>OZ022244.1:5312352-5347065 GCA_963978895.1 Erpobdella octoculata | reverse complement strand
GCCAACCTTTTTGGAAAGAGGGCCATTACCACAATTTTGAAACATACAGTGGGCTGTTGGTTCAATCGTTTTGCTCTCGTGATATACAAAACTTCAATTGTTGCTAACGTAAGTTCAATCTACGTTGAATTCATCCGCAACAATAGTGTAGTTTACATTGGGCCAAATAGAAACAAAATAACTCAAATAACTATTTAATAGCAGTGTTGACGTAAGTACTCAGAAAATGTACTTAAGTATAAGTACTAAGTACTCTGTGTTAAATGTACTTTAAGTACAAGTATATTATTTATCTTGTACTTAAGTACAAGTACATATTTTTAAATTGTACTTAAATACAAGTACTCAAGTACATTGAACATTTTTATTGATCAGAAAAAGATTGTTTCCACAGCATAAAACCAAGTATTTATTAAGAAAGAATTACCAAAAAGCCTTGTTTTTATTTAAAAGAAGCAATGTTTCAAAATATGTGTCGCTGAGTCTTTGCTCACTGATGGTTCCAACTCTAATAGGCTTTATTCAGCTTACTCTTTAAATGCTTTTACATAATTGCTTCCATTATCAGTCACAACATGGTTTTCTGACATTTCGTCTAACCATATCTGCTTGGCAGATGAACTAAAGCTATCAAAATTTCCAGAAGCTCTCCGTGTTTGACTTGTTTTCTCTGCACGTGTATTGAGTCAATGTGCTTTTTACCATGAGCTCTCTAAAACCAAATAATACACATTTTAAAGTTCTTAGCCTACAAATTATCAAATTTCTCATTAACATACCTGAATATGCTTGGTGCTGGTGAAATTTGAAGGAGCTTTGTATTGACCGCGAATGGGATTTGTTTTAGGCTTGCAAAGAGCTTCTATACAATCTCCATCGTTAGAAACTATTTCATTAAAATAAGCCCTCACAACTAAAGAGAAAACTTGACTAACGTTACTGTTATCGGTACGTTCCGATAAATCGGCCATCTTGTAATTAAAGCAATTTTTTTTAAAAGTACTTAGCTACTTTTAAAATGTACGTACTCAAGAAGTAGACTAAAAATGTACTTAAGTACAAGTACTAAGTACACGTCCGCGAAAGGACTTAAGTACAAGTACTCAAGGCGAACATATTTTTCGTAGGTGGAAATTTGACTGGAAACTTTGAATTCGCGGGACGTCGTATTGATATTTGTTTATTTTGAATGCAATCAGCAAGGCGATGAATTTTTTACAACCTCATATTCCTGTATCATAAATCGTTGAACTTTTATAAAAGATTAGATAAAATCTAACTCTCAAGGTGATTTGATAAAAAATCCTTACGCACAAATTGATTTTAAAAAGTTTTTTTGCCTATTGTTGAGGTAACTAAAAATATAGAAAGTTTTTATAGCGCAATATCTTCAATTGTAATCTTTTATATTAACTTTGCATTTCTGTTTGTCTGAATTTTTTCTCATTTGAATTGAATTTGAAATAAAAGCATTATAGTGTTCCGTTCGCGCAGTAATTCCATAAACAGAAGTTAAAAACACTAATAATAATAATAATAATAATAATAATAATAATAATAATAATAATAATAATAATAATAATAATAATAATAATAATAATAATAATAATAATAATAATAATAATAATAATAATAATAATAATAATAATAATAATAATAATAATAATAATAATAATAATAATAATAATAATAATAATAATAATAATAATAATAATAATAATAATAATAATAATAATAATAATAATAATAATAATAATATTAATAATAATAATAATAATAATAATAATAATATGAATAATAATAATAATAATAATAATAATAATAATAATAATAATAATAACAATAATAATAATAATAATAATAACAATAATAATAATAATAATAATAATAATAATAATAATAATAATAATAATAACATATTAATAGTAAAGGTAGTCGCACTCAAATAGCACTCTAAGCTCAAAAACAACACTAATGCGCTTATATAGTAATAACTTTACGCACGCTTCATTATCAGCCATTAAAGTTTGTGTTTTTTCTTAGGCTTTTTTTCACTATCACCCAAAATAACTTTTTAGGGAAAAATGTATAAAATTCTGCAATTGTTTTTTTTTTAAGTCGCTACTAGAGACGTATACAAAATTTTGAAAATTGAAGGCACCACATGCGTTAGCAAGCAAGAGAAATAAAACAATAGCACATAATTTTAAAACAATTATTGCTATTGCCTTGGCGCAATACGAAAGCACACGCAGACATAAGAAAGTGCAGGTCTATGGTCTATGCCAAGGGTCTCTAAACGTTTCTGTCGGAAGGCCGCATTAACTGTCAACAGCAGTTTGGGGACCGACTACACACTAGAAGTCCAAATAAGAAAAAATCAAAACATGGATGCTGTTTTAAGTATATATTTAATATTATTATATTTATAATTTTAATATTATTTAATATTATGTAATAATACATTGATACTTTGCATATGAACACCTGCATAAGTGAGAATAATGAAATTGTTTCCTTAAAAGATAACTCTAAACGTTTCTGTCGGAAGGCCGCATTAACTGTCAACAGCAGTTTGGGGACCGACTACACACTAGAAGTCCAAATAAGAAAAAATCAAAACATGGATGCTGTTTTAAGTATATATTTAATATTATTATATTTATAATTTTAATATTATTTAATATTATGTAATAATACATTGATACTTTGCATATGAACACCTGCATAAGTGAGAATAATGAAATTGTTTCCTTAAAAGATATTTCTGGCTTTAGATTTGATGTCCCAACATCAACAGTGACCTGAAATTATCATCAGACATGTTAGTTCTCAAATTTTCCACGTGTTTCATTCTCGAAAATGTTTGTTCGCACATGTATGTTGTTCGGAACAACTTGTTCCAAAGATTGAATGTTACCTTGATGCAAAAGCTTTGACATTGGAAAAGACTTCCTTGGGCAAAAACTGGTAAAAACTCAAATTGTCCCATTTGCTCTCAAATCAATGACCTCCAGCTGAAATTCCTCCAAGCAACTGCCCACATCTGCTTCAAATAAATTTTGAAATAGCCTCACTTCTTTAACCTTTGAATTCAACTCAGAAAACCGCCCCTGAAACTGCAGCTGGAGGTCTTTGATGATCTGGCATGCAAATGATGTGGTGAACTCAGCTGTTGCTTCAGCCTTTAAAACCTAGCACAGCTGAAAGTGTGTCAAGTTGTTGGGCTGTACTTGTTCCAAAAACAAAACATGTTTAGATTTGAAGACCTTCAGGTGAATGTATATATCAGAAACTAGATTTTTCTCTCATTGTAGTTTTAAGTTCAGAGGTTTTAAATGACCAGTAGGAAATCATGTATTTCTTTTCTTAATTAAAATATTTTACTCAAAACTGTCTCACAATTATGTCATCTTACTCCTGTGTAATATGGTAAATCTTGCGATTCTGTGTCTGTATCTTTAAAAATGTTTCTGAACTGTCTATTGTTGAGCCCATGTGACTTTATTGAATTCACCAGAAAAATTATTACAATTTATATTTCTTTTAAATATAAAAGGTCTCAATGGGCCGGATGAGAGGGCCTCGCGGGCGTAGTTTGGAAACCCCTGGTCTATGCTGTGACACCAAAACGCACACCAGCACACGCGCACATAGGAAAATTCTGATGAAACTAGTCCTTGGGGGGATGGCGGGTAAAAACGACGCATGTATATATAGTCAGTGAGGTCAAACATTTTCCATTACTCTGGCACACGGTGAGCATAAAATGCTATCAGTAAAACATACTATTATGTGGTAAAGCGTCCAAGGAAGCTCACTTGAGCTCTATTTCTCTCTTTCCATGTGATCATCTATTCTTCCAGGCAGTGGCGTAGTCTTTCATTATTATTTTCTGCATACCCCACTATCTATAACTTTCTTGTAAGTTATTCTACTCTCTGATTTTGATGAATCCATAATACAAATTACAAAAAAATTATTTTGTTGGTTGATTAGAATATTTTTGGTTCTTCAAAGCTCATACGTATATTGGCCCTTTACTTTTGATTCTTTACACTTCGGAACTTTCTTATAGTATATCTTCTTTTTTTCTTAACAATCAAATGTATTCTGACGACTTTTATGTTTGTTCTTATTTCTCGGATGCTTCTCTTAGCACAGTGAATAATAAAATAAATTTTTGCCTCTGTTTATTATTTTTTGTAGCTATTCTATGTGTCTGAAACATAATCCTGAAAAATTTGAAATAATTTATTTTTAATAAATCTTATAAATAACTAACCTAACCTAACCTAACTTATGTTTTACCAGCCCCATCATTCCAATCTGTATTTTAAGCTTTGTCAGCTTGGGAAATTTTTTTATCCGTGCCAAGTTTCGCTTGAAAGGAGAGCGTGAAATAAATTAAAACGAGTTTTTAGAAGCCGCCTGTCGAATAAACAAAAATTGTGTTGAACATTACTTTGAAGTAAAATTTGTATGGTAGGCAATGTAAAAAGCCAAACTAATAAGCTAAATAACTGTTTAATACATCATAGAGAGTCCTTGAACCTAATTACATGAATTTAACTCTCATTTAATTTTTCGGATAGAATTGCACCAATGGCTATTAACAGTGCGAATTTTAGATATGTGTTGTCTAGAACAATACAAAAAAATTATTAATGCAAATTTTTAACCCCATCCGAATCACCAGATTTGTAAACGTAGTAGTTTCAACAATGTTTTCTATTTTTAAAATCGTTTAGGCAGTTCGCGTCAGACTGTCATTAAGAATGCTTTCCAAAAAGCACTGATAAAGGAATCAGCTTACAACTGGAGCCACCGCTGACAAGGTTATTATTAAAAAAACATTAGAAAAACGAGCAGTGCAATCAAACTACAGATTTTGGTATGTCTGAGGATAGGTCCTGGGCTATTTAGAATAATTTTTTTTTAATTACAATTTGTCAATGTCCCCACACGCGGGCAAAATATTCTAGATCTTGTTTTCTCCAGTGATTCGCAGATGATTTCTTCAATCACCACGAGCTGCCCAATTTCTAATAGTGATCATTGCGTTGTTAGTTTCCAACCGAATATGTCTCGTTCAAGTGCTGCGGAATCAACACGGCTGTCGTACAGATATGGATTCAAAAAAACCGACTATTCCGTAATAAATGAATGTTTGCAACCCATTAATTGGAATTCTATATTTCAACACTGCTTCTCTGTAGAGGCCTGCTGGAAGGTTTTTCGAGGCTACATTGGTGAGATAATTCGTTTGAAAGTCCCAAAGGTGATGAATAATTTTTCTCATAAACATCCCATGTTTATTATCAGAATGCAAAAGTTAAAAGCTAAAAAGTGGAAGAAATTGAAATCAACTGACTCTGAGGAAGACAGGTTAAGTTATAATGAATTGTGAAAAAATATCGCAAAGAAATACGATGCTTCTATTCCAATGTTGAACTAAATTTAATGAAAAGCAAGAAAATTGGAAGCCTTTATCGTTATATTGGTAGGAAAATCTATTCTCGAACAGGTATTGATGAGATATTGCTAGCAGATGGAACCACTACACGAGATCAGGGAGCTATTGCTGATACCTTCAATCGTTATATTTCATCTGTGTTTACTTTGGATGATGGTCAAACTCATGATTTTCCTTCTTAGACATCGGCCGAGTTGCATGACATCAACTTCTCGCCTGAGGTTGTTTTCGACGCCTTGAGCCATCTCTGTCTTCAGGATGTGACGGCATTCCCAATATATTTTTAAAGAATTGTGCTGCATCATTACCTCAACCTCTTTCTCGCGTTTTTGAGATGTCGTTTCGAGAGCGGAAGTTGCCACAGGAATGAAAAATTGCGATAGTTATTCCAATTCACAAAAAAGGGCCGACGTCAGTTTCTGAGAATTACAAACCAATCTTTATCACTTCTTCGAGCTGCCGAGCTATGGAGCGAATCATCAATCGATCTCTTATGCAGTTTCTTTCGAAAAATAATTTAATTAATAGAAGTCAACACGGATTTACTCCTGGCTGCTCGACACTTACTAACATCCTTGAATGTGCTGACCGGTGGAGTGAGGTGATACAAACAAGACAGTTGCTAGATGTCATATACTTGGATGTCAAAAAAGCATTTGATTCCGTATCTCATCTCAAACTCCTGCAGAAAGTAAAGGCCTATTGAGTTAAGGGGGACCTACTGAGCTGGCTTACTGATTTTTTAAACTCCAGATTTCAACGAGTTGAGGTGGGAAATTTCCTATCCAAAGATATTTTAGTGATCAGTGGAGATTCTCAAGAGAGTGTGCTGGGCCCTACATTATTTCTTTTATTCATCAATGACTTGCCAGATATAACTTGCAAATTGTTTGCTGATGATGTTAAAATATATTGTATGCCTTATCCATCTTTTGTGTCCTCAACTGTGAGCCCTCAGAATGCTCTTGATCTTGTTTCTGGATGAAGTGAAAGAAGGCAACTGAAACTAGCAGCTCAAAAATGTCTGGTATTCACAGTCAATGACAGAAGAACAGCACCATCCTCCAACATGTACACTATTAACGACCATACATTGGATTCTGTTCGAACAATTCGTGATCTTGGTGTTGAGGTAGAAAAAAAAAAAACCGACTATTCCGTAATAAATGAATGTTTGCAACCCATTAATTGGAATTCTATATTTCAACACTGCTTCTCTGTAGAGGCCTGCTGGAAGGTTTTTCGAGGCTACATTGGTGAGATAATTCGTTTGAAAGTCCCAAAGGTGATGAATAATTTTTCTCATAAACATCCCATGTTTATTATCAGAATGCAAAAGTTAAAAGCTAAAAAGTGGAAGAAATTGAAATCAACTGACTCTGAGGAAGACAGGTTAAGTTATAATGAATTGTGAAAAAATATCGCAAAGAAATACGATGCTTCTATTCCAATGTTGAACTAAATTTAATGAAAAGCAAGAAAATTGGAAGCCTCTATCGTTATATTGGTAGGAAAATCTATTCTCGAACAGGTATTGATGAGATATTGCTAGCAGATGGAACCACTACACGAGATCAGGGAGCTATTGCTGATACCTTCAATCGTTATATTTCATCTGTGTTTACTTTGGATGATGGTCAAACTCATGATTTTCCTTCTTAGACATCGGCCGAGTTGCATGACATCAACTTCTCGCCTGAGGTTGTTTTCGACGCCTTGAGCCATCTCTGTCTTCAGGATGTGACGGCATTCCCAATATATTTTTAAAGAATTGTGCTGCATCATTACCTCAACCTCTTTCTCGCGTTTTTGAGATGTCGTTTCGAGAGCGGAAGTTGCCACAGGAATGAAAAATTGCGATAGTTATTCCAATTCACAAAAAAGGGCCGACGTCAGTTTCTGAGAATTACAAACCAATCTTTATCACTTCTTCGAGCTGCCGAGCTATGGAGCGAATCATCAATCGATCTCTTATGCAGTTTCTTTCGAAAAATAATTTAATTAATAGAAGTCAACACGGATTTACTCCTGGCTGCTCGACACTTACTAACATCCTTGAATGTGCTGACCGGTGGAGTGAGGTGATACAAACAAGACAGTTGCTAGATGTCATATACTTGGATGTCAAAAAAGCATTTGATTCCGTATCTCATCTCAAACTCCTGCAGAAAGTAAAGGCCTATTGAGTTAAGGGGGACCTACTGAGCTGGCTTACTGATTTTTTAAACTCCAGATTTCAACGAGTTGAGGTGGGAAATTTCCTATCCAAAGATATTTTAGTGATCAGTGGAGATTCTCAAGAGAGTGTGCTGGGCCCTACATTATTTCTTTTATTCATCAATGACTTGCCAGATATAACTTGCAAATTGTTTGCTGATGATGTTAAAATATATTGTATGCCTTATCCATCTTTTGTGTCCTCAACTGTGAGCCCTCAGAATGCTCTTGATCTTGTTTCTGGATGAAGTGAAAGAAGGCAACTGAAACTAGCAGCTCAAAAATGTCTGGTATTCACAGTCAATGACAGAAGAACAGCACCATCCTCCAACATGTACACTATTAACGACCATACATTGGATTCTGTTCGAACAATTCGTGATCTTGGTGTTGAGGTAGATTCACGTCTAAGATACGAAGATCATGTTAATATTATTACCCATAAAGCTGCTGCAATATCTCGTCTCCTAAGAATCTCACTCGTTTCCACTGATTGGAGAATACTCAAACTGGCATTTTGTACTTTCGTCAGACCTATACTTGATTATGGATCTCAGGTTTGGAACCATCAATGTAGATACCTAGTTGATAGAATTGAAAGGGTTCAGAAAACATTCACAAGGTTTATTAATTTTCTGTTATTCTGTGATATCTATGTGGTTTTTTTTGTTTTCACTTCTTGATGGTTTCTGTTTCTTGTGTCCATGACTAAGGATGTCTGTGCTTTTTTTTATTTTATTGTATTTTTTTCATGCCAATGTTAGTGGCTCAAAAGCCCTTCTGGCATTTTTTAATAAATAAGTAAGTATATATAAAGAAAGTTATTCTTGAAAAACAATAAAGTGCAACTATGTCCTTTTTATTGGAAAATGCAACAGATAAACATATATATATATATCTATAGATCCAGATTGGAGTATGCAGTCAGTGTGTGGTCACCATGGAAGAAAAAAGACATAGAAGCCATTAAAAGAGTCCAGAAGAGAGCAACAAAAATGGTCAAGGCATGCAAGGGATTGAAATAAGAAGACAGGTTGAGAATTTTGAAGCTTCCTTGTTTAAAGTACAGAAGACTGAGAGGGGACCTGATCATGCTCTACAATTTTATTCAAGACAAAGAAGGACGTTTGTGTTTTCCTAATATAAAGATATCAGAAGAAAGAAGAACAAGAGGTCACAAGTTCAAACTGGAAACACAAAGATTCAACGGCAACTCCAGAAAATATTTCTTCCTGACCAGATCGACTGCAATTTGGAACAACCTCCCTTCGAAAATCATAGAAGCCGATCAAGTTAATGAATTTAAAAGATTAATCGACTGTCATTTCGAAATAAGCGACATTATGTACAACTATAAAAAAGATTTTTAATAATATATACATACATTTATTTATAGAACATATATATAAACAATATTTTATATAATTCTAGATATGGGCATAGAGACATATAGTTTGCGCCCATCATTTCCTTTATGTTTATGTTTATGTTTATATATATATATATATATATATATATATATATATATATATATATATATATATATATATATATATATATATATATATATATATATATATATATATATATATATATATTATAACCTAAATTACTTTCATCAACTATCATCTTAGTTGTTGTCACTTGCCAAATAAAACTTTACATTGAGGATAAATTGACGGAAGAGCAAGCAGAACGTGAAAACAAGCGGAAATGGAATAGTAAACGGGAACGGGAGAGCAATCGGGAACGGTAGATCAAACTGGGAAGGAAACGGGAGAAAGAGAGAAAAATGATAGAAAAACTTTCAAAAACCCCGGGCATTGTACACTCGATTGCTTTTCGAGATTGATTTTTTTAAATTGTCATAATTTTGTACATTAAACTCTTTGTAAAAAAATATAACATTTTAAAAGGCAAAACAACGTATGTATACACACACACACACACACACACACACACACACACATATATATATATATATATATATATATATATATATATATATATATATATATATATATATATATATATATATATATATATATATATATATATATATATATATATATATATATGTGTGTGTGTGTGTGTGTGTGTGTGTGTATGTCTATTTGTTGCATTTTCCTAAAAGAGGACATAATTGCACATATTTGTTTTTCCAAAATATTTTTTTGAAATAAATTTAAATAAAAATGTTAAATTGCCAAGGACCTACCTTTAGACCTACCAAATGTACACAAAAATTTTTTTTATCGTTTTTCTTTAACTCCCGTTTAATTCCCCGGTTTTTCTCACTCTTCTGATCGCTTTCCCGTTCCCGCTTGCTCTCCCACTCCCGGTCGCTTTCCCGCTCCAGGTCACTTTCCCGATTCTGGTCGCTTTCCCGCCCCACCTATCTCTTAATAATTTGTAATAACGCGCAGTCGGTCACATTATGCAAGACTGGGAAGCTATTCATGACTTCTTAATATTAAGAAGTCCATTAGCAAGTAATGCCTGTTACGCAATTGTAAACAGTGCCTCGAAAATTTATACAATGATCATGTATTGGCACTTTTGGCCCGGAAGTTTTTTTGCCCCCCTGAGCCGGGAGATCGGAGAAGGAGTCCAAACCTTCTTAACTTTTTCCCCTTCTTAACTTTCCAGGCCAAAAGTTCCTATGTAAGACCATCAAAGGTAATTGCGTAATAAAATTCAAATTTTCTTTACGTAACAACGTTTGAAGGCCTCTAGCAATTTTTAGCAAATATATTTTAAGTTTTATGGGCTAAAATAAGTTATGAAAGGGTGGAAAACAAAAAAATGAGCGCGAGCGGGAACGTAAACGGGAGAGCAAGCGGGAACGGGAACGGGAGAGCAAGCGGGGAAGGAAACGGGAGCAAGAGAGAAAAATGATAAAAAAAACCTCTGAAAACCCCGACCAATGTGTGTGTGTGTGTGTGCATATACATATACATATATTCTATGATGATGATGGCAAAAAATTGCCGAAATAGATCTATTAGCCTATAAGTTTATGGAGTTTGTGTTTGGTAATAAAGTATTTTTAAACCGATTTAGAGTATTGGAAAAAATTAAAAATAAAATCGATTCAGCCAAGTGCGCCACTTTTTTCAATCGAGTTTGCCTAAAAGAATATATATATATATATATATCAGTGATGACGAGTACATATGTACTTAAGTACAATAGGTGTACTTGAGTACTTGTACTTAAGTACATTTTTAGTGTACTTCTTAAGTAAGTACATGTCAAAAGTAGCTAAGTACTTTTTAAAAAAATTGCTTTATTTTTATTACACTCTTTTACTTAACTTGACTTCTCTGTCTGTCTATTCGTCTGTCGTCAAATTTTGCAATCGATTTTAAACTAACTTCCCGATGAGCTAGAGACTTCAAAATTTAAACATACCTCCGAACTAATTAATAATGCATTCTTTTAAATTTTCGGATCGATTGGACTAAAAGTAGCCGAGTATTAATAAACACGCTTTCAGTGTGGCTCTAAAAATACGGAGTCAGAATCACTCTCTCTTGATAGTTTCCACACAGATGAAATGATTAAAGGAAAAGAAAATGACTTGGAAGAAAAACATAAAAGTAGTAATAATGTCGACGATGAAGATGTTTTCTGTAACTGTGAAGGTAGTGAAGTCGAGGTTGATGGCGATGCGGCTAAAAATTGTGGAACTACACTAATCGGAGAAATTGAGAATGTTTTGATTAATAGGGCAGGTGAGGTTGAGACACCTGCGGTGTTTGTACATTTACTTTGCAATCCAAACATTAATATAAAAAGAAGAAAGTAGAAAACAAAAACTACGGGAAAAGTGAGCGTGAAATCAGCTGTGTGGCTGACTGGTTGTGTACTTAATTTGTATTTTAGTGACACTTTGGCTGAACGCGTCGACACTTGTTTACTCACTGAAAGCGTGTTTATTAATACTCGGCAACTTTTATTGATTTTACGTCTAATTCTGCATGTATTGAAAACAAACTAACTGCTGTTTAATTAACTTTATTATTATAAGTTTGAGAAAGTGTTTTTTCGATTTTAATATATACCGTTTTATTATTATAAATGAAGCTCTGAAGATGGTTAAATTAACCGAAACTGTTTGTTGAATGCAAAATGGGCGACAAAGTTCAATGAAACTTGCTTGCGGGAAAATATTGTCCCCAATTATGTATGGAATATATATATATATATATATATATATATATATATATATATATATATATATATATATATATATATATATATATATATATATATATATATATATATATATACAGGACTGTCTGTGATGACATTTATAAACACCAGGAGTATCGGGCAAAAACACTTGTGGAACACCGCTAGTAACTTTTTTTGAGTTGAAAAGCTATTCATTGATGAGGACAAGCTGTGTACGAGAACCTGAAAATTCGAGAATGCAAGCTGACAGATCTTTAAATATTCCGTAACCTTTCAGTTTTGCAATAAGTTTAACGTAAGAAACAAAATCGAAAGCTTTTTGGAAGTCAAGATAGATAATATCAGTGCGTTCACATTTTTGTAGAGAGGTAGACCAATCATCAATGCATTTTTGCAAGTATGTACAAGTAGATTGGGATTTTATAAGTCTGTGCTGATGGCTTTAGAAAAATAAGCCCAAATGTTCTTTGTGTTCACTTTCTTCATGACGCGACAACAGATACAAGTAAGGAGGTGCCAAACAATGGGCGCAATGGAAACTAATACCTTTATGGCCATATACGGTATTTGGGATACCATCAGGACCAGAAGAGCATTAACTTTGGAGGCTTTTGAAATTTAAAAAAACAACATCAGGAGTAAATGAGATTTCTCCAAGATTCTCATTTGTTCGTTGTGTTTATTGAGGGTTTTGCCAAAATACTAAATATTTCTGAATGTTTAGCTTTCTGTTTTTGTATCAGTAAAAATATTTGGTGTCGTTTGCAGAGACCCTCTTCTATTCTATACAAGCTCAGACTCTTTTTGCAGCCGCGCACACATTTATGCAATTGTTATGTATTTATCTCTATTCGTCTGGTCTTTCGTTAATTGCCATTTCTTCCAGAAAAATAATTTGGATTTTTTAGTTGACGAAGTGTTTTGGGACTTAATTTTGTCATTTTAAAGGACTGCCTGCCACATATCAAAGAGGAAAAAACGTTCTTATGTCTATATACGGTGTTTAATAAAGATATTCCAGCAGCATTCAACATCAAAACAGTACGGAAAAGAATATCCCATCTGACCTCAAATTGAAAAGCATGAATTTTAATTGAATTGAATTAATTTGTTTTATATCAAAACCAAAAATATAAAACGTCTGTACAGTGTACAACCTAGCAATACAAAATTAATAAGTCTGAAAGTTTAATTTTTGATGAAGAGGAGCTACATCAGACTCCTCTATACCGACAGAAGCTGGAGGACACGCGACTCCTAAGAAATGCGATCCTTGAAAGCGTTTACTGTCAATTGCGTATTGCGTAAGCGCATTCCATAGAGCGACAATCCGGTTTGTGAAGAAATTGTATCGCTTTTCAAAACCTTTGACATACTGGCGATCTAATTTACAGTTGTGGCCACGCAGATTGTATGCCGAGTGACCGGCTGCTCGAGTTTGCGGATTAAAAAAACTAACGTCGTCAATGTTGCGGACAATCTTGAACTGCTCGATCAAGTCACCAGCCTATAGACTTATTAATTTTTTACGACGGTACCAATTTGAGAAATAAATGTGATTTCGTTAGGATGCAAATAAATAAAAGATGAAAGCTGTATTTAGTTGATTGAACTCTTGAATTGTAGAAAAAAATCGAAATTTCTGTTATGATTTTTATGAATTCATCGACCCAAAGCAAACAGATTTATTGAAATGATAAAATTATCATAATTGTCTTTCAAAAGAATTCTGTTTGAAGATTTTCTTTGTTCCAGTTGCGATGGTCAACTTATGCGCGTTTAATGCTTTAAAGTTTTACTACTGACTATGGAAAACATTTTGGAAACAGAGCTTTTGCCATTTCTGGCCCAACTTATTGGAACAGCTTGCCTGTACACATTCGCCACTCGAAAAACATTAATCAATTTAAAAGTAGATTAAAATTATATCTCTTTAATAAGTTCTTTGATTAGGAGATATTGTTTTTTATAGGGGTGCGTTATATATTTTATTTTGTTGTTGTAGTAATATTAAGCAGGGCATATGAATCGATGGAGACGAAATGTAGCAAGACGAACAGTAGGGAGACGAATGGTACGTGGAGACGAAACGTAGGAGACGAAACGTTGAGGAATCGTTTGAGTCGACTGATAATATGATTGGCTAATGGCGATGTTTTTTCAACCTGAAAATTGTTGATGAATTTGCTGTTATCAACAGAAGTGAAACCATCTAACTATACTTTTACGGTGGTTTTAAATTGCTGGAAAATTTTCACTTCCAGAAAAAAACTAAAAAAATTTAATGAATTTGTTTCTTAGTTATAAAAATCAAAAATTATTTTTTCACATATTTTTAGAAAATCATACCAGTGAAGAATTTTTAGTAATTAAAAAGAATTACTCTTCGGCTAATTATAATGCTACTAAACTTATTTCTGGACGATTCTTTTATTGTATCACTCACTCACTCACTCACTCACTCACTCACTCACTCACTCACTCACTCACTCACTCACTCACTCACTCACTCACTCACTCACTCACTCACTCACTCACTCACTCACTCACTCACTCACTCACTCACTCACTCACTCACTCACTCACTCACTCACTCACTCACTCACTCACTCACTCACTCACTCACTCACTCACTCACTCACTCACTCACTCACTCACTCACTCACTCACTCACTCACTCACTCACTCACTCACTCACTCACTCACTCACTCACTCACTCACTCACTCACTCACTCACTCACTCACTCACTCACTCACTCACTCACTCACTCACTCACTCACTCACTCACTCACTCACTCACTCACTCACTCACTCACTCACTCACTCACTCACTCACTCACTCACTCACTCACTCACTCACTCACTCATTCACTCACTCACTCACTCACTCACTCACTCACTCACTCACTCACTCACTCACTCACTCACTCACTCACTCACTCACTCACTCACTCACTCACTCAGTAGATTTTTGAAAAAAGACTAAGAACAAACAATGCTATAAAAACTTCAATAATCAAGATAGAAAACAAGTGAACCGTAAAATATTTTGTTTATTAATTTTTTTACAACATTTTTCTTAACTTGCTTTCTTGTCTGTTTGTTTGCTTGTCCATTGATATATTTCTATCAATTTTTATAGCACTTACTATCGTTCAATTTAGCTGAATTTTTGCATACTTCCTTGCTTCTGAAGCAAGTATGCAATTTTTATATCTATGCATATTTTATATCTATGTTTATAGACGTCAGTAAGGGATTTGTTTGTCGTGAATATGAGATGACCGATATTTGAAAAATATAATTAGCTAAAATAAAATGTTTGAAAAGAGAAATAACTTTTTGAAAGTCGTAACAAAATATTTAAAAAATATTTTTGTAATACCACGTTTTTGTAAACTAAGAAAAGAAAAATTTATTTTTCTGGGCTTTTTGAGAAAGGTCTTGATGGGGGCATGCGTTAATTGGGGACATTCGTATAACGAACAAGCCATATATTTTATAAATTAAAAAATTATTATTAAGTGCGGGAGGCCTACTTAAGGGTGGCTACGCTTCTTTGCCCTTCGTAGTCGCGGGCCTATCTAATTGATTCAACACAAACCCATTTTACCGTAAACCAATCGATCTGAAACTTGGTCCATAGACTCGTTAAGACCAAAAAAAATTTGAAGTAATCACGCTAAAAAATTAAAAATTGAAAAAAGTTATAAAAAAAACAGAGTTTTTACTTCATTTGTTTTTATTTTTCTTAGTTTCTTCTATGAAATAGCGCAAACTTTCTGTCTATAAAATTATATTGCATGTAAAACGTAAATAAAAACACTAAAACTTTTAAAGCTTTTTAAATTTTTTAGATTAATTTCACATTCGGTTTTGCTTGCTTTAATTTTTGCAAACTTTAAAAGTAAATATTAACTAACTTCCCGTCATCCAATCAAGCTGGAATTTTAAATATAGACTCACTCTTCATATCATTGCATTTGATTAAAGTTTGTGAAGTCTTGATTAAAAATAAGAAATGTCTAATTTTTCAAACAAAAACCAAATTTAAACCATTAAACAATTGCATTTGATAACCTTTTCATAACCACGTAAATGAATTGTAGGATTGTAGCTATGAATATCACGCTTCCAAAAGTAACGTAAAAAAATAATTAATAAAAAAACAGAAACATTTAATGCAAATAATACGAGATAGTTATGATGTTAGTTGTTAAATTTTTTGTATTGTTTTCTAATTTTGCAAATGCTTCGTTCATAAAACAATTTATATATATATATAAATATATAAATTGTAAAATTTTATAAATATGTTTCCATTGTTCATCAGTTCATCCTTGGAAGAGAAAGAAAGGGCATTCATCAGTTGACATTAAGTTCTTCAGAGGGAATATCAGAAGCTGAGTAAAGTCTTTTGTCTAAGAAACAAAATTAAAAAATTTTTTAATACAAATTTTTAAAAATTAATATGATTTTTTTTTTCAAAACTGATAGGTAGCGTATGTTTGATGAAGAGTCTAAGAATTAAAAGTCTGCAGATAAACCATACACTGGATAAAACATTTCGAGAAATATAAAAAAAAAATAATTTCAAAAATATTTTACTTACATTCGATAACTAATAAGGTGATGACCAGAATTATGAGCAAAATGACAATAATAGTTGCAGCGGCTATTGCAGTGCATTGAGGACGTACTATGAATATCTCTTCATTACTGTTATCTTCATCGCGGTCCTTATTATCTGCTGTAATTTAAAATTTATAATATATATATATATATATATATATATATATATATATATATATATATATATATATATATATATATATATATATATATATATATATATATATATATTGAACGTATTTTGGCGTGATATTTTCCATAAGGCACGCTCCATTAAAAATAATGGCCCATTTTGCGTTTATCAGTTTTCGCGACAAAGCCTCAATAAATCGTAACTTACATAGAAGACGAAAGACAATTTTTGAAGTCAGTCATTTTATTATTAACTAGACATGGGCTGACTGCAGTTTCGGAAAACTTTTTTCCATCCTCAGAGCCCGAAAATAAAGTAACTGTTTAACAAAATAAAATGAACGTACCACGTACTATAAATGCAAAAAACAGAACAGAAATCAAAACTTCGAAGGGCACAACTGAAATGTAAACAACTTAGGTAACATGAATGGAAGCAGGTGTAGTTAGTAAGTATGTTGCTATGATAGGACGAAAGTTGTTATTAAAAGGTGAAATGAGAAATTATTGAAAATATTTAGTAATATAGTAAACTATTGTTACACGGTATAGGAAAGGAATGAAGAATCAATCTCTATCGGTATCTTTTTTATCTCGTTTTCGACGAGAAGTAATATTAGGATTATTAATGATATCAGGAAAGATGTGTTTATTAGGCGAACTTGCATTGTTAAGGGCTGGTGAAGAATCGTGGGACGGTTGAGTGGTGACGTATTGTTGCGGTTGAGTGTCGCTGTGATAGGCAATTAAATCGGAGTCGTTAACGTATTTGGAGGGGGAGTGATCGTGTTGAAGGCTATCTTTAGAGCAATCTTTGGTTGAAGAAACGTCGACAATAGAGTGGCATGGATTATCAGGCGCCAGGGTATTATGACAAATCATAGTATTTTCAGATGAGCTGTTGCGAGCGGCGATCTGGTGATGTTATTTTGCAGACTGATGGCGTGTTGTCCTAGTGGACGGTGAGTGTCTGCAGAGTCAACGCCTGTTTTGTGTTTATTGGTCTCGGTTTGGTATTTGGGGGCTAGTACTTGTTCGTTAGTGAAACTCGGTTTAGGCTCTCCTAGTCTGTAGCCATGTAGTAAAAGAACCGTAGTTTGCGCTGTACTAGAAGTCGGACGACCGAGGAGTGTGCTCGGTCCTTGTGGAAAATGACCAGGTCGACAAAGTCTTTATATATAAAGAATATATATATAAAGAATACATATATTCTTTAGCCAAATCTCTCAACTCATTGATTGCTCCTTACTGTCCAAACTCGTACAGCTTGAAGTCTACGTCCGACTTCGTCGACCTGGTCCGAAATTGCACTCATAATTCCGGCACCATGGCAACTATGGACGTTGAAAGCTTGTTCCCAACGTTCCTGTTAAAACTACAATCGATATTATTTTGCAACACGTTTATGGCCACACTACTCTTGATCCTCCAACACTTGACAAAACAATCTTAACCCAACTCCTGGAAATATGCACAACCGCTGTGCCTTTTCAACACCCTAATGGCGACCTCTACGTTCAAACCGACGGAGTTGCCATGGGATCCCCATTTGGACCGACATTTGCACAGTTTTACATCGGTCACGTCGAAAACGCAGTGTTCAACAATCAACTCAAGCGACCTCATCTGTACGCACGTTACGTCGACGACATCTTTGTAATGGTGGACAGCCCAAGCGACCTGCTGGAACTGAAGACCGCGCTTGAAAGCAATAGTGTACTTAACTTCACCTACGAACTTTGCAACATATAGCACCAACTCCCCTTTCTTGATGTTCTTGTCACCCAACTGGAAAATAAACTTCATCTCGACATTTACACTAAACCTACCTCGGGTGCTACCACTTTGAACGGTGACGGATTCTGCCCTGAACAGTACAAAAAAGGCACAATATTATCATACCTACTTCGAGCATACAAAGTGACAGAAGACTGGTCCCATTTTCACCAAGAACTTCAACAAATTAAGCAACTGTTGATCAACAACAACTTTTCGAATACTCTAGTTGATAGCACAGTGAAAGCGTTTCTTCACAAAAAGTACCACTCGATCAACATCACGGACTCTCCAACACAAACAACTGTTGCACTACACTATCGCGCTCAAATGCACGATAACTACAAAACTGATGAATCAATTCTTCGAAACATAATACGGTCCGAAGACTCTCCATTTGACCCAACCAGTAAAATCCAGTTCTTGATTTACTACAAAACTCGCAAAACTCATAACCTCGTCGCTCCAAATAACCTTATCCGTCCGACCCTTCTTAAAAAAACTAACGTTGTGTATGAGTTTCGCTGCCCTTTCGAACACGAAGAGGTCGCAACATACATTGGTCACACCAGAACGACCTTATCTAGGCGGCTAACCATGCACATACAGGGCGGCAACATTCAGACTCATTTCCATACCAATCATGGAGTTGCGCTGACGAGGATCACCACCGACCCCAACACTCGCGTGCTTATTTTCTCAGATGATCCGACTCGGCTAAAGATCCTTGAAGCACTATATATATTAAGAAATCAACCCAGTATGAATATTCAAGACGACCATTTCGATCAGACCTTGCAACTGTTCGATCACAATAATGGACGCCAGCATTTTCCACAAGGACCGAGCACACTCCTCGGTCGTCCGACTTCTAGTACAGCGCAAACTACGGTTTCTTTACTACATGGCTACAGACTAGGAGAGCCTAAACCGAGTTTCACTAACGAACAAGTACTAGCCCCCAAAAACCAAACCGAGACCAATAAACACGAAACAGGCGTTGACTCTGTAGACACTCACCGTCCACTAGGACAACACGCCATCAGTCTGCAAAACAACATCGCCAGATCGCCGCCCGCAACAGCTCTTCTGAAAATACTATGATTTGTCATAATTGTCAAGATAGACATGTTGTGTATGTGATTATTGGTGGATGGGATGTGTTGTGTGTACGCTCGCTATTTGTTGTAGTATGAATGTTCACCTGTAGTTGTAGGAGTTGTTGTATATTAGTGGCTAGCGTGCTGTTTAGGCGAGAAAACTATGCGCAGAGTTTTCAGTGTAGTGAGAGTCGAGCTCGAGAGTGGTTGTCACGTAGTTAGGAGCGAATTGTGGTGAATTGTTGAATTGGCGAATTTTCGTATTGAAGTTACATTTTCCGTTTTGTTAATTTTTTATTTAATAATAAAGACCTCTTAAGTTGAAGTTGGAGTTTTGTTGTTGAGCGGTTTGCCCAAGTTGACATTTTTGGCGACCCCGACGAGACTGAAAAAAAAATTGTCGACGTGGGCAAATAAAGAAGCTGTAACGTTTGTTTTGAAGTTGTTTTGCGGAGTTTTCTGTTAGAAGTTTTGTCATGACCAGTATTCAAAAACTGAAAGAACTTGGAGAAAGTCTGGGGTATAAAGATACCGAGCTGCAGTTGTTTGTTAAAGAGCAACAGGCAGAAGAGAGGACACAAAGAAATTTAGACAGAGAGGCACAATTGCAGACACAGCTGCAGGCAGATAAGATGAAAATGGAGGCGGATAGAACCAGAATCAAACTGGAAAGAATGGCAAATGAGCAAAAAGACAAAGACCGTGAAATAACCAGGCTCGAGTTAGAACTCAAGAAAAACAGCCTCAACCAGACAAGTTCCGTCGGTCTAACTCATGTGGCATCAGGACCCAAGTTACCATGTTTTGAGGATGAGAAAGATGACATGGACGCGTATTTGTCTCGGTTTGAAAGAGTGGCTGAAATTCAATCCTGGAGAAAATCAGAATGGGCTATATTTTTGTCATCCCTGCTGAAAGGAAAGGCTTTGGAAGTTTATTCTAGGTTGCCGTCTGACCAGGCTGGAAATTACGACGTTTTGAAAAAAGCTCTGTTACGACGCTATGAATTAACAGAAGATGGATTCATAAAAAAATTTAGAACTGCTAGACCTGAAAAGAACGAGGCTCCCGACTCTTTTTTAGTTCATTTGCAGAGCTACTTGCAGCGGTGGGTTGAGCTATCAGAAGCCGAAGAAAGCTACGAGGGTTTGTCAATGCTTCTGGTGATGGAACAATATGTGAATGGCTGCTCCAAAGAAATGGCCTTGTTTCTGAAGGAACGTGCTCCACGAAATCTTCAGGAACTGAGTGATTTTGCAAGGCAGTATTTGGATGCGCACGGAGAAGAAAGTCTTTCTGAAGTCAGCGAACAAAGTTACAAGAAATTAAAAAACTGTTTCAACTGTGGGCGGGTCGGACATTTTGCGGCAGAGTGCAGAGGCAGTGGCGGTTCTTCGAAGTTGACGACAATTTCAAATAGAGTCCACGACAAGACAAGTAGAAGCGGATGCTGGAACTGCGGCAAATTTGGTCACGTGTCAAGAAACTGCTTCCAGATAACAAAAACTGCTGCTTTGGTTACTGGTGGTAGGATGGGAAAAAACGGTTTCATGGTTGGTACAAAACGACAATTTCGTAACGACGTCAGTTCAACAACTGCTATTCAAGGATGCAATGGAGAACACGGAGCCGAATGTAGGATGTCATGCGGATGTCAATTTCCCGTTATCGTGGACGCATTTGGCTCGTCAACAAATTGTCAAGTCGAAATGCCTGTCGTTCAAGGATATATCAATAAAAGAAAAGTATCCGTCCTGAGAGACACAGGCTGTTCCACTGTGGTTGTTCGCCGTTCGCTTGTCCAGAGCCATCAAATGATTGGCTCGGATCAACGCTGCGTATTGATTGACGGTACCGTTCGAATTTTTCCGGTAGCTGAAATCGACATCGAGACTCCATTTTACACGGGATCGGTAAAAGCCCTATGCATGAAAAGACCTTTGTATGATCTTGTCATAGGAAATGTTGACGGCGCAAAAAGTGCAAAAAGTGTCAGTGACTTAGGTGAAGAAGCAGCAGCAATAACTAGAAGTCAACAGCAAAGGTCTACAATCAGGCCGTTAACCGTGGTAAAGTCTACAATCAACGACATTAGTGTTGAAGACTTGAAGAAAATGCAGCAAGATGACGAAAGCTTGCAAAGATTCTTAAAGAAACAGCCACAAACAACTGATGAAAACAAGTTGATGTTTGTCAAGGAAAGAAATATATGGGACAGAAAAATTGAGAACTCTGGAAACGAAAAAACATCTCAAGTTTCCACGCTTCTTTCTTCGGGTGGAACTACTGAAATTACTGGAGCAGTTATTTTGGAACCTATGGATGACGCAGATGACGAGGTACCACCGTTGGAAACCATATCCCCGCAACAAAATGAAACATTCAAAGACGTTAAGATTAATTTAAAATTGGCACCAAATCAGCATTTACAAGTTCTAGAGTTATTAAAAGAGTACCAAGATATATTCACGGATGTGCCGAAAATCTGTAACCTTGGACAACATGAAATAAATTTGGTTTCTGACGATCCGATAGTTGGGAAAGGTTACCCAGTTCCTCATGCGATGAAACCCACGTTGGAAGCTGAATTGAATTTGATGCTTCGAATGAATATTATTGAGCCACCAACAGCAGCATATTCATCACCGGTGGTGTTGGTCAAGAAGTCGGATGGAAATACAAGAGTCTGCATCGACTACAGAAAATTGAACCGTATAACAGTTTTCGATCCAGAGCCGATGCCACATGTTGATGGTATCTTTGCAAAATTCGCAGGAGACTGATTTTTCTCAAAATTTGACTTTTGTAGAGGATTTTGGCAGATTCCACTGCGAAATGAGGACAAGGATCTTACAACATTTGTGTGTCACAAAGGGTTGTTCAGATTCAGAGTCATGCCATTCGGTCTGGTTAACGCTCCGGCGACATTTACAAGAATCATGAGAAAACTGGTACAAGGCATTGAAACTTTGGACAATTATCTTGACGACGTCTTAGCTCATACGAAGGTTTGGGAATCTCATTTACACTCTTTAAAAGCATTTTTCGATCGGGAGAGAAAAGCGAATTTAGCATTGAGGCCGTCAAAGTGTGTTGTCGGCGAATTTGATGTTACGTTTTTGGGATTCCGGATTGGGGAAGGCATGTTGAAGCAACGAGCCGAGACTGTGTCAAGAATTCTGGATGCGCCGAGACCGACAACAAAAAAAACAAGTTCGAGAATTTGTTGGCCTGATAAATTCTTATAGAAATTTTGTGCCTAACGAGCCACAGGAGAAAGCATTTTTTGCCTTGAAGATGTACATAGCAAATCCACCTGTATTGAAGCTGCCTGATGTTAACAAGATGTTCATTCTATAAACTGATGCTTCAAATGTTGGGATTGGTGCGATAATGCTTCAAGAAGAAGAAGATGGGATCAAACATCCAGTAGCTTTTGCGAGTCGAAAACTTTTACCAAGAGAGATTAATTAATCAACTATCGAGAAAGAATGCTTAGCAATTGTGTGGGCAATTGGAAAATTCCAAGAGTATCTTTATGGCTCGGAGTTCATTTTAGAAACTGATCACCAGCCACTACAGTATCTGGGTGCTGCACAGTATCAGAATGGAAGGCTCATGAGGTGGACACTAGCATTACAACCTTATCGATACGTCTTGAGAGCCATACGAGGTAAAGACAACGTTGGAGCAGATTTCCTGAATCGACATCCGTGTTAACTTAGCCGATGGAAGCCGAAAATGAATTTCCAGAATTAGAATAGACAAAAAAAACATTTTTCGTCTGGAGGAAGGGACGGAATGTCAAGATAGACATGTTGTGTATGTGATTATTGGTGGATGGGATGTGTTGTGTGTACGCTCGCTATTTGTTGTAGTATGAATGTTCACCTGTAGTTGTAGGAGTTGTTGTATATTAGTGGCTAGCGTGCTGTTTAGGCGAGAAAACTATGCGCAGAGTTTTCAGTGTAGTGAGAGTCGAGCTCGAGAGTGGTTGTCACGTAGTTAGGAGCGAATTGTGGTGAATTGTTGAATTGGCGAATTTTCGTATTGAAGTTACATTTTCCGTTTTGTTAATTTTTTATTTAATAATAAAGACCTCTTAAGTTGAAGTTGGAGTTTTGTTGTTGAGCGGTTTGCCCAAGTTGACAATAATACCCTGGCGCCTGATAATCCATGCCACTCTATTGTCGACGTTTCTTCAACCAAAGATTGCTCTAAAGATAGCCTTCAACACGATCGCTCCCCCTCCAAAAATGTTAACGACTCCGATTTAATTGCCTATCACAGCGACACTCAACCGCAACAATACGTCACCACTCAACCGTCCCACGATTCCTCACCAGCCCTTAACAATGCAAGTTCGCCTAATAAACACATCTTTCCTGATATCATTAATAATCCTAGTATTACTTCTCGTCGAAAACGAGATAAAAAAGATACCGATAGAGATTGATTCTTCATTCCTTTCCTATACCGTGTAACAATAGTTATATTTCATTTATAGTCACAAACCTCATTTTACGATATATTACTAAATATTTTCAATAATTTCTCATTTCACCTTTTAATAACAACTTTCGTCCTATCATAGCAACATACTAACTAACTACACCTGCTTCCATTCATGTTACCTAAGTTGTTTACATTTCAGTTGTGCCTTCGAAGTTTTGATTTCTGTTCTGTTTTTTGCATTTATAGTACGTGGTACGTTCATTTTATTTTGTTAAACAGTTACTTTATTTTCGGGCTCTCGAAATAAAAAAATCTACAGTATTTTAAAATTTTCACTTTGGTTTCCCACATTTGGGACATTTTTTGAAAAATAAGAAATTCACGCAAAATATTGTCTATCGCGAAATTTTCAAAGAACAGTAAAAAAATATATTATATAATAGCCCACGTTTGTGTAAGTCGTTTTTGCGTGACGATTTGCTTTCTATGGCAAGTTATTTTATGTATAATAATAATAAATAATTATATAAATACATTTTTCATATTATTCAAAAAGTTAAATATTTTTATTTTTTTAAATATTAAAAGTTATTTTGCAATTGTACGCTGTCTGCCCTAAAGATGAAAAAGATGGCGCTGCAATCGAAAAATAATAAATAATAAGATAAAGAAGCAGTCATTTTTGACGGACTATCTCTAGAAGTGTTCCCTCTAAGGATGGAGACTGAGTGGGCAAATATAAAAACATGTGGGCTGAAAAAAATTAAAAACTGATTTTGTAAGTTGGGCATTATCGGCTCAATATGACTTTATTAAGCAAGAATTTTGGCAAAGTATTAAGTGAAAAACACAAAACTACGCGATTAATTTATATATGTATATATATATATATATATATATATATATATATATATATATACATATATATATATATATATATATATATATATATATATATATATATATATATATATATATATATATATATATAAATATATATATATATATATATATATATATATATTTATATATATATATATGTGTGTGTGTGTGTGTATATATATATATAATATATTTATATAAACAAATGTATCATAAATATATACACAAATATAATACACAATCAAGTCAAAAATCTAAAATTAATTGAAAATAAATTAGTTTGCGTGAGATTCTCTTTTTATTTTTTCTGATTTACATAGATTATAGACTTTGTTAATGTCAACTGTGTTTCCTGCAGCCAAATGATCTTTATGAGTACTACTTAAAAATTTCTTAAGTGCAGAACAATTCAAGTTATTTAATTTTTTAATTGAGTCTATATTACATTTTTGATTGACATGACGTTTGATATAATCAAGTTTCTAATTTTTCCCCAAACTCCGGATTCCTGACATATTGCCGATTTATTATATATATATAGTTATTTTGCATATATATATATATATAAGAAATCGTGGCATGTGTTTATCTTTAAAACAAGCTCGTAGAAAGATAGAGCGCCATTTGGCAGAAACCAGTTTTCTAGCCACCCCTTTTGTTTTTCTAAAATACTTCCTCTGTTAAAAACAAATTTGAGACCAAAAACGTTTGAATTCTGTATTATCAGACTGACGGTCCGTTTCGACATAGACTGTCATCATCAGAGTCTGTTAACAGAAAGGTAACTCAAAATAGCAATACAAACAAAAAGCACATATAATCGATTACAGTGAACTAAAATACCAAATGAAACCTGTTAGTAAAGTAGCAACGGTTTGAAGCAAATTTGCAAAAAAATTACCAAAATGGATTTTCGGTGCATTTTCGGTTTCGGCCGTAAAAATAAAGTAGATGTTCGGTTGTCGGCCGAAAATCTTCAACGTTTTTTGGTCGAAAACCAAAAATCAGTATGTATATAAACAGAGTGGGAGCTCGTTGATCGAATTGTTTACATTTTAAGCCATTCTACGATGTGACTCTAGAGATATGCCATGACGACTCGTGCATATCACTTGTCATACTAATCGTCATGCAACTGAATTTTGAAATCAACACCTGATGATTCCGGAGTAATGCAGATGAAGGCCGCATTACGACAAGCAATAAATCGGCGGTTCGGGCAAATTAGGACAATGCCCAATATGATCGTAGCGACGTTGCTAGATCCTAAATTCAAAGATATGTATTTTGACAGTGAACAAAAAGATGCCGCCAAGAACATGATTATCAAATTCATACACCAAGCACCGATGTTCATATTGACGAGCCCACGGCACCGGCAGTAGATAGTCAGGCACCGGCTTCGTCGAGTCTGTTGGACGACTATGACAACTTTGACGCAACTGAAGAATTAACGAAAACAGCGTTGGACTCATCGACTCTGGATACCGTCGAGCAGCTATCCATCTATCTTGCACAACCTCGTGTTCCGCGTTCTACCGATATCTACGGATATTGGTATAACAGCCAGTTTAAACTTCATGAGCCAACAGTGAGAAAATATCTGTCTGCTCCTCCGACCAGCGTTGCCAGTGAACAGATGTTCAGTGCTGCGGGTCAAATTTATGCTGATCGCCGTAACAATTTGCTAAGAGAGAACATAGAAAAACTTTTATTTCTAGCATATAATATTCGTTGATTCAACTTTGACTATTGATTTTCTGTTAAATAAACTGTTTATAATTGAATCGATTGACGTTGTTTAGTCTACTAATGTTACTTCTAAACAACGAATTTAAATTAGTTGCTTAATTGGTTAACATAGTTTTTAACCTTACTATATTCTTTGACCTTTTTCGGTTTCGGTGTTCTTTTTTGGCCGAAAATGGCTCCAAATTTTCATTTACGTTTTCTTTTTCGGCCGAAAATGACTTTTGATTTTCGACCCCACTTTCGTTTTCGGCCGAAAATGAAAAAAACATTTTTGGTCGGACTCTAGTATCGGGTATCCCCGCCTGAGCGATATTTTTGCTAACCTAAATAAAATTAAAAAACCAACGTGTACCCGAACATCTGTACTCATTGTCGTGGGTATATTCATATATGCAGTAACATGAATACGATCCGGGAACATTTTGGCAACTTGTCGTTTCAGGATCGCATAGATTTCCTCCTTCACATTCATCAATATCTAAATATTGAAAATCGTGTCAATAAATTTGCGCATGGTAAGCCATGACACACACAAAAACTGAGCTAAATTAGAAGAAAGTCGATGATGATAAACTAACCCACGCATATTTTAGTCGATAGAGAAGTAAAGCCGTTTTTGCATTTACACCCGTAGGAACCATATGTGTCTGAACATTCTGATGTATCAATTTCGCAAGCATTTTTCAAAGTAAGACATTCATTTACATCTGGAATGTCATCAGTTTAAAATCAATTTAGCAGTTGAGAATTTTGGTTAGGCGCCATAGCTTTTAAGTCACAAAGACTTTAATATTGGATTGCTTTAAACCCTGTAAAAATTGTGAGTAAACTCTTCCCCCTAGTTATCTTTTCTCGTACAATTTTAATTATTCATTTTTATAATGTTTTCTATGAAGTTATCAACAAACTTTCATCTTATAATTCTAATTTCAATCTAAATGTAAAAAATGTTATTTGAAAAGTTGAAATATTTTCTTAAACTGATTCAGATAATTTTTGCTGTTGGTGTTATATCTGGACTTGAACACATCTGAAGAATATTGGTTTTCAAGTATAAGTTTGAGGGTTGTATCATAATCTTTTCAGACTTGATTGTACTCGATTAACTGCTGTACCTGTTATCAGTGATGTTCAAGTTAATTGTAATACTAACTGAAAACGGAAAATAATAAAATAATAATGGACAGTTAATTGTAATACTAATAGTAACTGAAAAATGATCAATAACTTTAACTGTAATAGTAACTGAATAATAAATTAAGGTAATTAATACAAAAATAAATACTAACTGAAAAAGACAAAATTTTAAAAAAAATTATTTTTGGTTTAATTTTATATCCGGCCATATGAATCGAGTTCTTTGGTGTTATTTATGTCAGCCGAAATTTTATCCGGCCATATGTATCGAGTTCTTTGGTGTTACTTATGTCAGCCCAAATTTTGTCGAATTTCTGTCTTTTGAGAACAAGACGGGCCGCTACTCCTACTCCAGTTAGCAAGCCTCCTAGTGATAAATAAATACGTGTACAAGAGCTGAACATGCCTTGGCAGAAAGAGAACGAGGGGCGGATCGCAGTTGTCGAAGCTGATGAAATGATGACTGGCAGATGCGTTGTATTTGGATTTTCATCTTGACATTCCGTCCCTTCCTCCAGACGAAAAATGTTTTTTTTGTCTATTCTAATTCTGGAAATTCATTTTCGGCTTCCATCGGCTAAGTTAACACGGATGTCGATTCAGGAAATCTGCTCCAACGTTGTCTTTACCTCGTATGGCTCTCAAGACGTATCGATAAGGTTGTAATGCTAGTGTCCACCTCATGAGCCTTCCATTCTGATACTGTGCAGCACCCAGATACTGTAGTGGCTGGTGATCAGTTTCTAAAATGAACTCCGAGCCATAAAGATACTCTTGGAATTTTCCAATTGCCCACACAATTGCTAAGCATTCTTTCTCGATAGTTGATTAATTAATCTCTCTTGGTAAAAGTTTTCGACTCGCAAAAGCTACTGGATGTTTGATCCCATCTTCTTCTTCTTGAAGCATTATCGCACCAATCCCAACATTTGAAGCATCAGTTTATAGAATGAACATCTTGTTAACATCAGGCAGCTTCAATACAGGTGGATTTGCTATGTACATCTTCAAGGCAAAAAATGCTTTCTCCTGTGGCTCGTTAGGCACAAAATTTCTATAAGAATTTATCAGGCCAACAAATTCTCGAACTTGTTTTTTTTGTGGTCGGTCTCGGCGCATCCAGAATTCTTGACACAGTCTCGGCTCGTTGCTTCAACATGCCTTCCCCAATCCGGAATCCCAAAAACGTAACATCAAATTCGCCGACAACACACTTTGACGGCCTCAATGCTAAATTCGCTTTTCTCTCCCGATCGAAAAATGCTTTTAAAGAGTGTAAATGAGATTCCCAAACCTTCGTATGAGCTAAGACGTCGTCAAGATAATTGTCCAAAGTTTCAATGCCTTGTACCAGTTTTCTCATGATTCTTGTAAATGTCGCCGGAGCGTTAACCAGACCGAATGGCATGACTCTGAATCTGAACAACCCTTTGTGACACACAAATGTTGTAAGATCCTTGTCCTCATTTCGCAGTGGAATCTGCCAAAATCCTCTACAAAAGTCAAATTTTGAGAAAAATCAGTCTCCTGCGAATTTTGCAAAGATACCATCAACATGTGGCATCGGCTCTGGATCGAAAACTGTTATACGGTTCAATTTTCTGTAGTCGATGCAGACTCTTGTATTTCCATCCGACTTCTTGACCAACACCACCGGTGATGAATATGCTGCTGTTGGTGGCTCAATAATATTCATTCGAAGCATCAAATTCAATTCAGCTTCCAACGTGGGTTTCATCGCATGAGGAACTGGGTAACCTTTCCCAACTATCGGATCGTCAGAAACCAAATTTATTTCATGTTGTCCAAGGTTACAGATTTTCGGCACATCCGTGAATATATCTTGGTACTCTTTTAATAACTCTAGAACTTGTAAATGCTGATTTGGTGCCAATTTTAAATTAATCTTAACGTCTTTGAATGTTTCATTTTGTTGCGGGGATATGGTTTCCAACGGTGGTACCTCGTCATCTGCGTCATCCATAGGTTCCAAAATAACTGCTCCAGTAATTTCAGTAGTTCCACCCGAAGAAAGAAGCGTGGAAACTTGAGATGTTTTTTCGTTTCCAGAGTTCTCAATTTTTCTGTCCCATATATTTCTTTCTTTGACAAACATCAACTTGTTTTCATCAGTTGTTTGTGGCTGTTTCTTTAAGAATCTTTGCAAGCTTTCGTCATCTTGCTGCATTTTCTTCAAGTCTTCAACACTAATGTCGTTGATTGTAGACTTTACCACGGTTAACGGCCTGATTGTAGACCTTTGCTGTTGACTTCTAGTTATTGCTGCTGCTTCTTCACCTAAGTCACTGACACTTTTTGCACTTTTTGCGCCGTCAACATTTCCTATGACAAGATCATACAAAGGTCTTTTCATGCATAGGGCTTTTACCGATCCCGTGTAAAATGGAGTCTCGATGTCGATTTCAGCTACCGGAAAAATTCGAACGGTACCGTCAATCAATACGCAGCGTTGATCCGAGCCAATCATTTGATGGCTCTGGACAAGCGAACGGCGAACAACCACAGTGGAACAGCCTGTGTCTCTCAGGACGGATACTTTTCTTTTATTGATATATCCTTGAACGACAGGCATTTCGACTTGACAATTTGTTGACGAGCCAAATGCGTCCACGATAACGGGAAATTGACATCCGCATGACATCCTACATTCGGCTCCGTGTTCTCCATTGCATCCTTGAATAGCAGTTGTTGAACTGACGTCGTTACGAAATTGTCGTTTTGTACCAACCATGAAACCGTTTTTTCCCATCCTACCACCAGTAACCAAAGCAGCAGTTTTTGTTATCTGGAAGCAGTTTCTTGACACGTGACCAAATTTGCCGCAGTTCCAGCATCCGCTTCTACTTGTCTTGTCGTGGACTCTATTTGAAATTGTCGTCAACTTCGAAGAACCGCCACTGCCTCTGCACTCTGCCGCAAAATGTCCGACCCGCCCACAGTTGAAACAGTTTTTTAATTTCTTGTAACTTTGTTCGCTGACTTCAGAAAGACTTTCTTCTCCGTGCGCATCCAAATACTGCCTTGCAAAATCACTCAGTTCCTGAAGATTTCGTGGAGCACGTTCCTTCAGAAACAAGGCCATTTCTTTGGAGCAGCCATTCACATATTGTTCCATCACCAGAAGCATTGACAAACCCTCGTAGCTTTCTTCGGCTTCTGATAGCTCAACCCACCGCTGCAAGTAGCTCTGCAAATGAACTAAAAAAGAGTCGGGAGCCTCGTTCTTTTCAGGTCTAGCAGTTCTAAATTTTTTTATGAATCCATCTTCTGTTAATTCATAGCGTCGTAACAGAGCTTTTTTCAAAACGTCGTAATTTCCAGCCTGGTCAGACGGCAACCTAGAATAAACTTCCAAAGCCTTTCCTTTCAGCAGGGATGACAAAAATATAGCCCATTCTGATTTTCTCCAGGATTGAATTTCAGCCACTCTTTCAAACCGAGACAAATACGCGTCCATGTCATCTTTCTCATCCTCAAAACATGGTAACTTGGGTCCTGATGCCACATGAGTTAGACCGACGGAACTTGTCTGGTTGAGGCTGTTTTTCTTGAGTTCTAACTCGAGCCTGGTTATTTCACGGTCTTTGTCTTTTTGCTCATTTGCCATTCTTTCCAGTTTGATTCTGGTTCTATCCGCCTCCATTTTCATCTTATCTGCCTGCAGCTGTGTCTGCAATTGTGCCTCTCTGTCTAAATTTCTTTGTGTCCTCTCTTCTGCCTGTTGCTCTTTAACAAACAACTGCAGCTCGGTATCTTTATACCCCAGACTTTCTCCAAGTTCTTTCAGTTTTTGAATACTGGTCATGACAAAACTTCTAACAGAAAACTCCGCAAAACAACTTCAAAACAAACGTTACAGCTTCTTTATTTGCCCACGTCGACAATTTTTTTTTCAGTCTCGTCGGGGTCGCCAAAAATGTCAACTTGGGTAAACCGCTCAACAACAAAACTCCAACTTCAACTTAAGAGGTCTTTATTATTAAATAAAAAATTAACAAAACGGAAAATGTAACTTCAATACGAAAATTCGCCAATTCAACAATTCACCACAATTCGCTCCTAACTACGTGACAACCACTCTCGAGCTCGACTCTCACTACACTGAAAACTCTGCGCATAGTTTTCTCGCCTAAACAGCACGCTAGCCACTAATATACAACAACTCCTACAACTACAGGTGAACATTCATACTACAACAAATAGCGAGCGTACACACAACACATCCCATCCACCAATAATCACATACACAACATGTCTATCTTGACAATTATGACAAATCATAGTATTTTCAGAAGAGCTGTTGCGGGCGGCGATCTGGCGATGTTGTTTTGCAGACTGATGGCGTGTTGTCCTAGTGGACGGTGAGTGTCTACAGAGTCAACGCCTGTTTCGTGTTTATTGGTCTCGGTTTGGTTTTTGGGGGCTAGTACTTGTTCGTTAGTGAAACTCGGTTTAGGCTCTCCTAGTCTGTAGCCATGTAGTAAAGAAACCGTAGTTTGCGCTGTACTAGAAGTCGGACGACCGAGGAGTGTGCTCGGTCCTTGTGGAAAATGCTGGCGTCCATTATTGTGATCGAACAGTTGCAAGGTCTGATCGAAATGGTCGTCTTGAATATTCATACTGGGTTGATTTCTTAATATATATAGTGCTTCAAGGATCTTTAGCCGAGTCGGATCATCTGAGAAAATAAGCACGCGAGTGTTGGGGTCGGTGGTGATCCTCGTCAGCGCAACTCCATGATTGGTATGGAAATGAGTCTGAATGTTGCCGCCCTGTATGTGCATGGTTAGCCGCCTAGATAAGGTCGTTCTGGTGTGACCAATGTATGTTGCGACCTCTTCGTGTTCGAAAGGGCAGCGAAACTCATACACAACGTTAGTTTTTTTAAGAAGGGTCGGACGGATAAGGTTATTTGGAGCGACGAGGTTATGAGTTTTGCGAGTTTTGTAGTAAATCAAGAACTGGATTTTACTGGTTGGGTCAAATGGAGAGTCTTCGGACCGTATTATGTTTCGAAGAATTGATTCATCAGTTTTGTAGTTATCGTGCATTTGAGCGCGATAGTGTAGTGCAACAGTTGTTTGTGTTGGAGAGTCCGTGATGTTGATCGAGTGGTACTTTTTGTGAAGAAACGCTTTCACTGTGCTATCAACTAGAGTATTCGAAAAGTTGTTGTTGATCAACAGTTGCTTAATTTGTTGAAGTTCTTGGTGAAAATGGGACCAGTCTTCTGTCACTTTGTATGCTCGAAGTAGGTATGATAATATTGTGCCTTTTTTGTACTGTTCAGGGCAGAATCCGTCACCGTTCAAAGTGGTAGCACCCGAGGTAGGTTTAGTGTAAATGTCGAGATGAAGTTTATTTTCCAGTTGGGTGACAAGAACATCAAGAAAGGGGAGTTGGTGCTATATGTTGCAAAGTTCGTAGGTGAAGTTAAGTACACTATTGCTTTCAAGCGCGGTCTTCAGTTCCAGCAGGTCGCTTGGGCTGTCCACCATTACAAAGATGTCGTCGACGTAACGTGCGTACAGATGAGGTCGCTTGAGTTGATTGTTGAACACTGCGTTTTCGACGTGACCGATGTAAAACTGTGCAAATGTCGGTCCAAATGGGGATCCCATGGCAACTCCGTCGGTTTGAACGTAGAGGTCGCCATTAGGGTGTTGAAAAGGCACAGCGGTTGTGCATATTTCCAGGAGTTGGGTTAAGATTGTTTTGTCAAGTGTTGGAGGATCAAGAGTAGTGTGGCCATAAACGTGTTGCAAAATAATATCGATTGTAGTTTTAACAGGAACGTTGGGAACAAGCTTTCAACGTCCATAGTTGCCATGGTGCCGGAATTATGAGTGCAATTTCGGACCAGGTCGACGAAGTCGGACGTAGACTTCAAGCTGTACGAGTTTGGACAGTAAGGAGCAATCAATGAGTTGAGAGATTTGGCTAAAGAATATATGTATTCTTTATATATATATTCTTTATATATAAAGACTTTGTCGACCTGGTCATTTTCCACAAGGACCGAGCACACTCCTCGGTCGTCCGACTTCTAGTACAGCGCAAACTACGGTTCTTTTACTACATGGCTACAGACTAGGAGAGCCTAAACCGAGTTTCACTAACGAACAAGTACTAGCCCCCAAATACCAAACCGAGACCAATAAACACAAAACAGGCGTTGACTCTGCAGACACTCACCGTCCACTAGGACAACACGCCATCAGTCTGCAAAATAACATCACCAGATCGCCGCTCGCAACAGCTCATCTGAAAATACTATGATTTGTCATAATACCCTGGCGCCTGATAATCCATGCCACTCTATTGTCGACGTTTCTTCAACCAAAGATTGCTCTAAAGATAGCCTTCAACACGATCACTCCCCCTCCAAATACGTTAACGACTCCGATTTAATTGCCTATCACAGCGACACTCAACCGCAACAATACGTCACCACTCAACCGTCCCACGATTCTTCACCAGCCCTTAACAATGCAAGTTCGCCTAATAAACACATCTTTCCTGATATCATTAATAATCCTAATATTACTTCTCGTCGAAAACGAGATAAAAAAGATACCGATAGAGATTGATTCTTCATTCCTTTCCTATACCGTGTAACAATAGTTTACTATATTACTAAATATTTTCAATAATTTCTCATTTCACCTTTTAATAACAACTTTCGTCCTATCATAGCAACATACTTACTAACTACACCTGCTTCCATTCATGTTACCTAAGTTGTTTACATTTCAGTTGTGCCCTTCGAAGTTTTGATTTCTGTTCTGTTTTTTGCATTTATAGTACGTGGTACGTTCATTTTATTTTGTTAAACAGTTACTTTATTTTCGGGCTCTGAGGATGGAAAAAAGTTTTCCGAAACTGCAGTCAGCCCATGTCTAGTTAATAATAAAATGACTGACTTCAAAAA
>OZ022244.1:5272352-5307352 GCA_963978895.1 Erpobdella octoculata | reverse complement strand
TTTGTTTCTTACGTTAAACTTATTGCAAAACTGAAAGGTTACGGAATATTTAAAGATCTGTCAGCTTGCATTCTCGAATTTTCAGGTTCTCGTACACAGCTTGTCCTCATCAATGAATAGCTTTTCAACTCAAAAAAAGTTACTAGCGGTGTTCCACAAGTGTTTTTGCCCGATACTCCTGGTGTTTATAAATGTCATCACAGACAGTCCTGTATATATATATATATATATATATATATATATATATATATATATATATATATATATATATATATATATATATATATATATATATATATATATATATATATATTCCATACATAATTGGGGACAATATTTTCCCGCAAGCAAGTTTCATTGAACTTTGTCGCCCATTTTGCATTCAACAAACAGTTTCGGTTAATTTAACCATCTTCAGAGCTTCATTTATAATAATAAAACGGTATATATTAAAATCGAAAAAACACTTTCTCAAACTTATAATAATAAAGTTAATTAAACAGCAGTTAGTTTGTTTTCAATACATGCAGAATTAGACGTAAAATCAATAAAAGTTGCCGAGTATTAATAAACACGCTTTCAGTGAGTAAACAAGTGTCGACGCGTTCAGCCAAAGTGTCACTAAAATACAAATTAAGTACACAACCAGTCAGCCACACAGCTGATTTCACGCTCACTTTTCCCGTAGTTTTTGTTTTCTACTTTCTTCTTTTTATATTAATGTTTGGATTGCAAAGTAAATGTACAAACACCGCAGGTGTCTCAACCTCACCTGCCCTATTAATCAAAACATTCTCAATTTCTCCGATTAGTGTAGTTCCACAATTTTTAGCCGCATCGCCATCAACCTCGACTTCACTACCTTCACAGTTACAGAAAACATCTTCATCGTCGACATTATTACTACTTTTATGTTTTTCTTCCAAGTCATTTTCTTTTCCTTTAATCATTTCATCTGTGTGGAAACTATCAAGAGAGAGAGTGATTCTGACTCCGTATTTTTAGAGCCACACTGAAAGCGTGTTTATTAATACTCGGCTACTTTTAGTCCAATCGATCCGAAAATTTAAAAGAATGCATTATTAATTAGTTCGGAGGTATGTTTAAATTTTGAAGTCTCTAGCTCATCGGGAAGTTAGTTTAAAATCGATTGCAAAATTTGACGACAGACGAATAGACAGACAGAGAAGTCAAGTTAAGTAAAAGAGTGTAATAAAAATAAAGCAATTTTTTTTAAAAGTACTTAGCTACTTTTGACATGTACTTACTTAAGAAGTACACTAAAAATGTACTTAAGTACAAGTACTCAAGTACACCTATTGTACTTAAGTACATATGTACTCGTCATCACTGATATATATATATATATATTCTTTTAGGCAAACTCGATTGAAAAAAGTGGCGCACTTGGCTGAATCGATTTTATTTTTAATTTTTTCCAATACTCTAAATCGGTTTAAAAATACTTTATTACCAAACACAAACTCCATAAACTTATAGGCTAATAGATCTATTTCGGCAATTTTTTGCCATCATCATCATAGAATATATGTATATGTATATGCACACACACACACACACATTGGTCGGGGTTTTCAGAGGTTTTTTTTATCATTTTTCTCTCTTGCTCCCGTTTCCTTCCCCGCTTGCTCTCCCGTTCCCGTTCCCGCTTGCTCTCCCGTTTACGTTCCCACTCGCGCTCATTTTTTTGTTTTCCACCCTTTCATAACTTATTTTAGCCCATAAAACTTAAAATATATTTGCTAAAAATTGCTAGAGGCCTTCAAACGTTGTTACGTAAAGAAAATTTGAATTTTATTACGCAATTACCTTTGATGGTCTTACATAGGAACTTTTGGCCTGGAAAGTTAAGAAGGGGAAAAAGTTAAGAAGGTTTGGACTCCTTCTCCGATCTCCCGGCTCAGGGGGGCAAAAAAACTTCCGGGCCAAAAGTGCCAATACATGATCATTGTATAAATTTTCGAGGCACTGTTTACAATTGCGTAACAGGCATTACTTGCTAATGGACTTCTTAATATTAAGAAGTCATGAATAGCTTCCCAGTCTTGCATAATGTGACCGACTGCGCGTTATTACAAATTATTAAGAGATAGGTGGGGCGGGAAAGCGACCAGAATCGGGAAAGTGACCTGGAGCGGGAAAGCGACCGGGAGTGGGAGAGCAAGCGGGAACGGGAAAGCGATCAGAAGAGTGAGAAAAACCGGGGAATTAAACGGGAGTTAAAGAAAAACGATAAAAAAAATTTTTGTGTACATTTGGTAGGTCTAAAGGTAGGTCCTTGGCAATTTAACATTTTTATTTAAATTTATTTCAAAAAAATATTTTGGAAAAACAAATATGTGCAATTATGTCCTCTTTTAGGAAAATGCAACAAATAGACATACACACACACACACACACACACACACATATATATATATATATATATATATATATATATATATATATATATATATATATATATATATATATATATATATATATATATATATATATGTGTGTGTGTGTGTGTGTGTGTGTGTGTGTATACATACGTTGTTTTGCCTTTTAAAATGTTATATTTTTTTACAAAGAGTTTAATGTACAAAATTATGACAATTTAAAAAAATCAATCTCGAAAAGCAATCGAGTGTACAATGCCCGGGGTTTTTGAAAGTTTTTCTATCATTTTTCTCTCTTTCTCCCGTTTCCTTCCCAGTTTGATCTACCGTTCCCGATTGCTCTCCCGTTCCCGTTTACTATTCCATTTCCGCTTGTTTTCACGTTCTGCTTGCTCTTCCGTCAATTTATCCTCAATGTAAAGTTTTATTTGGCAAGTGACAACAACTAAGATGATAGTTGATGAAAGTAATTTAGGTTATAATATATATATATATATATATATATATATATATATATATATATATATATATATATATATATATATATATATATATATATATATATATATATATATATATATATATATATAAACATAAACATAAACATAAAGGAAATGATGGGCGCAAACTATATGTCTCTATGCCCATATCTAGAATTATATAAAATATTGTTTATATATATGTTCTATAAATAAATGTATGTATATATTATTAAAAATCTTTTTTATAGTTGTACATAATGTCGCTTATTTCGAAATGACAGTCGATTAATCTTTTAAATTCATTAACTTGATCGGCTTCTATGATTTTCGAAGGGAGGTTGTTCCAAATTGCAGTCGATCTGGTCAGGAAGAAATATTTTCTGGAGTTGCCGTTGAATCTTTGTGTTTCCAGTTTGAACTTGTGACCTCTTGTTCTTCTTTCTTCTGATATCTTTATATTAGGAAAACACAAACGTCCTTCTTTGTCTTGAATAAAATTGTAGAGCATGATCAGGTCCCCTCTCAGTCTTCTGTACTTTAAACAAGGAAGCTTCAAAATTCTCAACCTGTCTTCATATTTCAATCCCTTGCATGCCTTGACCATTTTTGTTGCTCTCTTCTGGACTCTTTCAATGGCTTCTATGTCTTTTTTCTTCCATGGTGACCACACACTGACTGCATACTCCAATCTGGATCTATAGATATATATATATATGTTTATCTGTTGCATTTTCCAATAAAAAGGACATAGTTGCACTTTATTGTTTTTCAAGAATAACTTTCTTTATATATACTTACTTATTTATTAAAAAATGCCAGAAGGGCTTTTGAGCCACTAACATTGGCATGAAAAAAATACAATAAAATAAAAAAAAGCACAGACATCCTTAGTCATGGACACAAGAAACAGAAACCATCAAGAAGTGAAAACAAAAAAAACCACATAGATATCACAGAATAACAGAAAATTAATAAACCTTGTGAATGTTTTCTGAACCCTTTCAATTCTATCAACTAGGTATCTACATTGATGGTTCCAAACCTGAGATCCATAATCAAGTATAGGTCTGACGAAAGTACAAAATGCCAGTTTGAGTATTCTCCAATCAGTGGAAACGAGTGAGATTCTTAGGAGACGAGATATTGCAGCAGCTTTATGGGTAATAATATTAACATGATCTTCGTATCTTAGACGTGAATCTACCTCAACACCAAGATCACGAATTGTTCGAACAGAATCCAATGTATGGTCGTTAATAGTGTACATGTTGGAGGATGGTGCTGTTCTTCTGTCATTGACTGTGAATACCAGACATTTTTGAGCTGCTAGTTTCAGTTGCCTTCTTTCACTTCATCCAGAAACAAGATCAAGAGCATTCTGAAGGCTCACAGTTGAGGACACAAAAGATGGATAAGGCATACAATATATTTTAACATCATCAGCAAACAATTTGCAAGTTATATCTGGACTTGTAAATATTTTTGGCAAGTCATTGATGAATAAAAGAAATAATGTAGGGCCCAGCACACTCTCTTGAGAATCTCCACTGATCACTGAAATATCTTTGGATAGGAAATTTCCCACCTCAACTCGTTGAAATCTGGAGTTTAAAAAATCAGTAAGCCAGCTCAGTAGGTCCCCCTTAACTCAATAGGCCTTTACTTTCTGCAGGAGTTTGAGATGAGATACGGAATCAAATGCTTTTTTGACATCCAAGTATATGACATCTAGCAACTGTCTTGTTTGTATCACCTCACTCCACCGGTCAGCACATTCAAGGATGTTAGTAAGTGTCGAGCAGCCAGGAGTAAATCCGTGTTGACTTCTATTAATTAAATTATTTTTCGAAAGAAACTGCATAAGAGATCGATTGATGATTCGCTCCATAGCTCGGCAGCTCGAAGAAGTGATAAAGATTGGTTTGTAATTCTCAGAAACTGACGTCGGCCCTTTTTTGTGAATTGGAATAACTATCGCAATTTTTCATTCCTGTGGCAACTTCCGCTCTCGAAACGACATCTCAAAAACGCGAGAAAGAGGTTGAGGTAATGATGCAGCACAATTCTTTAAAAATATATTGGGAATGCCGTCACATCCTGAAGACAGAGATGGCTCAAGGCGAGACAAGGCGTCGAAAACAACCTCAGGCGAGAAGTTGATGTCATGCAACTCGGCCGATGTCTAAGAAGGAAAATCATGAGTTTGACCATCATCCAAAGTAAACACAGATGAAATATAACGATTGAAGGTATAAGCAATAGCTCCCTGATCTCGTGTAGTGGTTCCATCTGCTAGCAATATCTCATCAATACCTGTTCGAGAATAGATTTTCCTACCAATATAACGATAGAGGCTTCCAATTTTCTTGCTTTTCATTAAATTTTGTTCAACATTGGAATAGAAGCATCGTATTTCTTTGCGATATTTTTTCACAATTCATTATAACTTAACCTGTCTTCCTCAGAGTCAGTTGATTTCCATTTCTTCCACTTTTTAGCTTTTAACTTTTGCATTCTGATAATAAACATGGGATGTTTATGAGAAAAATTATTCATCACCTTTGGGACTTTCAAACGAATTATCTCACCAATGTAGCCTCGAAAAACCTTCCAGCAGGCCTCTACAGAGAAGCAGTGTTGAAATATAGAATTCCAATTAATGGGTTGCAAACATTCATTTATTACGGAATAGTCGGTTTTTTTGAATCCATATCTGTACGACAGCCGTGTTGATTCCGCAGCACTTGAACGAGACATATTCGGTTGGAAACTAACAACGCAATGATCACTATTAGAAATTGGGCAGCTCGTGGTGATTGAAGAAATCATCTGCGAATCACTGGAGAAAACAAGATCTAGAATATTTTGCCCGCGTGTGGGGACATTGACAAATTGTAATTAAAAAAAAATTATTCTAAATAGCCCAGGACCTATCCTCAGACATACCAAAATCTGTAGTTTGATTGCACTGCTCGTTTTTCTAATGTTTTTTTAATAATAACCTTGTCAGCGGTGGCTCCAGTTGTAAGCTGATTCCTTTATCAGTGCTTTTTGGAAAGCATTCTTAATGACAGTCTGACGCGAACTGCCTAAACGATTTTAAAAATAGAAAACATTGTTGAAACTACTACGTTTACAAATCTGGTGATTCGGATGGGGTTAAAAATTTGCATTAATAATTTTTTTGTATTGTTCTAGACAACACATATCTAAAATTCGCACTGTTAATAGCCATTGGTGCAATTCTATCCGAAAAATTAAATGAGAGTTAAATTCATGTAATTAGGTTCAAGGACTCTCTATGATGTATTAAACAGTTATTTAGCTTATTAGTTTGGCTTTTTACATTGCCTACCATACAAATTTTACTTCAAAGTAATGTTCAACACAATTTTTGTTTATTCGACAGGCGGCTTCTAAAAACTCGTTTTAATTTATTTCACGCTCTCCTTTCAAGCGAAACTTGGCACGGATAAAAAAATTTCCCAAGCTGACAAAGCTTAAAATACAGATAGGAATGATGGGGCTGGTAAAACATAAGTTAGGTTAGGTTAGGTTAGTTATTTATAAGATTTATTAAAAATAAATTATTTCAAATTTTTCAGGATTATGTTTCAGACACATAGAATAGCTACAAAAAATAATAAACAGAGGCAAAAATTTATTTTATTATTCACTGTGCTAAGAGAAGCATCCGAGAAATAAGAACAAACATAAAAGTCGTCAGAATACATTTGATTGTTAAGAAAAAAAGAAGATATACTATAAGAAAGTTCCGAAGTGTAAAGAATCAAAAGTAAAGGGCCAATATACGTATGAGCTTTGAAGAACCAAAAATATTCTAATCAACCAACAAAATAATTTTTTTGTAATTTGTATTATGGATTCATCAAAATCAGAGAGTAGAATAACTTACAAGAAAGTTATAGATAGTGGGGTATGCAGAAAATAATAATGAAAGACTACGCCACTGCCTGGAAGAATAGATGATCACATGGAAAGAGAGAAATAGAGCTCAAGTGAGCTTCCTTGGACGCTTTACCACATAATAGTATGTTTTACTGATAGCATTTTATGCTCACCGTGTGCCAGAGTAATGGAAAATGTTTGACCTCACTGACTATATATACATGCGTCGTTTTTACCCGCCATCCCCCCAAGGACTAGTTTCATCAGAATTTTCCTATGTGCGCGTGTGCTGGTGTGCGTTTTGGTGTCACAGCATAGACCAGGGGTTTCCAAACTACGCCCGCGAGGCCCTCTCATCCGGCCCATTGAGACCTTTTATATTTAAAAGAAATATAAATTGTAATAATTTTTCTGGTGAATTCAATAAAGTCACATGGGCTCAACAATAGACAGTTCAGAAACATTTTTAAAGATACAGACACAGAATCGCAAGATTTACCATATTACACAGGAGTAAGATGACATAATTGTGAGACAGTTTTGAGTAAAATATTTTAATTAAGAAAAGAAATACATGATTTCCTACTGGTCATTTAAAACCTCTGAACTTAAAACTACAATGAGAGAAAAATCTAGTTTCTGATATATACATTCACCTGAAGGTCTTCAAATCTAAACATGTTTTGTTTTTGGAACAAGTACAGCCCAACAACTTGACACACTTTCAGCTGTGCTAGGTTTTAAAGGCTGAAGCAACAGCTGAGTTCACCACATCATTTGCATGCCAGATCATCAAAGACCTCCAGCTGCAGTTTCAGGGGCGGTTTTCTGAGTTGAAATCAAAGGTTAAAGAAGTGAGGCTATTTCAAAATTTATTTGAAGCAGATGTGGGCAGTTGCTTGGAGGAATTTCAGCTGGAGGTCATTGATTTGAGAGCAAATGGGACAATTTGAGTTTTTACCAGTTTTTGCCCAAGGAAGTCTTTTCCAATGTCAAAGCTTTTGCATCAAGGTAACATTCAATCTTTGGAACAAGTTGTTCCGAACAACATACATGTGCGAACAAACATTTTCGAGAATGAAACACGTGGAAAATTTGAGAACTAACATGTCTGATGATAATTTCAGGTCACTGTTGATGTTGGGACATCAAATCTAAAGCCAGAAATATCTTTTAAGGAAACAATTTCATTATTCTCACTTATGCAGGTGTTCATATGCAAAGTATCAATGTATTATTACATAATATTAAATAATATTAAAATTATAAATATAATAATATTAAATATATACTTAAAAACAGCATCCATGTTTTGATTTTTTCTTATTTGGACTTCTAGTGTGTAGTCGGTCCCCAAACTGCTGTTGACAGTTAATGCGGCCCTCCGACAGAAACGTTTAGAGACCCTTGGCATAGACCATAGACCTGCACTTTCTTATGTCTGCGTGTGCTTTCGTATTGCGCCAAGGCAATAGCAATAATTGTTTTAAAATTATGTGCTATTGTTTTATTTCTCTTGCTTGCTAACGCATGTGGTGCCTTCAATTTTCAAAATTTTGTATACGTCTCTAGTAGCGACTTAAAAAAAAAAACAATTGCAGAATTTTATACATTTTTCCCTAAAAAGTTATTTTGGGTGATAGTGAAAAAAAGCCTAAGAAAAAACACAAACTTTAATGGCTGATAATGAAGCGTGCGTAAAGTTATTACTATATATAAGCGCATTAGTGTTGTTTTTGAGCTTAGAGTGCTATTTGAGTGCGACTACCTCTACTATTAATATGTAAAAACTCACACGCTGCGCGAAGCGTGGTCAAGTGCTGGTACTAAGTAATCTTTCCAAAAATATCATCAAATCTACTTGCTTGCAATAAAACCTCTCTTCTTGATTCTTTTCCACATCAGGTCCTTCTTCATTCTTCTCACTTTCTTGCTCCTGCCATTTCAACTCTAGCTAATCGCTCTTTTGCTATAGGAAATTGTCCAGATTCTTTTAGGATAGCCTCCGGATATTAGGGACTCTCTAAACATCAATATTTTTAAATCTAAACTTAAGACTTATTATTTTAAAACTAGTCTGAAGGAACCTTAGTAAGCGCTTCAGACTTTCCTGGCGCTATATAAATAAATTATTATTATTGTTGTTGTTATTATTGTTATTATTATTATTATTATTATTATTATTATTATTATTATTATTATTATTATTATTATTATTATTATTATTATTATTATTATTATTATTATTATTATTATTATTATTATTATTATTATTATTATTATTATTATTATTATTATTATTATTATTATTATTATTATTATTATTATTATTATTATTATTATTATTATTATTATTATTATTATTATTATTATTATTATTATTATTATTATTATTATTATTATTATTATTATTATTATTATTATTATTATTGTTGTTGTTGTTATTATGCAAGAGGGCCGAGCAACTCGTGTCTACTGCTTTGAACAATAATCGTGTTTTTCCTTTAAATTAATTCGCTACTATACTCGTATTATTCGCCAATCGAATTATAAAAGTTGGATAAATCTAATTTTTTTCTTTGGATTACAATTGAATACTCCCAATTGATCAGAAACTTTGCTCGATGAATTCAGAGACTGCTACCACGTGTCCACACTGTCAAGGACTTTTTGTTTGTATTGGACGTCATCAATGGAGATGCCCGGCAAAAACTACTTAAAGTGAGACTCATGCACTACCTAATATTAACCTCGCAAATAATTATTTTCATGAAAATGAGGACCAGCGTACTCATACTGATACCGTAAACTGCATATGCGGCAAAGAGTGTAAGGGTCGAAAAGGACTTCAGATGCACAAGCGATCGTGCAAAGTGGCCAAAACTATATCGAACAATATAGTTAATTTAAAATCTCAGACTGAAAAAGTAGAAACCCCGAGGGCAAACACCGGCGTGTCGAGCGATAACGGAGATGTAAACAACCCGAGAGCTAACAGGGATGTACCGTGTCCGAATGTTGCTCCTCCTGCTCCGTTCACCGGGATTAAACTTCCGAAAACTAAACTTCAGTGGAAGAAGCAAACCTCTATTTTCGCAATAATATTGACATTCCTTCAGACATAATAGACGCTAATTCATACACATTAAATTTTCAAAACACCGTTTACTCATATTTTGCTGCCACCTATGGAAAAATAACAAAAGTAGACAAAGATTCCGAATACAATAAACTATACGTGAACAAAAACGCAAAGGAGTTAAAACATGACCTTGCCTTCTTGAAGAAAAACAAATCAAACATCGAAGAAATCAAATTTATCTCTAAACTAATAAGACAGAAAATAAAAGTCGACTCAAATAACACAAACAAACCATTCACTGTCGAATCAGAATTAAAGAAAAATTTCTGGAAGACATGCAAAACAATATTCGAAGCCAAAGAAAGTGTCTCTCCTACTTTCAACACTGCCTCATGTCTGACATATTACAAACAAACCCTTTACCAGTCCAAAAAACAGCGCGTTTTCGAAATACCTGATTGGATCCCAAACCTACCAGAACCACTATTCAAGTGCTCCTCTGATGGACCTTCCAACAAAGAAGTTTGCGAGGCCATCCGAAAGACTAGAACTAAAGGCAGCCCATGTCCACTAGACATGATATCAGTCATCATGTTAAAAAACTGCCCAATACTTCGAACGGCCCTTCACAATCTCATCGTTACCTGCTGGAAACAAAAATCAATTCCGGAATGTTGGAAAAAAAGTTTTACAGTCCAGATATATAAGAAAGAAGACACAAGCGATCCATCTAACTTTAGGCCCATAACTCTCCAACCAGTCTTATACAAAATCTACTCAGCCGTTATTCGCAATAGAATATACTCTTATCTAGATTGTAACAACTTCGTAGACAGACATGCCCAGAAAGGTTTCTGGCCGTCCGTTGATGGTGTTTTTGAGCACACGCAAATGCTTACTCAGCTGATGAAAGAAGCAAAACGACAGCAAAGGACCATTGTCATTACACTGCTAGATCTTCGAAATGCTTTTGGTGAGATTCACCATGAACTAATCTACTCATCTCTCAAATACCACAAGATACCCGACAAAATAATAGCCATCATTAAAAATATCTACACTAACTCATGGATCACCATTTCGCACAATAAGTCTGTCACACCAATAGTACCTGTAGAGCGAGGGGTTCTTCAAGGTGATCCCTGCTCACCGCTCTTGTTCAACATATGTTTTAATCCATTAATGAAAGCCATATCTGAGCCAAAACTGAGACAACTGGCTAAATGTGGGGCCCAGCTGCAAATTTAAGAATACGATCGTGGCTTCAGTTTGTGGATGACACCGTAATTCTCTTTGACAATATACGAAACGCTCAAACTTTACTGAATTTAAACACAGCCTGGTGTCAGTGGGCGGAAATGAAGATTCGAATAGATAAATGCTGCACTTTCGGAATGAGAAAGTTAGCAGGCAACTACGCGCAGTTTCAGCCGAATTTGACTATAAACGAATCGTCAATACCTGCAGTAAAGAAAGACGAACATTTCAAATATCTCGGAAAAATGTTCAACTTTTCAATGAACAACGCAGAAATAAAATCACTGCTAGAAACCCGACTCATCGCGCTCCTTAGAACAACCTCAGAATTAAAAACCAAACCCCAAAACAAAATAAAGATCCTAAGGCTCTACATCCCATCCCAAATGAACTTTGACTTGCGTATATATGAGGTTTCATATACCTGGATTACCCAGAATCTAAACAATCTGATTTCCAACTCTATTAGAGAATGGCTGGAGCTACCAATTAGTTCATGCGTGTCAGAGGTCGCGTCTCTCTCTCTAAAGCCCAGGGCGGTCTTGGTATCCCGACACTAAGCGAAACAGCTAGAAAACTCAGATTAGCCCAGAGATTCAACTTACGAGCGTCGGAAAATGATGAAACCCGTCAACTCTTCGAGTCAACTTCAATTCACAACCCAACAATAGATCCAATAATTATGAATAGTTCTAATCAACTAAATGCTATTAAAACACTAAATGAAGAAAAATTAAAATCAACTTTCTCACACATTGTCTCTCTCAAAACTCAGGGTAAAATAATAACTGCAATAAATAAAAGCCTGAAAAAGATTGAAGTGCAAAGATGGGCAAACGCACTGGATGAGCTCGCTGGCCCAATTTTCAACTTTGCCAAAAAAGCCATTATCCAGCAATTGCCAACTGCGGCAAACCTAGTCAGATGGGGGAAGACCCCCTTTGTCCATTGTGCAAGAAGTGCCTACAAACAAATAAACATGTTATTTCCAACTGTGGCTCTGTGATCTCCTTGGAAAGATACAAGCAGAGACATGATGCAATCTTGACAATACAGGTCACCGAAAAGAGAAAAATAGTAAGCCGGATCAAGTAATATTTGCCGATCTTGATGAACTAGAATATCGCCAGGTCTCGACCCTGTTCAGCTCTCTGAGACCTGACATAGCGGTTCTGACACCGTCAACCATCGAAACAATAGAGCTGACAGTTTGTCACGAAACAAATCTGGTCAAGCCAAAGAAATTTTAAGAATCAAAGTACACTGATCTACACAACAACCTTCAACCTGAATACTCTAACCTAAAGATAATAAGTCACACAATAGAAATTTCAGCACTAGGATTAATCTCAGACTTAACTAAACTGAACAAAATTTTTTCAACCAAACTACCAAATGAAGTACTCAATAGACTAACTTGGACTGTTATTTCTAAAACATTTCAAATATACTGCAATAGAAACAAAACTTAATAACCTAATAGCAAATTTCTAACGATAGTACTGAAACCTCTTGAGATGCATGAGCTATTGTTTGACAAACTCTAATTTATCAAAATTTTAATTTTAATTCAAAATCTGAATAAATGAAATTAGTGTTTTTAACTTCTGTTTATGGAATTACTGCGCGAACGGAACACTATAATGCTTTTGTTTCAAATTCAATTCAAATGATAAAAAATTCAGACAGACAGAATTGCAAAGTTAATATAAAAGATTACAATTGAAGATAATGCGCTATAAGATTATTTATTAATTTAGTGCTTAATGACGTTCTACTGTGGAAATCACAAACCAGCCATTTGTTTATATCGCTAAAATTAAAACATGCACGCTCTACTTTTAAATTTGTTTGCTTTATTGACTTCCACTTCATTGTTTAAACTGAAAGGTTTTCTAGTTTCATTTTGATTTTCAGTTTTAAAAAAACAAACGTTTTTTGAGAGACACATTTTCCCTTTCTTACACATGTGAAAATAGAAAAAACCGCTATCCACTGGTAGTAGAAGTGATTTGAAACCTGCACAGTTTAGTTTTTGGAACTAATCATTTAGAGAAAAAAATTCCAATAACGTGAAATCCTATTTGATGGGGTTTAATTTTTTGTGGCAACATGTGACAAAGGGCTGTCAAAATTTAACAGAAGTTATGTGACGTTATTTATGGATGGTCTCCAAGTTAAGAAAGAGTCATTTTGCGCTCTAAAAATAAAATGTGTCATTCAGTAGAATTTGTTAGATCTAAAAATACCTATGAGCAACCGCCTAAATAAGCTAACATTAAACTGACAAATATTTTCATTGGCCTTGGCGCCACTCAGAATTTTTTAAGTGGCCCACAGACCACTAGATGGACAGCATTGGCCCAAATTAATGAAACTGTTTTCTTTTGATTCCATTGATTGATTTGATGCTACAGATATATCTGAAGTCAAATTGAAGCTTTCAAAAACTAATGTTCTTTGCTTAAAATTTCTTAACAAGCTAAATAGCTATTATAATTTCAAAATTGCCGTAATTTTATGTATTTATTGCAGATATTTTTTTGGAAAAAACAGTCTCTGTGAAAAAAATTCAAGCATATTTTTTCGGTTATTATCGAATCGAGAAAATCATTTCAACTTCAGGTTTATTTGCGTTATTAATATGTCAAAAGATAAATTTATTACATTTACTTATTGTTTATTAATAATAATTTTATTTTTAGTATTATTACTAACATTATTGTAATTTTAGCTAACTCCTACTAACACGTGTTTCTTTCATTGTAAATGTATGTTTGATACCTGTATTTTTCAACCTTGGATTATGTAATAAACAACCCTGGTATGGGGTTGTTACAGTTGGCTCTTCCAATTTTTATGCTTCACAAATGACAAAGAAAAAAAATAAGTTTTTATGAATACTAGAAAACTCAAATAAAATAAAATTAATTATATGCTTTTCATAAAAATAACAAGATTAATGCATTAGTGTTTTTTCTATAATAATTTTATTCTAGCCTGATAGTTTTATTATAATTACTTGCAAGAATTAATTTGTAGAGTAATTATATTTTGTCAAATTTGAATGTACTATGAGAGAATTTTATTTAAAAAAAACAGAGGTAGATTATTTCACGCTTTATGGAGACGGTAAATACTCAAAATGCAATAAAAGTGACGGTTATTATAAATGCGATGTCAATTTTTTTTCTGAAATATTATATTATAAATATCAAAGTGAAGATATCATACAAATCCATGGATACGGCTACGGTGAAGTTTTTTAGGTTTACTTTTAACGATAAAAAGCTTTTTTTAAAACTGAAAATACGAAAAACTTCAGATACTGCAATCAACTCTTTTGTTGGCTGTTACAAAACTATAGAAAGCAGTGAAAAAGAATATTATAATTATTCATTTTCTGAATGTTGTAAAACATGTCAAGAAAAAAAAACGGAATTTGTTGCTTTACAGGTTCGACAAACGCTTTTATTTTTTTTATTGAAATAATTACTTACTTTTTTATTCTTAAAGATGAAAAAATGTTTTTGTACACATTTCAATAAAACCCAAGCTTCTGCTATCGCCTCATCCAATTGTCTTGAACCATTTGATGACCATAAGACTCCATCTGGTAGAAACGGATATTATGCGGTTTACTCAGGTATGTTAGGATTTGTTAAAAAACGATAAAAGTATAATTAAAATAACCAATTTCGAGGTAGAAACGGATATTATGCGGTTTACTCAGGTATGTTAGGATTTATTTAAAAACGATAAAAGTATAATTAAAATAACCAATTTCGATTTCAGCATCAAGTATGTATCCATTGTACGTTGGGTGTTTTTCAAATAGAAATGATGAAATGATACAAGGTAGAACTAAAACGTGTGAGGATTCTAAACATCATAGTAGATACTACGGTAATTCAATGTACTAAAATGTTTATAAAGTGTTATATCTATGGTACTGGTTTCACTTTTCCCATATATTGATACCCCGACAAGCATTATTATTAAAATGGATTATATTAAAAGGTATAAGTAGCATTAAAGCATTAACCAAGCTTTATTTATTATCATCCAACTAAACAACAAAACCATTTTTCTGGACCTGTAATACGATTTGACAAGATTATAACAATATACAATGGTGTTTTATATTCAACGGAGTGTGTCTAGAAAAAAACTCATTCCGCATTTTATAATATATATATATATATATATATATATATATATATATATATATATATGTATTTATACTATATATATATATATGTATATGTATTTATACTATTGCGCTCAAATGCATCACAACTACAAAATCGATGAATCTATTCTACGAGATATAATTCGTCGTCACGTTTCCATCACCGACACTGCCCACCTTCTTCAATTTCGCATCTACTACAAAAGTTTCAAAACCCACAACCTAGTTGCACCAATCAACCTGTTACGCCATAACCTCAAAAAAACTAACGTCGCCTACCAGTTTCGTTGCCCACTTCACCACGAATCTACAGCTTCATACGTCGGCCACACTAGAACTACTTTATCTCGCCGACTTACCATGCACGTACAGGGTGGGAATATTCATTTCCATTTCATCAACGACCACGCCATTTCACTTACCAAAAACATTACTGATTCAAATACTAGCGTGCTTACGTACTCTGGCGATCCCGTTCGATTGAAGATTCTCGAAGCTCTAAACATACTGCAGATAAAACCCACGATGAACGTCCAAGACGAAAACATCGACCAGACATTGCAATTGTTTCGTCACTGCAACGGACACGCACCTCCACATCCATCGAACACACACTCTAGTTCGACAACTTCATGTACTATTCTCACCTCGGTCCCTTCACTTCATGGCTACAGTCTACGCGAGCCTAAACCGAGTTCGACCACAGAACACCCACCTATTGATACCAACCAAACTTCCACACTCGAACCAAGTATTGCTTCTACCACCGCACCTTGTCTTCCTCCGCAGCTTCCCACCACGCTTCTTTCGCACCCTCCGACACCTGCTTCTGACCCTGACGCCACGATCGTCGCTATCTCTTCACCTTCCACTCCGCCAGACCATACTATCACTCAATGCATCGTCGATTACTCATCCGACCCCACGATCGTCGATATCTCTTCACTTTTCACTTCCACAGAACAAACTACCACTCAATATATTGTCGATTATTCACTCGTTTCCGCGAACACAAGCTCTCCTAATACACATATCTTTTCTGACATTATTAATAACCCTAACATTACTTCGCGTTGTAATCGACACAAATAAAACATTATTTCTTACCACACACATACTGTTACTCTTTCCTATTTATACTTCATTAGTTTGTACACCGCCCGCGCCATACACCATTTGTACACCTATAAATTCCACCAATTCTACCTACAAGACGTTTCTTGTACACTATCTCCCTTTCCCATATTCGTACACACACACCTACAACTACAGTTATTCACCTTGTCTAGCTCTCTCACCTTTCAGTTGTTGCGTTCGTGCCTTATCACTCACTCGTTTACTTAATTTGAAGTAATCTCGTTTTCGTTTTACTTTTGCACTCTAATGGAATTTAATTTAATTTAACTTGTTTTGATTCATCTTGCTTCCGTTTCTTATTTTACGCTGACTTTTAGTTTATTACTTTGGGCTCTGAAGACGGAAAAGGATTTCCGAAACTGCAGTAAGCCAAATAAAACATCTGAAACAAGTCTCACGTCTTTCAATTACCGCAAAGTCGAGGGCACCATAAAAAAATTGATAAACGCCAAGTGGTAGGCCATAGTTTTTAATGGAGTGTGCTTAAAAGAATATATATATATATATATATATATATATATATATATATATATATATATATATATATATATATATATATATATATATATATATAATATTTTGTGGAATTTATCTTTGAGACATGCTCCAAGAAAATTAGACCCTGAAGATGACTGTTAAAATTGAAACGGCTTGTTGTGTCTGGTAAAGACATTGAGCTTCTTACCATTCCAAAACTATCTGGCTCTGGTACTGGTGTATTGATGGTGAAAAAAATTATTAGAGTTTTCAGTGAGTATGAAGAAATACCTGAATAGCTAGCTGAATTGTGTTTTGACAACACAAGTGCAAACACAGGAGTTAAAAATGGTGCAATCATAGAAATACAAAGGCCTTTGATAAACGACTACTGATTTTAGCTTGCATACATTGTGTGTTGGAAATAATTTTTGACCTAATTTGATTTCTTCTGGGTCAAAATTCACAACATTTTGTAAGATTTCAAGACAACTGGGCTGTCATTAACCTAACTGTTATTGTCTCAATCACAAAAACATCAAAAGATTTTCCATTACAGAAAATGAAGAAATATGGCTCAAGAATAATTACGATGATGTAAATGCAATTTGCATAACCAGCTGCATCGGAGCATGGACGTCTGTATAATAGCACCTGGACGGTCAACCTCGTTTGCGTGCGTACGGTAGTTGTCCGACCGTGAGCTGTACACAGCAGCGCTTATCGTTGATTATGCACGGTTAAATAACTTTATTTCCGTCGAAAATAGTCAACACAATTAAAACACAACAGTGGTGATTAAATCAAATATTTTATTGATTATAATGAAACATTAATATGTAATAAAAATTGACACTAAAGCAATAAAAATGTCAAGTATATTAATAATCAGTTCTAGCAGATACTTTGGCTATTTTTCGTTTCTTAGATTGTCTAGACTGTGAGTTGGTGTTCAAATCTTTGAGAAAGTTTTTGGAAACACAATTGAAAAATCGATTAGTAATTAGAGAACTGAGTTCATGCCCATTCACACACACATTCACATCAATAGGCAGGTGACCAAATGCTTGAATGCAGCCGACCCTGTCCATAACTTTTCCAAACAACTTTCTCTGGCATGTGCTGTTGAGAAGCTGCTCCATTAATGAAGAGGTTGATTTTATTTCCTCAAACACTCTCCAGCAGTCGATCATCAGTCTAAAGGTGAAGTCTGTTGGTCTGGATTAACCGCCACGATTAATAGACTCCATCAAAGTTGCTGCAGAGTAGTTTAGTATGTTGTCGATACCAATTGGTTCGAGTTTATTTTCTGTCACAAGGGATTCTTTGCAATGATCACATTTTGTGGTTCTTATGATAGATTTTGCAACATAACCACTGATATAAAACAAACACGTTGTTTAGCAGCAGTCAACTTTGACATTGGATAAATTCCAACAAGGTCTTTATACTTTCCGACAATTGACTTGATCATAAAACAGAGCAAGGTTGATGCTTCAGATCCATCTAATGTTAGACCCTGAATTATACCACTAGTGTATTCTACCCGCTTGGCAACATATACTTCGTCGATCATCAACACAACATTTCTCTGGAATTTATTAAGCTTATCAATAGTTTCAAGTAGCTGGCGTTATTTAATCCATTATTAACATTTAGTCGTCTGGAGACTTTCTTTAGAGTGCTGATTGATGGCGAGCATAAAATGTTCTCATCTCGTAGAGTTGCATATACTACAGAACTAGATGTATAAATCATATACGAGAATATGGTAAGCTGTGGTGAATATTGACGGCCATGTTCAGGTTTAGCCAACAATTCTAACTGTTCTATGATGAATTGTATTTTTGGAATTTTTCATGGTCATCGCTTAAATTGCTGAAATATTTTTGGAGCCCATGGACAGCCATCTGTCTTTGTATTCTGAAGCTGGAACTTTTTTCTGTCAACAGTAGACACAACTTTATGATCGTTGTGAACTGTAATAGATGCCTTTACTACCAGCACATCATCAGTAATGCCCAATAAATATATTTGCAGAACTTCATCTATATGAGCCACTGAGAAACCAGACGGTGTTGCTGCTTCAGTCGTGAGACGAGACTGGAGGTCTAAAAGGCTAATATTCGATATGTCGTCATTGGCCTTGAATGACTTTTCTTGACAATTTAATTTTGTTATATCTTGCTCGAAGCGACGACTTGCCGTTGCTTTTGATGTTGATCAAAATTGGTTGGCTGTAGTTGACAGGTAGCTTGGAGTATTCGGAAAAATTGAAGGTATGACACCATCCTTCAAGCTTTTCCTCGTCAATTTCTCGCCTAGTGATTTTACATCCAGAAGCTGCACACTTAACCATGATATCCAGTAATATAATCCTGTCAAATGAAAACACAATAATGATTATCAGTTGTTGTTGTTGTAATTATTACTTAGTATTACTATTACAGTGATTAAGTTTGTTCTAAAAAATATTATATATGATAGTGATATATTCTATTATTTTTAATGAATCTTTAAATAATCATAGACAAATCAACTATAAATTGCCGTAGAGAGGCAATATAACATAATTAACATAAATAATCCGACCGAGTTCGAGAACGACATAATAACAAAACGCATCAGCGATCCGAGATTGATCAAGTTTATTCTAATTTGTCAATAGAATTATAATAAGAACAAAATCAAGTTCCACAAACCTTAAATAAATAAAAATATCAGGTTGCTTACAAATGAATAAATTACAACGCAACACAAAACGCATCGATAATCCACAAGAGTTAGTGAAAGTTAGTAGTTAGCACTGATCTATTTACAGCATGATCTATATATAGATCAGTGGTAGTTAGTAGTGAGTCTAATCGAATAAAAAAAGATGCGTATTTTTAACTTTTTGATTGTATAATAGATTAAACACAAATTTCCAATGTTCAAAATTTAAATTAACTAATTATTTATTATGCCTGGTCGGTTTAAGAACCTACACGCTACAATAAGAAAGTCGGACAACTACCGTAAACATCAGCGCACGCAAGGCTCACGCATGACCGTCCAGGTGCTATTATACAGACGTCTATGATCGGAGTAATCAACCACGACAAGACTAATTTGAATTAATCAAGCTCAGTCATATATTTTGGCAGTGCTGGCTATATTGGTAAAACTGTCACTTTGAAGACAAAATTGAAGAATTACACTGATGATAGCCAGATTTAAGAAGTAGCGATTAATAAATTGATAGGTCATCTTTGGTATTTAAGAAAAATTGGTCAGGGTTATCATATTTTTGCACATGGTGTATGATAAAAAGAAGACACCTATAGTTCGAAAAAACTACAAAACTAAATAGATATGAGAAGAACATATAAAAAACCATCAAGACATTTCAAGATTTATATATACACTGGCGGGGTTACCCGGCGTTGCTTGGGGCTTTCAGAGGTTTTTTTTATCATTTTTCTCTCTTGCTCCCGTTTTCTTCCCCGCTTGCTCTCCCGTTTACGTTCCCGCTCGCGCTCATTTTTTCCACTCTTTCATAACTTAATTTAGCCCATAAAACGTAAAATAGATTTGCTGAAAATTGCTTGAAGCCTTCAAACGTTGTTACGTAAACAAAATTTGAATTTTATTACGCAATTACCTTCGATGGTCGTACATAGGAACATTTGGCCTGGAAAGTTAAGAAGCGGAAAAGTTAAGAAGGTTTGGACTCCTTCTCCGATCCTCCGGCTCGGGGGGCCAAAAAACCTTTCGGGCCTAAAGTGCCTATACATGATCATTGCATAAGTTTTCGAACCACTGTTTACAATTGCGTAACAGGCATTACTTGCTAATGGACTTCCTAATATTAAGAAGTCCATGACTTGATTCCTAGTCTTGCATAATGTAACCGATTGCGCGTTATTACAAATTATTAAGAGATAGATGGGGCGGGAAAGCGACTGGAATCGGGAAAGTGACCGGGAGCGGGAAAGCGAACGGGAGTGGGATAGCAAGCGGGAACGGGAAACCGACCAGGAGCGAGAGAGAAAACGGGGAATTAAACGGGAGCTAGAGAAAAACGATAAAAAAACTCTAAAAACCCCCGAGCAACGCCGGGTAACCCCACTAGTATATATATATATATATATATATATATATATATATATATATATATATATATATATATATATATATATATATATATATATATATATATATATATATATATATAGTTCCCGCTCGCTCACCCGCTTGCTCCGCTTATTTTGTGACGGATTTCAAATTTTTTTTCTCTATATTTGATTCCCCTTGGTTCTCAAGGTTGTGTGACATTTTTATTACGATCGGATGAATGGTGTAGCAATGCATAAAGGACATATATACATAAAAACATTTATATATATATATATATATATATATATATATATATATATATATATATATATAGTTCCCGCTCCGCTCATTTTGTGACAGATTTCAATTTTTTTTCTCTATATTTGATTTCCCTTGGCTCTCAAGGTTGTGTGAAAATTTCATTACGGTCGGATGAATGGTGTAGCAATGCATAAAGGACATACATACATAGAAACATTTATATATATATATATATATATATTATATATATATATATATATATATATATATATATATATATATATATATATATATATATATATATATATATATATATATATATATATATATATATATATATATATATATATTTTCTTTCATACATGCTCTATTAAAAATAACTGCCCAATTTTTTTTTATTATTTTCTTAACGTAAGACTCCAATCTGCGAACAACAACTTTGTTTTTTGAATAAAATTCTTTATTGATTTTCATAACGGGCTTACTGTACAGTTTTGGCTCGAAAGCCATCATCAGAGCCCTTGAATAGAAAATAATGCGAATGTCCAAAAACGAACTAAGTGAAATTAGAATAATGATAAAACGTGTTTACTTAAAACCAGACGATGAGGCGATAAATATAATGCGAACGGATATAGTTGTGATAAAACCAAGCGAAGGTAAAATAGTGTGAAGTAAAATTAAACCGAGGTACATGGTATATAAAAGACTGGAATACTATTGTAAAAACAGAAGACGTGAAGTGGAGTGAAACTGCGTTATATATTGTTGGGTGTTTGATATAAAATGAAAAACAGTTTTGGAAGATGTGTAGACTTACTAGAAATCAACTTCTAAAACCACGAAGCAACCAGCAAAACGCTAAACGAATAGCATGACGAGAAGTAGATGTTTACGTTGTGACCAGCGAAGCGATGGCCGACACGAAAGATAAAATATAAAATCGGAATGAAAGTATCACGAGAGTAATAGGTTACGACTGAAATGAAATAAAAGTATAAGTATAAAAGTATAAAACTGAATGAAATGCGGCTAATCACTTTCGTCTGCGGAAAGTTATGTTGCTGCAGTCAGTTAAATGAGGGAATGCGGACGAGCTGTCCACACTCACGGATCCGCTGTCATCGCCGGGCGGAACCGCTCGATTAACTTCGCCGGATACCGACGCCTCGACGCTACCGGGGTGGAGTGTAGGTTGGCCTCGCCGGACTCCGGTGCGCCGATGTCGTGACTTGGGGTAAAGTGCAGGTTAGCTCCGCTGGGGACGCCGGACACCGGCGCAAAGATGCGAAAACTAGGAGTAGAGTACATGTCGTCGGAGTCAGACATCTGCTCCTCGATGTAATGACCCGGAGTGGCGTGCGGGACGGCGTCACCGGACGTCGAAGGGGCTGCATCGACGTAAATTGGAATATTCGGAAAACGGACAGACTTCGGCTCTCCGTATCTGTAGCCATGTTTAAAAGATGATCTGTCATTCTCCGGAAACTCCTGGTGCGTCGCGCGACGATTGAGGCAGCAATCAGAACCCGAGTGACGTGGCGAGTCAAGGACGCATCGATCAGTGAACTGACGCTATGATCGAAGGCCGAGAACGTAGGCTGCTGCGGCGAAGGGACGGGTGCGACTGTGGAACCGTCTGACGAAGAATCTGCGTCTGACTCGGTGAGTGGCAGGTCCGGGGAGACATCGTGGAGAAGCCGAAATCCGGACGCAGCGTTCGCTTAGCAATGATCGATATGTGGAGAATTCAATCGTGAAGGTGAAATGGTACGGCCGGGGTGTGAGTCGATATTGCGAAGACCGCCTCCGCAGCCGGAAGCGTTGACGGGTGTCGAAGGAACGGCGTCTATATAGGTTGAATTAAGTGGAGGATTGGTAAGTTTTGGTTCGCCGCATCTGTAGTCGGAGAGTATCTCGCCGCCTTCCCGAGTACCCGGGCAGTTAGCGCGACGATCGAAGGTTGAGCAACGCGCCGCACCGCCAGAGGATCGGCTGATAAGCTGGTTATTATGGTGAGGTAAACGTTCGTATGGAGTGGAACGACGAGTATGGTTGTCTATACGACCGAAAAGCTGCAGAGTGTTTGCGAAGGCGTCATCCTGGACGTTAATTGTAGGGCGTTTATTTTGGATGAACAACGCTTCCAGAATCTTCAGTCGTGTGGGGTCGTTGTTGAATGAGAGTATTTTTGTGTTTGGGTCCAAAAGTAATCTTGTTGGTTTGACGTTGTGTACGGTTTGTAGATGAGTGCGTATACTGCCACCCCGGATGTGCATTGTCAGCCGCCTCGCTAACGTGGTCCGAGTGTGGCCTATGTAAGTTTGCGTCGCGGGACGACAGAGAGGGCATTGGAACTCATAGACGACGTTGGTTCTTTTGAGATGGTTCTTGCTTATGTCATTTTTTGACGTCGAGCTGTTGACAGCGACGAGTTGATGAGCTTTCGGAAATTTATAAAATATCCGCATTCTAAGTTGATAACGTTCGGGACTGGCGACGGAAACGTTGTTGCGTATTATGGACGTGATAATCTCCTCGTCTATTTTATAGTTATTATGCATCTGTGCTTGGTAGAATAATGAAATTGTAGATTTATTACCGGGCTGTGGCTCAGTGTTCGAGGACTGAACAACGGAAGGTTTTGGTGATGTAATGAGTTTTCTATTAAAAAATTTATTTTGTAGGTTCTATGCAGATAGTTTTGAATAAAGCTCTGCTTGTATTTTTCTGGGCAGAATCCGTCTGCGTTCAGAGTTGCACCGTTAGACGTTGGTTTAGAGTAAGTACCAAGTTTTAGTTGGTTTTCAAGTGTTGAGACTGTGACGTCTAAGAACGGGAGCTGTTTGTTGATATCGCTTAGTTGATACGTAAAACGTAGAACGGAGTGATTTTCGAGTGTAGCTATCAGAGTGTTTATTTCCGTGTTGTTTTCGCACAACGAATATGTCGTCGACATATCGTGCGTAGAGATTAGGTTTTTTGATTATGCCACCGAACACTATTTCTTCAATGTAGCCCATGTAAAATTCGGCGAAGGTGGGACCGAGCGGAGAGCCCATTGCTACACCGTCGGTTTGGAGATATAGTTCACCGTTTGGGTGAAGAAAGGGTACGTCGACTGTACAGATCCGAAGAAGATCTGCCATGACTGCGCGATTTATTCTGGGTGGAGACTTGTTATCATAGACGTAGTTTAATATGATTTCAATTGTTTGGGCAACTGGTACATTTGTGAACAGGCTTTCTACGTCCATTGTAGCGATGACGCCTGGCGCAGACCTGGAGTTTTTTATCAGGTCGATGAAATCGAACGTCGAAGAGAGACTGTAGGAGTGTGGACGGTAAGGATAGATGATTGAGTTGATTGCTTTTGCCAGTTGATAAGTCGGAGTGGGGCACTGCGATATTATGGGTCTAAGAGGTGTGTCGATTTTATGAGTTTTGGCATTTCCGTATAAGTACGCGGGTTTGTACTCTCCGACGATCTGATGTAGTCGAGCGTCTGAATCTAGATTTTGATTTACCTTATTGATAAGTTTATTCGCTTTGATTTTTATATCGTTGGTAGGGTCGTGCGTAGTTTTTCTGAATTTTGATGTGTCGGAGACGATTAGGTTTAACTTGTCGAAGTAGTTGGATTTGTCCATTATGACGTAAGTATTGGATTTATCAGCTTTTCGTATAGTTATATTTGTGTTATTTCTTAAAGACTTTGCAGCGTTTAAAAGTCTTTGTGGTAGAAATTATTGCTTATTGGATCTGTGTGTGTAACCTTCTCGAGATAGTTTTGACTTGAATCCGTCGCTACACGCAACCAAGGAGTTTTCTGTGAGCTTTTTAATATTTCTATACAATATTTCGAGTTTGGTTTACTTGATGAGTGGTGAGTAGTCTGATTGAACGTGGCATCTATAGCCCATCTGTAAAAATTCGATTTCGTCGTTCGATGGCTGGTATGTTGAATAATTAATGTAGTGTACGATGTTTTGAGTTTGTTTATTCAGTTATCAATACATACATTCAAAATCACAAATAAGACAGAACAAAAAAAAACAATAATAATTAAATAGTCATTATAATAGCATGTATGATTGATGAAGAGGTGCTGCATCAGGCCCCTCTGTGCTTAAAAGAAATCTTTCCCCATACAGCTTCTCGAGCTTTCTCGTTATAATTGAGCGCTTTTTTTGTCCGAGTAGCTATAGAGTTGGTCTAGGTGTGCGTGTAGAGCCTCGACGTCGCACGGAGCGAATAGATTAGTGAGTGCAAGTTTTTCTTTGGTGTACGTTTTCTGAAGAGAATCAAGTTTTTCTTTGGCAGAATTAAGTTCGGACACGACTACGGAATTTACAGTAATTGGCGTGTCCTTAAGACGATTAACCGAGATTGAGCTGATATATATTGCGTTTTTTGCATAACTCGGCAGTAGATTTTCTTTCATACATGCTCTATTAAAATAACTGCCCATTTTTTGTTTATTATTTTCTTAACGTAAGACTCCAAACTGCGAACAACGACATAGTTTTTTGAATAAAATTCTTTATTGATTTTCATAACGGGCTTACTGTACAGTTTCGGCTCGAAAGCCATCATCAGAGCCCTTGAATAGAAAATAATGCGAGTATTCCTGTCTTCTATATACCATGTACCTCGGTTTAATTTTACTTCACACTATTTTACCTCCGCTTGGTTTTATCACAACTATAACCGTTCGCATTATATTCATCGCCTAATCGTCTTGTTTTAAGTAAACACGTTTTACCATTATTCTAATTTCACTTCGTTCGTTTTTGAATATTCGCAGGCTACTAAAACCTTGAATGTAATCGGTAAGTCTGAGGTGAAACCCGTACATTTTAAACGACTGAGATCTAAAGACGCAAGCAAACCAGGTCCAATTTTGGTAGAATTATCTGATGTTAATCTTAGGAATCCAATTCTCGTGGTTGCCAAAATTCTGAAAAACAGTGACCATAAATTCTTCTATATCAGTCCGGATTTAACAGAAACGGAAAGACAACGGGATTACCAGCTTAGACTTTAAAAAAAAAACAAAATAAATGCAAATTTAGCTAAGGATTTGCTATTTCGGCTCTGTATCCGGGGTAATTAATTTCAAAAATTCAAAAAAGGTTTTTAATAATGAAGTTTTTGCTGGCCTGTTTGTTGCTTTTCATAATGTGTGTTCGATCCAGGAGAAATCGTCTCGAATCTGTGATCTGATTGCGTCTCAGTCTATTGACATTTTTGTTTTAGCAGAAACATGGCATGAATCTGGTGATAGTGTTATTTTATGCCGTGTTACTTCTGTTGGTTATAAGTGTCTTGATTGGGCACGTTCTGCTGACCATACAAGCAAATCTCGGGCTTTGATAAATCATGGTGGAATTGTAATTATTTATAAGGATGGCTTTTCTATAACTGAAATCGATCTTTGAACACCAGTAGCGTCATTCGAATTTTTATGTTGTAATATCTCTAGCAATCAGACTAGAGTTGGATTGTTATCAGTCTATAGTCCTGGATCAAAACCTACAACTAAGATGTTCCTTAATGAGTTCAGTTTCTTTTTGGAAATGTTGTCAACATACCGTCAAACAATTGTTATTACTTAAGACCTGAACATTCACGTTGAAAAACTAAACCATATACTTGCAATGAAACTGCAAGAACTGCTTTCTTCTTTCAATTTAATTATTCATGAGGCAATTCCAACGCATCGGTTTGGAAGGCAGCTTGATATTGTGATTTCACGTGATGATATGGTAGATCTTCAAGTTTCTGTGCAAGAAACTGGCTTATCTTATCATCTAATGCTATTGTTTCGACTCCAACTCCAAAAGCCAAGGAAGCATGTTGCCACTTTCTGGGGACGTTCGTGGAAGAGATTTGATTATAATGCATTTCTGACTGAGTGAACTAAGTGAACTTTGTCACAATCCAGAAAATTTTGATTATCATTCAACTGATGAACTATTGCAGTGCTATTCATCTACTCTATCAAAACTTTTCGATAATCACGCTCCGTTTACATTAATCAAAAGAAAACCTTGAAATCTAATAACGCCTTGGTTTGATACTGAATGCCATGCATTCTAGCGGTTTGCGAGACGACTTGAACGGATTTATCGTCGACATCACACAACGGAGAGTAAATCTATATTGATTGACGGCCTGCGGGCTATGCGATATTTGTTCCAGAAAAAAAACATGAATACTGGAAGCATGAATATTAGGATTGCCGCTAATCAGAAAGCTCCAAAGAAACTCTGTACTAACTTGTCAACACTTCTTGGTGAAAAAAGTTTTCATCTAATGTAAGCTCTTCTAATACTCCTGACCAGTTTGTGAGGTTTTTTCAAGGCAAAGTAGAGAAAGTTAGGACACATACAGCGGTTGCAAAGCCACCATCTATACTTTTGACCAGCACTTTGTTCATAGATGATTTCCAACCAGTCACGGTTGATGAGATAATTAAATTGATAATGGCTGCTCCAAACAAATATTGTTCATTGAATCCATCCCCAACATGGATTATAAAAAAAAATCTTGTGTCTACATTGCATCGTTTGTCGCTTTTATGTGCACTCGATCTTTACAAGAAGGAGACTTTCTTACTAGTCAGAAGTCAGCATTTGTCACTTCGCTTAATAACAAATAAAGGAAAAAACGAGTTTTTCAACACCAACTTTTATTTCAAATACATTCGATTTAGAAATACGAAAGATGTTCAAATTAATTTTTGTTAATTGTGTGCAATTTAAATTTGTTGTCAGAAAGCTGGTTAAATATTACTTGCAAAATTTGCGTACAGAGAAAGCCACACACACACACAAACAGAGATTGTAACCTAAATAAAAGTTTATAAAAAAAGACGGTCTTGACCCTGCTGACATTAAGAACTATCGACCAGTCTCTAACCTGACCTTTATGTCAAAACTGGTAGAGCCGATAGTTGCTAAACGATTAAATGTACATCTAGGTCTTTTTGGCAGTCTCCCATCCAACCAATCTGCATATCGCCGGTTTCACTTTACAGAATCTGCACTATTCAAGGTGGTCAATGATTTGACAGTTGCTACTGATAGAGGTCAGGTGTCGCTACAAATTTTTTTAGATCTGAGTGCCGCATTTGATACTGTTGACCATGCAATCCTTTTTGAGAGACTTGATAAAACTCATTGCATTTGTGGAGTTAACTTAAAATGGATTATTTCATATTAACTAACCGCACGCAACGGATTAGTGTGGGTGGAAACTTGTCATTGTCCGTGTCGCTTAGTAATGGAGTACCCCAGGGATCAGTCTTGGGCCCACTACTGTTTCTATTGTACACCACTGATTTACTTTATATTATTCATCGTTCTGGGCTTGAGGGACACTGCTATGCCGATGCATGGACTCTTAAATAAAAGCTATCTGGACACAAATCTGCTACGGCGTTATCTACCACATGGGGCGATTGTATCGCGTTACGCTTGGCTGTTTGAGAGAGCTACATATTATAAAAACTTTGACAACTTTTATTATTATACACTTGAACAACTGAAAAACATAAATAAAACATTTATTATCTGACAATTAACATTTAAATAGTTTATTTTAAAACACAAAATAATCTAAGTTAAAATGTTTTCAATTGCAATTTATTAGTTTATCTATTTTTCTTCTTTAGCTCTATTATTCTTGTTTGCTTCTCTTGTTATTTCCTCCACTTATATTTTGATTAAAATGTGGAAAGGCTTGCAAACGATGTGACTTTGTTGGTAAACCAATGCTCCCGTTCCATGTTTTTTGCCCATGATATAATATTATACGAGCTTCACCGGCTAACAAATGTCCATCCATGAAAAGTTTTTAAACTATACAATTTGCTGTGTTGTATTGATCTTTGGAAACTAGAGTTGACATTGTATCTTTTTTAAAAGTAATGTTGTCATAAAACAAAAATTTAGAGAACTTAAGGACAGACACAGCTCGAATCTTTCTATCGCTCTCCAACACCTGGTGCATTGAAGTGTAATAGTTGCTTCTGAAATTTGATAAAACTATCCAAAACGAGACTATAAATTATCAGACTGAAGTTAACCAAACCTATAATTAATTAGTCTTATAAACTTCATTTAAGATGATCTCGATGGAACAGAAAACGAAAGGTCATTCTAAGTTCTTGGCCGATGATGCTAACATTTTTGTCGTGAAGTGCTGAGCGTCACAAAACCAGCACAAACAGTTGTTGTCGATGATGATCTGAGTCTCTGGCAGTCATAAAGAAAACTGATAGGTAAATGATAAAAGAACATGTGTGTCGAATAGCTAAAAAAATCGAGTCTGATTTTTTTTGCATCTTGCTTTACAATTTTTGGACCGATGATCTCGATGGGACAGAAAACGAAAGGTCATTCTAAGCTCTGGGCCAGATGAAGCTAAAATTTTTGTCGTCAAGTACTGAGCGTCACAAAACCAGCACAAACAGTTGTTCTGGTCGATGATGATCTGTGTCTCTGGTGGTCATGAAGAGAACTGATAGGTAAACGATTACTAAACATATGTTGAATAGCAAGACAAATCGATGCTAGAATTTCAGTTGCCAAGTGCTTCATGGTTGAACTGCACTAAAGTCTGCTCTGGAACCATGATGCAGGCTTCTTTAAAATTCTGGACACAACAGTTTTTGACTGAAAATTGTTGTAAATATTTTTTAAGTCATACCCCTGGTAGAAAATAAGGAAGATGGTTTTTGTTCACAGGATCAATTATATTATTCTTCAGTTTGTCCCCATAAGTTGATTGACAGAACATTGCCAGGTGAATGTTGTATTTGCAACTGAAATGGTTAAATCAATCTCTTCTTTAGCTGAGTTGAAATATACTTTCTTAGCCGATAAAATTCATGTTTGAGTGTTTTCATGAATTCATATCTTCGATGATATAGTGTATAATGAAATGAAGGAAACAACTTTTGAAATGATCTAACACTCTATATTATTCTTGGATTGGCACAGTTCAATTTTTCATAATGAACTTCATCACGCAGAAAAGAGTGAAATGATGAAAAGTAATACGTAATACGAGCGTTGACTTGTTAGTGTTTGCCGTGGCTAGTTTTGTATCCAAATGCTGAATATAATGTTAACAATGACAAAGTTTGTAGTAGTAGAAAACTGAATTGCTAAATAAATCAAAAAAATCTTAACTCTGGAATCAGAATATAATCTTTGTCAAAATAAAACCATCCGACGACCCGACGCGCCCGAGACAATGAAATAATAAACAACGAGCTGAAGCGGCTCACAGCTTATAAGCTAGTATACGTATATGCATGCTACATTCGCATGCTTGTACACAATCGCCTCATGTAGTAGACTCATTATGTAGGCAAGATCTAGAATGTTTTTATCATTGTGGATATGTCTATTCAGATAAACAACAACATAAAAGTTAAACTCTCAAAATGTAAACTCTGTAATATAAAAAACGCAAATTCACAGACTTTTCGTAAAAAATTAAACAAATACATAAATACAGTGACCCGAATAAATTACTGTTACTCTGTGTGAAAACGCTTGAAACAGTTTTTGTCTTTTGTGAAGCATAGACTTATTTGACATTTTTCACAAGAAACACGCGGTTGTCCATTGCAACCAGCGCAGTTTTTCGGTGGTCTAAGTTTGTTCAACAATATGCTGTTCCAGTGTAACTGGAAAAACCATCCTGAAGATGACGGCGATTAATTTCTCCAAAACAACAATAACAATGCAGCCAGCAAAAACTCAGAAAAAGATGAGCCAAGAACAGAGAACGTTACCGAGGATTCTAAATCAAAAGAATCCACACAGGATTCTAAATCAGATAGACTAAGAGTCATTTTAAAATCAAATAGCAGTTTGATGAAAGGATTTATCGGATTTATGGAGCGTGTTTTTGACAAACCTTTCGAAGAGTTTTTTGAGAAAGATCTTCAGGAGTGGAGAAAGAAAAGACCAGCCATGGAATATTCGATGAAAAGATATCTCAGATACTTTCCTAAAAAAAATATGGCGAATATTTGATGGCAAAATTGTGTTAAGGAAAACAATGTGCTGAATATTTAATGGAGAGATACCTCAGATCGTGTAATAAAAAATAAGATGGTGCTTATTTGAAATAGGATTTCAACAAAGATCTAAAAGATGTGAAGGAAGAAGAAAAAGCCGACAGTTCCGATAAACCGTGCAAAAATGTTCAGGACGAGGCATGCAAAAACGGTTGTGATGAACCGTGCAGAAATGGCGACTATGAGCAAAAGAAAGAATCTGTTGATGAGCCAAAGAAAGACTCTGTTGATGAGCCAAAGAAGGACTGGAAGAAACTGCGTAAAACGGTCAAGAGACTTGACCATGTTGTTTTCGAATTGCGGTCAAGGTCACGAGTGAAGATCAAGGTATTTTGTGTTCGTGGCCAAGTCGTATTGCTCAAAAGCGACTATGCTGTTTGGAACGAACAGGACTAAAAAGGGGGCAGTGATATGTGATATATCTACGGTTAAAATTTTATATCACTGCTTACGCACCTCAGAAAGACATTTATTATTATTAGGATCATATTAGAAGGTATAAATATACTTATCCATGCATCATTTTATTATTACTCAATAAACTACAAAACCATTCTATTGGACCCGTAATACGATTTGATGAAAATATAACAACATATATATATATATATATATATATATATATATATATATATATATATATATATATATATATATATATATATATATATATATATATATATATATATATTAAATTTTGTTACAGTGTGCCGTGGTTATTTCTCCCCTAATGAGTGCAGAAACTACAATGAAATTAATTGTGAAACTGGTACTTTAAGAGTGGCATGCGTTAGATGTGTTCCTGGCTACTATGGCGTCCGATGTGAAAAAAGAGGTATTTTTATTATTTAGTTAAAAACCAAATATTGTTCACAATATAAAATAATTTTCAGATTGTTTGAGAGCAAACGGAGGATGTCACAATGGATATTGTGAACAGGTTTCTTTTTATGGAGAAAGCTTATTGAAAAAAGAATGTGTTTGCAATAAAGGCTATTCTCGTAGCACATGGCATGATGATTGCATAGGTAAACTGTGTTTGCAAGTTCTAACAAGTAAAGGCAAAAACTTTAATTTCAAATACACTTGATTTAGAATTACAAAAGATGTTCAAATTAATTTTTTTTTAAATTAAATTAAATCATGTATTGTCATTCAATATAAACCTATGCTGAAAGTTTCAGTTTTCTAGCTAGTCAAAAAGCTGGTTAAACTTCACTTGCAAGATGTGTGTACATAGAAAGATACACACACAGACAGAGATTATAACCTAAATAAAAGTTTGTATAAAACGGTTGATAGCTGTTTAAAACTGTTACCTATAAAATGAACAATACTGTGATGGAATAAATAATATTAAAGTTATTTATTACTGAATTCATTTTATTGACAAAGAAATTATTTTTTGAAATCGTTTACAAAACCAGCAGTTGTTCCAGAAAGAGGTTTGATTGATGTGTTTGTGTGTCTGGTTTGTTTAATGTTTGTATCTGTCAGTAAAACAATTTAGACGGTAGGTATGTTTGAGTGTTTGGTGACGTGTTTATTTTGGCTTTGAGGCAGGGATGCCACCGAAAGCACAAGACTTTTGTGGGAACATGGCTAGATTCACTCCAGCCTGCCAACTACTGAGGTTCAATAAGCTGGACAAAGACCGGCAAATCGACCTCCCCTGCAGCTAGCAATTTAACCAGCTTCGGATGATCCACATAGGCTATGGTATTGCTCTGCCGCTCCAGCCCCCCCACGCTTTATGGACCCTGGTTTGATTGAAGTAGTTATGACATTTTTATTCCAAAAAACGTTTGTCTAACAACGAGTTTGAGGACGTTATATTAAGTGGGATGGAAATCAAAGCCCGTGAAAGCAAAGTTGTTCACGTGTCTGAGGCAGAAAGAAAAGTTATGGGAGTTTAGAGGGTAGCGAAAAAGTGATCATGCAAAAAGTTTGTGTTTATTTTCGGAGACAGCGTTGCGGAAAAGTTTCTGTTTTAGTGATTTTAAATTGAGTAAAGCTAATGGTAATGATAGAGAACAGACTGGGAAGTTAACACTATATTGAAATGTTTAGTCTTAGAAAGTCGCATACTGTTCTTTTGAAGAGTGCGTGTTCCCCCTGTCCTCCCCCTTTCTTACGCCTCTGATCAATTATATAAAAGTAAGCCGTGAAAATCAGGTTTTTTCACAAATTCCATATTTCTCTGGATATACTGGTTTTTCATTTATTTTAAAAACTTTTCTTTTAAAATGACCTTTTGTTACGATAATGTGACCAAGTTATTCAGAAATTCTGCCAAACCCATAGTAATATTGTTTTATACTTTTTAGAGCGCAAGAAAAATGTTATTTTTTAAATAAAGGTATTTTTTATGATGTAGAAATTTATTTCTATTTTTCGTTTTTGATAAGTGAAACTTTGTAAACATTTGAGTTTTTAGATTAAATTTATTTTTACTTTTAGTTTTTTTTACTTGAGGAGATGGCTTAGATTGCCAAAAGATACGCCAAATGCGTTTCGTAACACTCCTGTCAAATTAGGAGAACTTGGATTTCTTCAATTACTTCGCTGGATTCCAGAAATTCGTATAAAAAGATTGGCGAATGTCCTACAAATGACAAAAAAGAGAAACGATATCTTCATGGAGGATGTTTTCGAGAGTAACCCAGCAATCATGTTCGAAATAAAAAAATTTGGTTTGACAAAAAATAAACAGTACACTTACTGTGGCTCTTGGTTTAAAAACGGCAAAAAAATTATACAGGTCTGTGGATGGATATGGGCTGAAACAGTTCAGCAGAAGAGTTGGACCCGGCGAATGGTTGAATGATGGAATTGACAGAATGCCAGCTGATCAGTACCTAAAATGTGTGAGGGTTCGAGCTGCTGTCCTACATAACAGACTTCGACCGTCAAGAGAGAAACCCATGGCCAACACCATTGTCAACTTGGGCAAACCGCTTAACAATAAAACTCCAACTTCAACTTAAATATTAACTTCTTTATTATTAAATAAAAAATAAACTAAACGGAAAATGTAACTTCAATCCGAAAGTTCGCTTCAATACGAGATTTCAATTCGCCAATTCAACACAATTCACTAATTCACACCAATTCGACAATTCACTAATTCACACCAATTCGACAATTCACTAATTCACCACAATTCGACAATTCACTAATTCACACCTAACTCGCGACAACCAACTCTCTAAACAGCACGCTAGCCACTCATATCCCACAACTCCTACAACTTAGGTGAACATTCATACTACAGGTGAACATTCATACTCATATTCAAAGCTACAAATAGCGAGCGCACACACAACACACAACATGTCTATCTTGACAACCATTTGTGATGCTAGATGTCGGACAGTGAAATCACTTGGACTTATACAGAATTGTCCTCGAACTGATGGTTCTCGGCGTACAAGACACGATTCAATTGTAAAAACGTTGAAGGATGCGCTGGTAAAAAAAAGGTAGTCAACAGCCCTGGAGCCCCGATTTATACAGTGGAGGGCACCAGAATCCCTGACATATGTGCCTGGAAGGAAACGCATCATATTGTTTGTGATGTGGCAGTGGTCGCGGATACTGCAGA
>OZ022244.1:5157352-5267352 GCA_963978895.1 Erpobdella octoculata | reverse complement strand
GGACAACCGACCCCATGGACAACTGATCACACGGACAATTGATCACAATAGACAACTGATCCTATAAGCAGCTTATTTTTTACAACAATGGTGATGGTGATGATGCTTACGTGGCCAGCTTACGATGGCCGGTTGCATACGACAACGGTGGTGGTGATAAATGCAGATATAGGATCAATTGTCTATAGAATCAGTTGTCCATGGGATCAGTTGTCCATGGTATCAGTTGTCCGTGGGATCAGTTGTCCCGGGACCGGTTGTCCTGGGATCAGTAGTCCTGGGATCAGTAGTACTGGGATCAGTTGTCCTGGGATCAGTTGCGATGATCCCGTTCTCAGGATCGACCTGACCACCGAGAATCAATTTTTTCATTTCCTGCTGTGTCGCTTGGTTTTCCTTTCTCATCATGTTCCTGGCTGCTCTAAATTCTGCCTGTGCTGTTCTGTTTTCCTCCACGCCGCCCTGTTTTTTTCCATTAACTTGTTCAGAGCCTCCGTCAATTCATCCTCTACAATCAATCTCGTACTCTTCTGGGTCAAACCCATTGTCCTCCAATGACATCCGGAGGCGGTCCACGAGATCAGACTTTTTTCTTTATCGTTGAGCTTTCGTTTCTTAAGCTCCCGCTTTAAATTATCCTTGGAAAGTTTTTCAAGTAACTGCAAAACCATTCTTTTGATCCAACTTCTGACACCAATGTTACGATATCGCCAAATCGTATACCGGGCTCAATAGAATGATTTTATAGTTTATTGGATGATAATAAATGAAACTTGATAAATCCTTTTTATACTTTCTAATATAATCATAATGTTAATAATGAATGCTCTAAATCCTCTAATGCCTATCAATCAAAAACAGATCGTAAAATCAGCGATATTACATGAATATATATGTATATATAAAATACATGAGCCGGTTGTCGCTGTCGAGTCTCTATTACTTTTCTCGATAACATTTCGTTTTTAGTAAACATATCTGGTAAAAATTTATATGACTGAACTTGTCTCAATACAAGCTAACTATTGGTACAAAATTTATCTGATTTTGATACCTGGTTTTGTCAAATACTGTTGAATAGTTTAGTGAGTTTAGTTCTGTTGTCGTTTGTTGCCACTCCTGTAAGTTGTACTACATACTGTGATGTCACGTAAAAGGCAAGAGGAGGTTCTGGACTTGTTAATGGAAGGTAAAACAATCGAAGCATTATCGGATAAGATTAAAGAAAAGATACTTCCCAGTCTGGAACATGGCATTAAAGAAATGATGAAGAACATAATGTTGGAGACAGTGACAAAACTGATAAAGGACGAAATTAAGCCGCTGGTTGATAAAATAAAGTCCATAACGGAGGAAAACAAAACTCTACAGATTCGAGTTGACAGACTGGAGATGCAATTGAGAAGCAACGATCTCGTCATTCACGGAATCCCTGAATCGTCCTACGCTGAGGTGGCTTCGGGTGTGACTGCTGGAGAAGGTGATTCCTCTAAACATATGTCTCGGCAGGATACAATGAGTGCTGTCGTGGAGTGTTGCAGGACGAGGTTAGATCTCGACATATCTACGAAGGATATCACTGCCGGGTACAGAATACCTGGCATTAAAAACGCACCACGACCGATAGTTATAACTCTCGCTTCAAAGACAGTCAGAGACCGAATTTACTCTTCAAGACGCCTACTTCACAAACAAGAAGATAAACATAAAATTTATATCAACGAACATTTAACTAAGAGGTGCTCAAAGATCTTTTCGAGAGGCAGGAGACTACTCAAAGAAAAGAAAATCTCCTCCATTTGGACATGGAATGGCGTTGTTTTTGCAAAAAGAGTTGAATCTGACAAGCCAATTAAAATCCTAAGTCTCGAGGAGGTTGAAAAGTTACAGACTTGTTAAAATGGCTTATGATACGACGAACACTGAAGAAGAACGTTTAAGTTTACGGAAGTCTATAAGAAGCTGTTCTTTGTTTGATTATAACATTGATCCTGATGAAAATATCTTCCACCCAATCTATGATAATAGAAATGTTTATGTTACTTCTGATGAGTTAAACGAGCTAACCGGTCGATTAGCTTCTGATCATTTTTCATTTCTTCACGTCAATTGCAGAAGCTTAAAAAATAAATTGCATGACTTAGCAATATTACTTCACTGGAGTAGATCTAGGATTTTGGCGGTTACAGAGACCTGGCTGGATGACAATTCATTCTTGAGCGTGGAAATACCGGGCTTTGTTTTCGTATCTAGACATAGAGTTATGAAAAAAGGTGGCGGAGTTGGTTTTTTTATTGACTCTGACTTAAAATATTCTGTTCTTGATGTTAGTTCCTGGAGTGTTGATATTACTTCATTTGAAATTCTCTTGGTATCTGCGGAGTGTCGAGGAATTGGAAGTTTTACTGTTGGAGTAATCTATCGCCCACCGGATACCAATATACGTGTTTCTAATGCAGAGCTGAGTAACATCTTGGATTACGTTGACAGAAAAAATATGAAGATATTTCTACTGGGCGACTTCAACATTGATTTTCTTGACAAAGAATGGAACTCACTTACAGCTGAGTTTTTTAATTTACTAGCTTCCCACTGCCTTCTTCCAGCCTTTACAACGCCAACTAGAAAATGCCCTTCAACCGCCACCGCAATTGATAATATATTTACTAATTATCCACTACAGAAGACTCTCGCCAGGATTGTACTCGATGATGTCTCGGACCACTTCCCTATTTTTCTCTCTGCCACATTATCGACACCTGATTGCGTCGGAAAAAATCATGTCTTTTCCTTAAGAAGGAGTTTCGTTAATAAAGAAATTTTTGAGCAAACGCTGCATGGAGCCGATTGGTCTAGGGTAATAGAGGTGGCCGAGTGTGGCGACGCGTCATCCGCCTATTCAATGTTTATCAATAGATACCTTGAAATATATAATAATTCCTTTCCTCTGGTGAGCTGCAGCGGCAAATCTAACGGACCTAACAAGTTTGATAAAGAATGGATGACACCTGAACTTATGAAAAGCTGCAAGAAAAAAAATGCGCTTTACCGAGTATACACCAGGAATCCATCTCCGTCTAACAAACAGAAATTTACTACATTTAGAAACCTCTTCAAATCAACTAAGGTAAAAACCGTCAAACAATTCTACTCCGAAAAGTTTAAATTAAACAACAACAACATGAAAGGAACATGGAAGTTAATTGGGAACATTTTAAATAAAAAGACCAACATGGAACAATGCAAGACTTTCTGTACGGATGACGGTAGTCTATTGACATCTTCCTCTGTTATTGCTGAGTCATTTAATAATTACTTTTCTAATATTGGCTCCAACCTCGCAAGAAAGTTATCCCCACCGGATACAACGTTTGAAAAATATCTTGGCAATCCTGTGACTCACTCTTTTTTTTTTGCACCCACTACGCCCGATGAGATTATCAAAATAGCATCAGACTTAAAGATCTCTCACAGTTGCGGATCCGATGGAGTCGACCCATGCATCGCACGAAATTCAATTACGGCGATCGCTAGTCCTCTGTCTGCCATAATAAATTGCTCAATAACTTCAGGAGTATTCCCCGCTCAACTAAAAACAGCCAAAGTCATTCCAATTTACAAATCTGGGAAAAAAGAAAACTTTTCTAATTACCGGCCAATATCTGTCTTGTGCTATTTCTCAAAGTTTTTTGAAAGAGTGATGCACTCCAGACTTTATAATTATCTTGATAAATTTTCCATTATTACACCAAATCAGTTTGGATTTAGAAAAAATCACTCAACTTATATGCCACTGGTCATGTTACATTCAAAGATTGCCGAGGCCATGGACCGTGGGAAATATGTAGTTGGCATCTTCCTGGACCTAGCTAAAGCCTTCGATACGGTTGATCACGGCATTCTGGTGGAAAAATTGAGGTACTATGGAATCCGGGGAACTCCACTATCATGGTTCAGTGACTATCTTAGCTGTAGATCACAATGCGTCCAGTACAGCAACTCTATCTCTTCGATGAAGCAGGTAACTTGTGGGGTGCCTCAAGGGTCGGTGCTGGGACCGCTTCTATTCCTCATCTATATTAACGACCTATGCTCAGTTTCAGATCGCCTTGAATTTGTTTTGTTTGCGGACGATACTAACCTCTTTGCGACTGGCGATAACTTAGAAAATTTATATTATGATACCAACAGTGAATTACTTTCTGTTTCTAAATGGTTCTCTGCTAGTAGACTTTCCTTAAATGTTAGCAAAACGAATTACATTTTATTTCACCATATAAACAAAAATACTTTCTGTAATTGTCAGCTGAAGATTGATGATATACCACTTTTGCGGTTTCCTTATTGCAAGTTCTTGGGCGTGTTGCTTGATGAACACCTTACATTAAAAACTCACATTGAACATGTTACATCTAAGGTTGCAAAAAATTGTGGAGTGCTATCTCGTATACATCAGTTTGTTGATGCCAATATTTCTATGATGTTATACTATGCACTTATATTTCCGTACTTATCATACTGCAATATTGTATGGGCCTCAAATTATTCAACTCGTTTAAAGCCTCTTCATATTTTGCAAAAGCGAATTATTCGAATTATTTTTCACATGCCTCCCACATCGTCTTGTAAAATTCAAATGGCTAACAACAACATTCTTAATATTTATCAGATTAATTTCTTCCAAACTGGCATTTTCATGTATAAATATGATAATTTTATATTACCCTCATCATTCGATAACATGTTTGTAAAATTATCTGATGTTCATTCCTATGATCTGCGCCCCGGTCGCTGTTTTCGAACGGATTTTGCTCGGACAACTCTTAAAACATTCTCTATTAAATGCTCTGGCCCTCGTATTTATTCAATCATTCCAATATCTGTCTCCTCCTTGAAACGTATTTCGCTATTTAAGCAAGCTCTGAAATCTTACTTATTATTGTCTCACTCATAACTACTCAATACCTATTACCTTAGCATACCAATTTCAGTCTCTTCCTTGATAAGTTTATTGAACTACTATTTGAAATGTCTTAACTCAACCAGCTCATTTGGTTCTTTTTGTAAAGGTTGTCCATTAAGCGGGAAGGAATTCCCTTCGGACGAGCCTTTTGGGCACCTTATTTCTTTCTCAACTAATCGATTTTTTTTTCTTTTTTTGAAATTTTGGTTCTATATTTTTCTTGTCGTTTTGGTTATTTTTTTTTTGTTTACGTTTAATACTTATGTTGGTGCTCAATAAATGAAATGAATGAATGAATATATATATATATATATATATATATATATATATATATATATATATATATATATATATATATATATATATATATATATATATATATATATATATATATATATATATATATATATATATATATGTATATATATATATATATATATATATATATATATATATAATGTAAAATCGCTGATTTTATGATAAGTTTCCCATTGACAGACGTTAAAGGATTTGGAATAACTATTATGAACATTATTAATAGATCAAAAGGTATAAATAGCCTTAACAAAGCTTCAATTAATATTTCCATTAAAACGGTAAAACCACTCTATTGAGCCTGGTATACGATTTGGTGATATCGTAACATTGGTGTCAGAATTGGGATACAAGAATGGTTTTAAAATCATTGGATGAGCTATGGGCCTGACGACGATGAATATTTGTTCGATATTGACGAGGAAGCTGTGGTTAAGCGGCAAAAATTGAAAAACAAATTGCTGGAAGAAGAAAGACAACAAGCGAGAGAGAACATGACAGCACAGGGGAAGACAGGAGAAGAAATGATTCTTGGCCACAAAAACAAAGTGGCAGCAGCCGGTACAACTGTTGAGAGTTTGATCGCAGGGTTCGCTGAGGCAGTGGTGGACACGGTTCTGGACCAGCGGGCTGCTGGTGATGTGGGTTGCTGCGGCGAAACCCAATTTGAACTGGAGTCCACCAGCTGTGTCTCAGAGCATGTGACGGATGACGGCCGTACAGACTGCACAAGTCAGGTGGGTCATGATGATGAGCCTGTCAAAGACGGTCATGATAAAGAACCTTGCAAAGATGTTCAAGATGAACCATGCAAAGAAGGTGATGACGAGCTTGGCAAAGATGGTGAAAATGATACAGTTGGTTTGGACGTCAACAACAAAACTAAAGAAGATGAAAAAAATGTTGAAAACGAAATGCAAAACGATGAGGATGAAAGTGACGATGATTATTATAAGAATAATGGCAATAACCGCGATGGCTTTTACCCATACAGCGACGGTTCTGAAACGGAAGCCTCCATAAAAGACGACGGCACCCAATATTCAGGGTCAGATTTTAGTGACGAATCTGACTCGAATGAAGCAACCAAGGATTTAAAAACGGACGAAACTCCAATGGAGAAATACGTCAAAACTAACTTGACAAAAAAAGAAGACCCTGATTTGAGAAACGATTACGATGATTTGAAGAAAGATCCGCTGAACGATACGAAAGTTGACACCGATGAAAGAACCGAGTTGGAATGTGAAAAGAAAACGTTTGTAGCTTGGAAGGAAACAAAAATGACGGCGATGAACTTTTCCAAAACAACAATAGCAATGCAGCCAGCAAAAACTCTGAAAAAGATGAGCCAAGAACAGAAAACGGTACCGAGGGTTCTAAATCAGATGAATCCACAGAGGATTCTAGATCAGATAGACTAAGAGTCATTTTAAAATCAAATAGCAGTTTGATGAAAAGATTTAATGGATTTATGTAACGTGTTTTCGAAAAACCTTTTGAAGAGTTTCTTGCGAAAGATCTGAAAGATGTGAAGGAAGAAGAAAGAGCAGACAGTTCCAATAGACCGTACAAAGATGTGAAGGACGAGGCATGCAAATATATATATATATATATATATATATATATATATATATATATATATATATATATATATATATATATATATATATATATATATATATATATATATATATATATATATATATATATATATATATATATATATATATATATATATATATATATATATATATATATATATATTTATTTATTTTATTTATTTATTTATTCCAAACAGAAGGGCCTATCGGCCTCTAATACCGTTCGGACAGTACAAACGAAACAAAAAAAACCAATAAACGAAATATGTACACATACTCAGTTGCAAATCGTAAATTGTTATGATGTTAGAAACATACAATAGCAAGGTATGCTCGCGTATAACATATTGAATAAGATATTAAGTCTTGTAAATATTTAAATTTTGCGATTATGGAACGGTTAAACCTGACAAATTGTTGTTCTTAACGCTTATACATAATGCCGTGAAGTTGAAACTTCCACCGCAATCTTCAAAATCCCTCTAAATACTTCCAAAAATCTGTTCATTTGACATCCAGATCTGCTATTGCTTCATGAAAAATTCAAAGTCTTGAAAACTTAGATAAATCCATCTGATTTATCAAGCTCCTGAACCGACTGTAGTTTGATGATCCAACAACATCCTGAGGCAAAGAATTCCATGCTGAGACCACGCGTCCAGTTATGAAAAACCTGGCATCGTCAGTTCTATATTGACCTGGCATCAGTTTGTAGCTATGGCCCCTTGTTTTTTCATAATTTGTTCGTTTAAATTGTCCAACCAGGCTATAATCCACCATTCCATTTAAAGATCTGTAGCAGAAACAAAGGTCTGCGATAAGTCTGCGCTTTTCTAGAGTTTTCAATTCCAAAAATCTGAGACGGGTCGAGTATGGCAGATGGCTGATATTTGGAACCATTTGGGTGAATCTTTTCTGAACCTTCTCCAGGCCGTCGATTAAGTACTTGTGCCGAGGGCTTCAAACTGGAGAGCAGTATTTGAGCAATGGTCGGACGTATGTAGTGAATGCTTTTTTCATCAGATACGGATCTTTAGACAGGAGGCATAGTTTTATTAATCTGAGTTTCACCGACGCAGAGTGGATAATGTTCTCAATGTGTTTTTTGAAATTAAGGTTTTTATCAATTAGTACACCCATATCTCTTGCTTGCTCGGTTGGTTCAAGCTCGTATGTCCCAATTCGATATCTAGGTATTTCGAAGCCTTTGTCGTTTCTTCGCCTGTGAATGGGACATACAAAACACTTTGATAGTGCCAGATTCAGTTGCCATGTTTCACTCCAGAGAACTAGTTCATCAATTGCTCTCTGTATTTCTGGAGCCGAAGAAGATGTGGGCTGAGTTGCTGAGTAAATTTTTATGTCGTCTGCAAACATCTTGACAGAGACCGGTCCAAAAGCATCACCATCCGTAATATCGTTAATAAAAATTAGAAAGAGTATGGGGCCCAGGACACTTCCTTGAGGAACACCACTGGTAACATTTCTCGGAGCAGATGAGCACTCACCAATTCGAACAAGCTGTTTTCGAGCACTCAAAAAATCCAAAATCCATGCCAACAAATCACCTGATATTCCGTAGCTAATGAGTTTAGTCTTCAACTTTGGGTGGGAGACCGAGTCGAAAGCCTTTTGAAATTCAAAATAAACAATGTCCACTCGACTACCATCCAGTAACCCCATAATCCAGTCATGTACACACTCCAGAAGGTTCGTACAAGTTGATCTCTGTCTCAGGAAACCGTGCTGATGTGGAGAAATAAGACCATGAGTGGAGAGGTGGGTCAAGATGCTTTTGCTAACAATCTTTTCCATAACGCGGCAGCATGTACACGTGAGAGAGATTGGTCTGTAGTTTGAGACAACATTTGTAGGTCCTTTTTTGTGAATTGGTGTGATGTATGCAGTTCTCCATATTTCAGGCAATCTTCGTGTTTTGAGAGACATTTCAAAAATATGACAGAGTGGAATAGTCAAGTTTTGGGCGCAGCGTTTAAGCAATATATTCGGTATACCATCTGGGCCACAAGATTTTGTCATTCGAAGACTTTTGAGGGTTGAAAAAACAACATCAGGAGTGAACGTAACTTCTTCCAGGAAATTGGGAGACCTCTGCACCAGAGGTGGATTACTTCCATCGTCTCTTGTAAAAACGGTTGCAAAATAGTCGTTGAAGACATTTGACATTTTAGCCGGATCTGTAACAATCGTGCCATCACTTGTTTCTATCCCAGTAATTTTAGAATTCAAGAAGAGTTTGTTGTGAATATATTTGTAGAAAGCACCAACGTTACCAGATAAAACAAGACCCTTCTCAATGTGATATTGTTCTTTTTTTACTGCTTTAGTACATAATTTTGAAAACTTTATGTATTTGATTTTATCTTTATTCTCTTTAGTATGCTTCCAGATTTTCCAGAAGAATAATTTGGATTTATATAGACGTTTTATTCTATTGGAGATTTTCCTTGGTCGTCCTCGTGAGCTCAATACAGTACGAACTGGAACGAAGGTTTGTATCACATAACTCATACACTGCTGAAGGGCATTCCAGCAATTGTCTACGTCGAAACAATATTGGAAGATGTCGTCCCATTTCACAAGTTTCAGAAAGTTGTTTATTGCTGCAAAGTTTGCTTTATCAAACATATATGAGTTTCGAACATCGTTTTTGTCTCTTGGATCTGTATCATTTAAATTGAAAATCATTACATTGTGGTCACTGGTAGCGATCTGGCATCTAAACTCCACATTTGAGATCAACATTGAGTCCCCAGAGAGCACCAAATCTAGAATGTTGTTTCCTCGAGTCGGCTCTTGAATAAACTGTTGAAGTCCAAATTCATTTACAAATTCCATGAACACTCCGTAGACTCTGTTGTTTGGATATGAGTAACAGGTCCAATCCACCTCCGGCAAATTAAAGTCTCCAACCAGGCACATTGTACGTATCGGAGAATATAACGCTTTAAAACAATTAATACTGTCCACCATATAGATCTCCGCCTCAGCACCAAAACCTCCAGGACGATAGTATGTGACAATTCTGTATGATTTATGGTTTAATTCAATATCTACACAAACAAGATCAATATGCCGGAAGTTATCAGGTACTAATACGGTTCTGTGAGGAATACTTGTTTTTACTACCATCGCAACACTCCCTCCACGAGTTTTTCTATCGTGTCGAACTGAATCATAATCTTTAGTCAGAAATAAACTACTTGGAATCTCTTCTAATAGCCAAGTTTCAGTAATACAAAACATATCTGGTCTACAGTCTTCTAGAAAAAAACGAAAATCTTCAATCTTGTTAGATATACTTCTGAGGTTTGTGAAGGCTAGGGTGCTACCGTTACTTCCGAAAAAGTTGACCCTCGCCACTTAACCCAGCCGGGGCAGGAGGATGACCATCAGTAACTTTTCTTCTTTCGCATCTCTTTTTGTAGTTGAGTTCAGCCTGTTGTTTTGTCAGGTCTCTGTTCATGAAGATTTTTCGTACATCCTCATTCTTGGACGAGCGCAAGATCCGAGACGACATCAGTAGTTCTTCAGCTGCCGCAGGGTTTTCTAGAGTAACACATATTTTTGCTCTGGGATTTCTAAGGTCTTTTCCTAACCGCCTTGTCGCGACAATCCTGGGCACCACAGCAAGGTTGTTTTTACAGAGGTCTACCACACAATCTGCATTTGATTTTTTCTCATCATATTTCAAACCAGAAATGACAATGTTATTTGCTCTTCGCTTTTTGTCATCTTTTTCTTGTTCCAACCTCCAGAGAGTGGTAGTCAGTACTTCGGCAATACTAGTTGGATTGCCTAATATATTTCGTTCGTCAGTCACTAATTTAGAAGACTCAGTCCCAGACTCCAAAGCACCCAATCTTATAGAAATGTCCTCGAGTTTGGTCGACATTTCTTTTAACGAGTCAGTTGTTGTTTTGGCTATTCTATCAAGAAGAGCCTCATAGTTTTTATTCATGGTCTCCAGTAAACGCGTCATATTGTCGCTCATTCTGTCGACGATACGGCTGAGAACTACTTCTAGACTTTCGAGAGTTATATATATATATATATATTTTTCAAATAATTAGGAACAAGATGTTCTTTCAAACACGCTTTATTAAAGACTATGGCCCATTTCTTATTACAAACTTTTTCTATCAAACGTGAAACTTTTCGAAAATCGGAAATACCAAGACACTTTTGAACAAACTGGTATATATTTTTATTAATGTTATGGTCATGAGCTGACCTGCAGGTTTCGGCTTTATTAGCCATCATCAGAACTCATAAAACTAATTTACAGCTACAACGAAAATATATAAAGTGGTGTGGCGAGACATATCAGATATGTTTACACATCAATCGAGGTCAAAGTACAAAGAAGAGTAAAAGCAAATTATGAAAACCGCTAAGAAACAACCAAAAATTTTTTTTTTTTTTTGGCTCGGAGTAAATAAATAAAAAAAAAAAAAAAAAAAAAAAAAATAAACAAAAAATAAGAAAAAATAAAAATTACATGTGTTAAAATATACAACCAAATTAAGTAGTAAAATATAACTATTAAAAGAAAATTACTAATAAAAGCAAAGAGGTAAAATAATAAAATAAGAATTTAAAGCTACAATTCAAAGATAATAGGATATCGATAAAATTGAGAGTTTAATTAAAAGTTGAAAATGATCAACGTCTACGTATAGTAATATATATATATATATATATATATATATATATATATATATATATATATATATATATATATATATATATATATATACGTGTTTATTTTTTTTCCTGTTTTGTAACCTCATTGGATTTTGGACTAAGAGTCAGTTAATTCAGCCTTGTTTTTGCAAGCCAGTTCAAAGCCTGGAAAAAGGAGGAGGGGAAAGTTAAAAAGATCAAATTTTTATCCACGACAGGTAGTACCTAGGTGCTTCCAACATACAGCCATTACAGTCTTAAGACACCTGGTGTAAAGGACTACAAACTATTAAAAAAGAGTCAGTTAACTCCGCCTTGCTTTTGCAAGCCAGTCCCAAGCCTGGAGAAAGAATGAGGGAGAAGTTAGAAGGATCAAATTATGATCCAGGACAGGAAGTACTTAGGTGCTTCCAACATACAGCCATTACAGTCTTAAAACACCTGGTGTAAAGGACTATAAACTAGTACCAAAAAATAAAGAAGAGTCAGTTAACTCCGACTTGCTTTTGCAAGCCAGTCCCAAGCCTGGAGAAAAGAGGAGGAAGAAGTTAGAAGGATCAAATTATGATCCAGGACAGGGAGTCAGTTAGTAAGTTTTGACGAAAAGTTACAGTTCGTGATAGCTAGAGATTAGAGAGCAAGTTTTTAGAAAATAGACTCTGTATTTAGATAAATTGACAAAGGTTATCTAATAGAATCAAAAAAGTTGTTAGAATTAAGAGATTTCTGAAACGATTGTTAGATTGAGTCAGTGCAAAAGAAGTACTAAGCCGGAATTATAATTTGAAAAATATTGTCCTATAATTAACTTCAAAACTTCAACGTTACGAATCGCTAGCGAGCTAATCTGGAAACGTTTACAGGTCCAGACGTGTTAACTAGGAAACAAATGGTAGCTGTTGTTTACTTGTGGTATAAGATGAAACCATGATGTATACAACTTCCTATTCAAAGCCAGCTATAGGAAAATTTGTTTAATTCAAAATTTGTTGATATTGCGGTATAGTTAAATTAGCATAGTTTTTATTTTATTTGACTGATTTTTCTTATTTTGTTTAATTTATTAATTCATTCATTTTTCTTTCACAACGCCTTTTCCAAGACTTAAGTCTTGCTCGAAGGCGAGAAAGGGCATTTGCAGAGGCAACCATTTATAGGCGCCTACCATTTAAGCAATGCGAGTGAACTCCTTGCTTAAGGGAGTTACGCTGGTGACGCCGGCGAGGTTTGAATTGCCGACCTAACGATCAACAGGCGAACGCTCTACCGCTCTGCCACCAGCAATAATTTAAATTTATTATTTGAAACTTGACTTTGTGAAATTATTTAGTTTATTAGCGCTACTGCAAACCCAATCTCAGAAATATATTTATTGTCATTGCAAATGGCAGCTCAACTGAAAACTGTCTTCTTCTAAAAACGAAAGAAAGTTCTGGATTCGTTGGAGCTAAATTTATTTCAAAAATGCGCACAATTTCTGTTTTACCTGCCCCATTTAAAATTTCACCAATAATTATATTAAGTTTTAAATCTATAACCATTAATCGAGTTATAGCCCTCGTTTATTTAAGATTTTTAATATTTTTTTATTATATTTCCGTATGCCTAAAACTTCATTTAAAATTTCAGTAATGATTAAATTTGGCTTTAAGTCTCTAACCATTAATAGAATTACATTGCAGAGCCCTCGTTTAATTAAAATTTTTAATATTTTTGTTTACATATTTTAAAACAAATTTTATTTTTTACAATTACGTTACAACTATTTTTGTAAAGTGAATTTTGTTGTTGTTGTGGATTTCAGATATTAATGAATGTCTTACATTGGACAATCCTTGCATTGCTAGTGAGTCAATTTGCATTAACAATAACGGCTCGTATATATGTAAGTGCCACAATGGCTTTACTCAGGATACGTGGACTTCTTGCATTGGTTAGTTCTGCATAGGATAATACTTTGGTGGTGTTGTTTTTACTTATAAAACAGTGTGAATAATTAAATAAGTTTTTTAAGTTGCAATTTTACTTTTAAAAAAATTTGATAATTAGATATTAACGAATGCAATACAAAGAATAAATGCGACAAAGCAACAACTTCCTGCCACAATACACGGGGATCATATGCTTGCTATTGTATCTACGGGTATATCCACGATAACGAATTTAACTGTTCAGGTATAATTTGATGTTTCAATAAACTAAACTAATATTAACATCAGTTAGCCTAAATTAGTTTTTACCAAGTTTATCTAAAAACCCCGGGCAACGCGGGTACTCCGCTAGTCTTTATATACGTTATAAGATTGAACAAGTAAAGGAAAAAATGAGTTTTTTTAACACAAACTTTAATTTCAAATGCACTCAATTTAGAAATACGAAAGATGTTCAAATTATTTTTTTTTAATTGAATCATGTATTGTCATCCAATATAAAGCTGTGCTGAAAGCTTCGGCTTCCTAGCTAGTCAAAAATCTGGTTAAATTTTACTTGCAATATTTAGGTACAGAGAAAGCCACACACACATACACAAACACACACAAACATAATATAGATTGTAACCTAAATAAAAGTTTGTAAAAATGTGTTAAATTTAAAATATATGAAAACTAATGCACTAAAAAATTAAAAATAATATTTTTGTGTACATATTGACATTTTTTAAACTAAACTTTTTGTTAGGAAGATAAAATCGTTGGGTTGATAGTTGATACTAGAAAAAGCCCATCAATTTTTTTAAATCTCATTTTATATTATTTTTTCGATTGTGGTGCTTACTCTTTTAATTTTTAGAACTGACAGTGTACAATTGCGTAACAACTTTTATTACACGCCTGCGCGCAGTATCTGCTGACTGCTGACCAACGCGGCCGCCGCGTTATGCGAAATGGCCACATCTATATCCTGACTGACTGACTGACTGATAATCAACGCCGAGCTCAAACGCCTCATCCTAGGATCGTGAAATTTGGAACTTATATTACTTTTATAGCGTAAACATCCACCAAAAAACGATTTTTGAAAATTTTGCTCCTGAGGGGAAGAAAATGGAAAACAAACCTTTTTCTAAAACAATGTATATCTCGAAAACCAAAAATGAGGAGATTTTGAAATTTGGTATGTGGATTCTTCTTGAAAAACAAAAAAAGAGACGCGTTTCACTATTTTTTGAAAATTTGGTTTCCCGTACCTCAAATGTGGGTTGGAAAATTGGGTTATTTGGTTTTTAAAGTAGCTGCTACTTAAAAACTGTGAATGCTACAGGAGTAAAAATTAGTATTTAGTTTCTACTCCAAAAAATAATGAAATACGTGTTTTAGCATTTTTTGATAATTTGGTTTCCAGGACTTCAAATATGGGGTGGAAAATAGGGTTATTTGTTTTTTAAAGTAACTTCTACTCAAAAACTGTAAATACCACAGACGTAAAAATTAGCATTTAGTTTTTATTCTAAAAATAAAAATATACGTGTTAAACCATTTTTTTACAAATTTGGTTTCCAGGACCTTAAATGTGGGGTGGACAATAGGATTACTTGGTTTTTAAAGTAGCTGCTACTCAAAAACTGTGAATGCTACAAAAGTAAAAATTAGTATTTAGTTTCTACTCTAAAAATAAGGATATACGTGTTTTACCATTTTTTGAAAATTTGGTTTTCAGGACTTCAAATTTGGGGTGGAAAAAAATTATTCTTTGGTTTTTAAAATAACTGCTACTCAAAATTTGTGAATGCTACAGATGTCAAACTTAGTATTTAGTATTTACTCAAAAAGTAATGATATAAGTGTTTCAACATTTTTTAAAAATTTGGTTTCCAGGACCTCAAATGTGGGGTGGAAATAACGGTTATTTGATTTCAAAATTACTGCTACTCAAAAACTGTTAGTGCTACAAATGTAAAAATTAGTATTTTGAAGTTTTGTGCCGGTTAAAAGTTGCTAAGTCAATAATCGACTCCTTCGCAGGTTAATCGACTTTCCAATTTAAGTCGATTAACTGTCAAATGTCGATAAAAACTAAGTTTACGCGAAATTGCTAACATACATACTTAGCAAATTATGTATGCAGATATGTTTATATATATATATATATTATATATATATATATATATATATATATATATATATATGTATATATATATATGTATATATGTATATATATATATGTATATATATATATGTATATATATATATATATATATATATATATAATTTCATGCGAGCGAAGCCGCTACGGGCACTGCTAGTACATACATACATACATAACATACATACATACATACATACATACATACATACATACATACATACATACATACATACATACATACATACATACATACATACATACATACATACATACATATATATATATATACATACATACATACATACATACATACATACATACATACATACATACATACATACATACATACATACATACATACATACATACATACATACATAAATACATAAATACATACATACATACATACATACATACATACATACATACATACATACATACATACATACATACATACATACATACATACATACATACATACATACATACATACATACATACATACATACATACATACATACATACATACATACATACATACATACATACATACATACATACATACATACATACATACATACATACATACGTACATACGTACATACATACATACTTTCATTCGGGAGGTACACTTTGCGCCATAACCAAGTACTCCAAAAAATGCTTGAATTCGTCAAAGAAGGTTACAAAATAGCAAATACAAAAGGAATACAGCAGAAAATGAAAATCTACTTTTTTGGGAGAAAGCAGGTTTAGATATACAAGAGACTTTGTATGTGTGATGGGTGCTGCCGACGGGTGGTCGGTTTCGTCTGATTTGGGTGGCGAAAGACAATTTCCAGATATTGTGAGATCTAGCGGTTTAAGGCCGGATATAACTATATATCGTATCTTTTTCAAAATTAAGTGGCAAAAAATACTGGTTGATGTGTCGTCGCCATGTGCAGCCCTCTACAACTCCATCATACATGACGCTGTCTTTTCGTCCACTCACCTTGCCTGGTGTCCATGCGGGTAGTTTTGGACGATAATCTTGGACGTAGACCAAGTCTCCCGAACTGAACCTCTTTGAGCCTTGGTTGTTTTGTTTGTAATCTTTAGTGAGCAGATCTAGGAGTGTTCGAGGCATTCGATTTAGAAAGGTTTTAGCTGGTGACTTCCCGTTTACTGATGCGGACAGGTAGTGTTCCTGTACACAAAGAGCAGTGTTTGCAGGGCATCGGCTGGTGTTTCCTCCCCCTTCAGTTTTTGCAATCCACTGGAAGATTTTTGGTGACATCTGAGAATGTAGAATCAATGTTGACTGTTGCGACCAGGATCGTATTAAGGTCGTCGTAGGCCCTAGGCACCAGGGTCGTCTTAAGGTCGTCGTAGGCTCATAGACAGACTTATCATTGAGATGGAAAAACGGCGAGCAATTTACACATTATTACACTACAGGTTCAATTTTCTTCTTCACAGATCTTTATTAAGTGATGAAACAGTTTCAAAAGCAAACAAAAATTAAGATATATTCATCAGATCTAGAAGAGGCATTTGCTGATAAATTTTTTTTTGTTTTCTAGAATGTTCGCCGAATGTTGCTGAAATAATGTAGGCCCAAATAGAAAATAAGTTGTTCATAAGTTTTCCAAATGTTAATATTGCCTTCCAAATTTATTTTTCAATTTTTGGATCAAGTTGTGAAGGTGAGCGATCTTTTTCAAAACTGAAACTCAGGGCCGTCGAGAGACTATTTATAAAATATGTTCATTGATAATGGATTTTTTAAATAATAAATGTATTACTTATTAGAATTTTATAATTTCAATTTTATGATTTTTAATTCAGGATTCAAAAGATTAAAATACGTTTGCCATTTATGAAAAACAGGTTTATTAAAAAAATTATGTAAAAAAACTAACAGTATAATTTTTTGCACAATGACTAATTTTTCCAAATTTTCAAAGTGATATTTTTCTTGATTTCTTTAATGCGAAATTGTCGGTATCCGGACGATCGCACATAGGACTTTCACACATAGGACTATCCCCCATAGATTTGTGCTCATAGGTCTGTTGCTCATAGGATCATCGCACATAAACCTTTCGCACATAGGATGTTCGCTTTTAAGACTATCGCTCATAGGACGTTAGCCAATAAATTAACGCTGGAGACTCGTTTGCTCGCTTTGAAGTAAATTCAACAGATTTATCTCGCCAAAAAAACGATCGCATTGATGTGAAACTATCGCTTTGAAGTGAATTTAACAGATAACTTCCCAGAAAAGCCATCGCTTGGAAATGAACTCAACAGATTTAAACACGGTACAGTATATAAAGGCATAGTATGAAAGCCTTATAGAAAAGTCGTGAAAAATTTAGATATGGAAGGTACATTTGATATTTCGAAAACAGGAAAACAAACATTTATTTTGAATGGTTTTGAATATTATAAACATAGAGTTAATACAGAAGGATTACAGTTTTGGTGCTGCAGCAAGGCACAAAGTATTAAATGTAAAGCAAACTTGGTAAGTGATGGGACGAAGGTTATTAGGATAAACATCGCCGATGATTATTCACGAAGGCAACATCGCCCGGGTACTCGCCAGAAAAGCGAACGGAGAAATGAAAACTACAATGAACAATACACTTGCCGGATGCAGCGCAACGCAAGGTTTAGTTTGTTCCCGGCTTCCTGATCACGTTCTAATGGCTCTACCAAAGAAGTCTTCTCTGGGATGGATTCTGCGTCGCCATCACCAAAAGGTGTTATCTTCAGGTGACATCGAATCAGCTCTTCCTCTGCCTCCAAAGGACTTAACATTTGCAGTTCCTGATCGTTTTGCCGAGTTCATTCTGTACGACTCCGATCCAGGCCCAGATCGACTGCTGATTTGCGAATGTAACGAACTGTTAGACGGCTTAGCGAGATCGTCATTCTGGCTTGCAGACGGTACATTTAAAGTCGTGCCAAGTATTTACTTTCAACTCTACACCATACATTTTCAGTTCGTTACCGGTGGGAATCCTGTGGCCATTTACTGCTTGTTACCAAATAAGACACGAGAGATATATAACCGCATGCTTATTGCGATTAAAGGATTAGTTCCAGTTGCAAATCCTACAAATGTCCTCGTTGATTTTGAGTCGGCCAGTATTGGCGCTTTTCGTGATGCATTTCCGAATGCCCGTGTGGCGGGATGTTATTTTCATCTGTCGCAAAGTATAATTCGCAAAGTTAACCAAGTTGACATGAAACTAGATTATGAAGAAAATGATGAAGTGCGTGGATCAGTAAGTTGTCTCGCGGCGCTAGCGTTTGTACCTGTCAATGACATCGTTGAGTCATTTGAGACCCTTGCTGAATCAATGCCACAAATTAAACATATGGATAAACTACTAACTTACTTCGAGCACACGTACATACGTGGTCGTCGTCTGAGAAATCGAGTTAAAAATTATGGAGCCCCCTTATTTTCCAACAAAACATGGAATCAGCGTGACGCTGCCGCTGATGGTTTAGCAAGAACGACAAATATAGTACAAAGTTGGCACCACGGCCTACAGGTTTTATTGCAGTGCAGTCACCCGACATTGTGAAAATTCCTATCAGAACTCAAGAATGACTGTTCGAAGCAGAAGGCATCATTTCTACAGGGATCAACAGGTACAGAACAACCAGCCGTCAAACGCTACCGAATCCTTCAAGATCGCGTTATGAGGGCAGTAGCCACTTATGGGCAGACAGATATTCTAACCTACCTCCGTTCTATGGCGTACTTATCGTATAACTAAATATTTTCTAAACTTGTAACAGTGAACATTTATATAATTAAATACTACGTGCAGTTAATAAAAATATGAATATAAATATGAATAATAATAAAAATAGCCAATATTATTTTTTTTTTCATAATCGGTGTTCTGTTTGTTATGTTGGAAGTTTATACATTGGTTCAAATAGTACAAATATGACTAAACGTCCTATCAGCAAACGTCCTATGAATGAAAGCCCTATGTGCGATCGTCCTATGAGTCCCAGTCCTATATGCGATCGTCCTATGAGTCACATTCCTATGTGCAGAAAGCCTATGTGCTATAGTCCTAGAATCATCCTGCATTGGTAGCGACTTCTTGCATCATGTTTACCTCCAGATACCTTTGTGTCCCCCCAGAAACATTTGCGACTTTCGTTTGATGAGGACGGTATCTTGGTTTCTTGTTCAGTGGTTTTTCTCTATGTAGTAATTGTGGACAATCTTCTTTCCAATGATCACCGTTGCACAACGGGCACGGGCTGGGTGGCTTGAAGAATTGTCGATGTTTGCATAGATTTCTGTAGATGATACTTCCAGGTATTCTGAATCTCTTTGATGGATTTGAGAGTGTGGTACTCTCTGACCAGGTCGTTCAACCTCTTTGCTCTGAGTCATGTGTGTACTTGTGGAGACGTCGCTGAAGTCGGTCAACGACGATTTCGTGTGTGTCGACGCGCAATGGAGATGTAGCCAATTTCTCCACGATCTTCATGAGGGTCTCCTGTTGCTTGCACATCTGCTGCATGAGTTGAGCGATTTTGTCGGCCATTTTTATCAAAACGTCTGACAAGCCTAACCATGTCAATAACCGATGACATGTCACAGTTCAATTCAAGAAACAAATTTGTCAGCCTGTCATTGTCCTCATCACTCTGACCTCCAGCACCTCCATCAGCAGATTCAGGCAGTCCATGTATGACGACATTACATCTTCGCCTACCAATCTCCTCTTGATCCCTCTGATCTTCCACAATAACCTTGGTTTGCAACTGCAGTGCTGTCTGTGCCGATATGATATCTTTTTTGACCTGAGTCTTTCCGGACTCTACCTCGCCGGAAAACAAATCTGTCTATTTTCTATCTTCTTTACGGCTTCCAAAGACAATTATTTCTTTGTACAAATCTTGAATAGCAGCAGTACTTCTGGTAAGTTCAGTTTTGAAGTCAGAGTAGATTTTAACTGTGTGATCTTCAATTATGTCCACCTTTCTCTGTATCTTCGAAATGACCGGTAGTAACCTCTCGGCTCCACGACATCATTCTTTACAAAACCAGAATAGTTCTTTACTGTGGAGAGACAGTGCATTGGAAATGACCTATGTGACACCGTGGCATTTGCAATGAAACCGTGTATCACAGAGACCACACAAACCGCCATTGTCCAAGTCCAAGAATGATTTTGAGCAGTGACCACATTTTCTTCACTATTTCCTGTTATGTCATCTTTTCCTTGTCTTGGCTCAGACTTGCTTTCTTTTTCTTTTTCTTCCCAAACTTTTTAGTCGTAGAGACAATGCGACCTCACCAGAGTTTCAGGCAATAGGCAAAAAATAACGTATTATCGCTCTCAAAACCGAGGAGACTCTTTATCAAGTTTGCAAAACAAAACAAACGTACAGATTACTTTATAGTTAGAATCTGCTTTTAACAAGAATTCTTTTTTTTGAACATTTATTGAGCACGAAACAAAGCAATTAAGTACAACAGTGAACTTATAAATAAGGAAAAAAATCAAGTGCTCAAAAGGTTCATCCAAAGGGAATTACTTCCCGCTAACTGGACGACCTATAAACGAAAATTCAGATTTAAATACGAACCGAGACAGAAAAATAAAAGTTAACATAAGTGTATAGGAGTAAACATAAGTATATATAAGTTAACATATTTGTAACATAAGTATATAGATATTGAAATTATGAATCTAGCTGTAATATGTAAGATTTCAACGATTTTTTAAATAGCGAAATGCTTTTCAATGAGGAAATTGATTTCGGAATACTTGAATACAACCGCGGACCAAAACACTTTATGGAGAATGTTTTGAGAGTTGTTTGAGCAAAATCAGACCGAAAGCAATGCAAAGAACGCACATCATGAGAATGTACATCGACTCACGCGAGATAGAATTCCACAATTTTTTGCAACTTTAGAGGTGACGTAACTAATATGGTTAATAAGTGAGAGATGCTCATCAAGCAACATTCCAAGAAATTTACACGAGGAAACTCGCGCAACAGGTTTATCGTCAATAAGAAGTTGATAATCAGAACAAATTAATTTATTTCTATGGTGGAATAGAATATAGTTGGTTTTACTTATATTCAAAGAAAGTTTATTAGCACAAAACCATTTATAAACGGAAAGTAGTTCATGATTAGTAACATCATATAAATCTTTTAGGTTTTCACCAGAAGCAAAAAGGTTGGCATCATCGGCGAACAAGACAAATTCGAGACGACGCGAAACAGTGCACAAATCATTAATGTAGACAAGAAATAAGAGAAGGCCTAGCACCGACCCCTGAGGCACGACACAAGTTACCCGCCGCGTTGATGAAGTGACTTCGTTGTAGTGGACCTGTTGAGTTCTACCGCTCAAATAATCTCCAAACCACATTAATGGAATCCCTCGGACCCCATAGTGTTCAAGTTTTTTTAGCAAGTTTTGTGATTCACTGTATCAAAAACCTTGGCCAGATCCAGAAACACGCCGATGATGTAGTCTCCTCGATCCATAGCCTCCGCATCCCTCGAGTGCAATAGAACGAGCAGCATGTAGGTAGAGTGATTTTTTCTAAAGCCGAAATGACTCTTGGCAATGATGGAAAATCTGGCAAGAAATCCATAGAGCCTGGAGAGCATAGCTTTTTCAAAAAACTTTGAGAAGAAACATAAAATAGATATTGGCCGATAATTGGAAATGATATCTTTTTTGCCAGATTTGTGAAGGGGAATTATTTTTGCCAACTTTAACTGATCAGGAAAAACTTCTGAAGAAAAAGAGCAGTTTATTATGCAGGAAAGAATATGGGATATCCGTGGAACAGAGCATCTTGCAATACACGGGTCAATTCCGTCGATTCCACTGCTGTGTGAGATTTTTAATCGTGTCGATATTTCAATGATCTCGCCCGGTGTTGTAGGTACAGCATCGAAAGAATGGACCACGGGATTACCAAGATAATCATCAAATGTTGCATTAAGAATTAATATATTTTTTGCGAGATCTGTGCCAATGCTGGAGAAATGGTTATTAAACGAGTCAACAATTTCTGTAGGAGAGGTCAAATAACTTCCGTCACCCGCATCAAAAGTCCTGTACTGCTCCACAGAAGATCGCTTGCCCATTAGGCTCCCAATGATTTTCCATGTTTCTTTAGCATTGTTTTGACATAAATTGAATTTTTTTGAATAGAATTCTTTGATTGTCGCAATTTTTATTGATTTGAAGCGATTGCGGTACACAGTGAATTTTTCTTTATTGGCCACTGTCGGGCTCTTGAGGTATTTTTTATATAAGGCATTTTTCTTTTTGCAGCACTTCATGAGATTGGGCGTCATCCAATCCTTATCAAATCTAGCAGGAACACGAGTGTATTTAACCAGTGGAAAACACTTGTTATATATTTCTAGGTACTTATTAATGAATAATGAGTAAGCAGAGGACGCATCACCACCATCGGCCATCCCAATCACCCCAAACCAGTCCATCTCACCCAACATCTGTTCAAACATCTTTTTCTGTCTCAGGCTAGTCATCCTTCTAAATGAAACCTGATCTCTTTCAGTATTGGTGCAAGATCAGTTGACAGAAAAATCGGAAAATGATCAGAGATATCATCAATCACAATCCTAGCAATAGAATGTTGTAAGAGGTAGTTTGTAAACATGTTGTCAATTGCATAGGCAGTTTTAGAACTTATCCTGGTAGGCGTCGTAAATGCCGGAAGAAGGCTGTAAGAAGCCACTAAATTGAAAAAATCAGCCATAGTCGAGCTCTGTTCTCTACTGAGAAAATCAATATTGAAGTCGCCCATTAAAAGAATATTCATATTTTTTTTGACAAGACAATTTAACAAATTGCTGAATTCTATGTTAAAACTGTGTAAATTTATGTCCGGGGGACGATAAATAACACCCACTAAGAAATTTCCAGTTTTTTGACAATCCATTGAGATTAGAAGAAACTCGAATGAAGTAACACTGGTGTTCCAGAGTGAAGCATCAACTGTTGAATACTTGAACCGCTCATCAATAAAAAATCCAATTCCACCACCTCTTTTCATGTGTCGATTTTGGAACACAAAGTGGAAACCCGGTATTTCTATGCCTTTAGACGAATTTTCATCCAACCAAGTTTCTGTGACCGCCAGAATTTGAGCTCGACTTTGGCAAAGAAGTATCGTTAAATCGTCTAATTTGTTTTTCATACTCCTGCAATTAACGTGAAGGAAAGAGAAAAATTCACGAGGCAGTTGATTGGTCAGGTCATTTAAATCTTTTGGGGAAACATAAATGCTGGTGTCTTCATACATTGAACGAAATAAGTTGTCATCTGGATCAATACCAGAATCAAATAAAGAAGAATTATCTTCAAACCTCTCAAAACCAAAACAAATTTCTTCTTTAACGACAGAATCCATTGGATGAAATCAAAAGTTTTCAACCTCCTCCAGACTTAGAACTCGGGTGAGCCTGTCAGACTCAGCCCGCCTGACAAAGACCGCACCATTCTAGGTCCAGATGGAAGCAATTCTCTTTTCTTTAAGAAGTTTTCTACCCTTTGAAAAGATGTCGGCATTTTTTTTGTTAGGTGTTCGTTTATATAAACTTTTTGCGCAGTGTCTTGTTTTCGTAGTAATCTCCTTAATTCGTAAATCCTCTCTCTGACAAGCCTGGAGGCAAATGTAACCACAATTGGCGAGGTGCGTTCTTTGGACCCGGTACGCGAAATCCAGTAGAGATGTCACGCTCTGAAATTTCGAGGTCCAATTTTTACTGACAACATTCTATCACAGCCTTCACCGTATCTTGCCGTGAAGATGACCTTTGACCTCCCCCATCCTTACTGGCAACAGAGGCTGCTTCTGCGTAAGATGACTCGGGTACACCGTGGAACACAAGATTGCCGCTCCTCATCTGGGTCTCCAATTGATCGACTTTGAGTTGTAGGGTACGATTCTCCTCTGTTAGAAATTTGAGCCTGTCAACAATAGGTTTGATCTCATTCTGAAGGGTCTTTGTTACCAGCTCCATCATTGATTCCTTCAACATCTCTCTGATGCTCGACTCCAGATCAGGTAGTATCTTCCCTTTAATTTTATCTGCCAATGACTCGATAGTTTTATTTTCTGTTAACAAATCCATGATTTCCTCATGCTTTGGCGGCTTGCGAGACATTATCTGAGCTAATTCGACTCAAAAGAGTGACTCACAACAACAATACTGAATTCGTGTTCTTCACTAATATCGCCAATTCGACTCGAAGGAGTGGCTCACAACAACAAAATTGAATTTGTATTTTTTACAAATATCGCTGCAAATATTTACTGAAACAGACAAAAAACTATACCGTCAGATAGAGATTTTTATAACAAGTTCAGTCGTATAATTTTCTTAACTATTAGGCCCCTAAAAATCGTTTATTTAGTTATTTATAAAGCATAACGTAACAATGTGAAAGTTACGTCCTAAGGAAAAACATTCGCAGATTGCTTCACCGAAAAACCGACAGCAGCCTGACAGAAAGTATAAACATGGACCACATAAGCCGAACAATCGAAGATATAAATGAAGTCAATTTGAATGAAGAAAAAAAAACCTGGAAAACGTTTTGTAATTATTTATTGAATTTTCCTAAAATATTTCAAAAGTTTCGCGATAAACAAGATTTTGCGTGAATGTCTTATTCTTCCAAAGATTTACCTGAATATGTGATTCCTTAATGAAGATTTTCAAATACTTAGGATTTTTTGATCTTGAGAGGGCAAGATATAGCTGGCCATGAAAAGACACTGGTTTATTTAAATACATCCCAACGTATTCAAAGGTCTGACCTTGTGATTTGTTTATTGTCATCGCGTAAGAACATCATGAATGCCTTCACATATTTTAGTTTTGAAGTGGGGATTAATAATTATGCTTCTACGCAATCTCAACCCCAAAAAGGACTCTGCAATGGAACTCGCCTGATCGTTCGTTCATTGCAGCATACTTTCATCACTGCCGAAACTGTTTCGGAATGTAATCGCGGTAACATAGTGTTCATAACCAGAATTCATATAGCTTCTAGTGACGCAAATCTTCCATTCATATTTAAGTGTCGTCAATTTTTCATCAAAATCGTTAGTTACTGGCAAATTATTAAAACTATAAAAAACGTTTTTAAGAAAAGTAAAGCTAAATAGTGCAGTTTAAAAAACAATTTATCAAAAAAAATAGCAGAAAGTAAGTTAAGAAAAAAAATGAGGCTCTTAGTGAAAAGCGTTATACTCTCTCGGACTCCTTTAAAACGTCCCAGAGATTTTCAAGGAAACATGGTCAGAATATTGGGACGTCATTTTTTATGAGAGTCTGACTTTTTTGTGATAACTGTGACAAGACGGAAGCGTCAAAATTGAGTAACGTCATTTATGGATGACCGCAATGAGCAACAGGCCATACACTAAGCCGGCTCAAATTGATTTTTTAAAGTTGAGTTAAAAAGTAAGCTTATAAACTTGTTATGCAAAAATAAACTGTATAAAATGTGATATAATTTTCAACTTTCAGAAGATACAAAGCAAGAAGAAAAGTTTGAAGAAGTAGTAAAAAAACAATGTACCCCATTAGCTATTGCAGTATTTATTATAATAGGCCTAATTATTTTTACCATTGTCCTGCTAGTAATCGAGTGTAAGTTTTTACTGTTTTTTGGCAGGTGTACTCAACAATTTGTTAGACTTTAATAAACTATATTTCTTTAATACTAGTTTTTGCTGTTGCATATATGTCGATTCAATCAAATTTGATCCGGTGATTTGTTGCTTATTTAATTGTAAATAAACTTAATAGTTTTTTTTAATTATAGGCCAAAAAATCTACTCAGCTTGAAATGATGAAGAACTGTTTAATGCTAGCTAACCTCGGTATCAATGACTGCCTCAATTTTAACTCTATAATGAAATGTTGAACAACGATGAAGTTGAAATTTAAAACTGACTAAGTGATATTGGCCATCGTTTTTAAAAAGCTAAATTTTTCAAAAAAGAAATCAATGATTTATTTGTCGATTACCCGCTGGTCGACCTGACGAAATAAAAAAATTATTTTAAGGCTGAAAACCATATAATGGCTTTATTTTATTATCTTTCAATAAACTCCAAAACCATTCCAAAAACTCCTTATACGATCAGCGATATCGTAACACTTGTTTTAGAATTGAAATTTAAAAGAATGGTTTTGCAAGCAGTTGAATGAATTCTTGATGTGTGAGGTGAGAGATGAACTGGAAAAACAAAACTTAATTGATAACGGTAAGAATGACGTACTTGTGGAACGTTTCCTAAAGGCGTTGATGAATGAAAGTTATACACCTGAAGATGAATATGAATTCGATATTGAAGAATTTCTGGAAAACCGGAGAAATGGGAAAATAAAATTGTTAGACAAAGAAGCACAACAAATGAGAGAAACAAAAGCAGCACAAAAAAAGACAAGAAAAGAATTTTTTCTTGGCGGTCAGGTCTTTCCTAAATAACGGAATAGCAAAGTATGAGCATTTTAGCTCTGTTTTACTTAATAATTTCTGGAGAAGCAAATACATCTGCTCTAGAACAAAAAGACTTCCACAATTTTTTTCATGGGTGGGCCGTAAGGGGAAGGGGCAATTGCCCCTTCTTGATCCGCCACTGTAAATGTTATAAATGTCCAGTATCAGCCAATTACTTTAATTTGCTACAAAACCTTGGATTCACCATACTATTTATAAATTGCAAAAAACCTGAAACCTAAAAAAATGAATAGGAATATTATTTGTCTTTTTAGCAGTCTGTCTTTAGCAAATTTACAAAATTTTGTCATATAGAACATAAAATGGAAAAAAATCTTTTTTTTCAAGTTTTATTGTTTCACTATGACATTTGAACGATAAATTCTAACTAGGAATTTTCTGGCAGAGAGACAAACAAACAAACAGACACTCATATATATATATATATATATATATATATATATATATATATATATATATATATATATATATTAGGACTGTGCCGGTATGGTTTTTTCTGCCGGTATTGGTACCGGTATTTCCGGGCCAAAAACCGGTATCGGTATAATGTCGAAAGCCTGAAAAGGGCTAGAAATAGTGTTTTAAAGTGTGTTAGTGTTACCGTCCGCGGTCAGTCGCCAACTCGGACGATAAAACTAAACTAAATTACAATTAGTCATGGTTCAGTTAACAAATCGAAAACGTGCTAGACCGTTACTGCTATGCTTTTGCTAAGAACCGTTGTCCGTAGTTGAAGTGTAGCCATTAATGGGCATATAGGTAAATTGCACTGCCCATACTGCTGCTGTAGGTCCTTAGTTTTTTTGTTTTTTTATGCTGAATGCCGATTGTTCAATACCGCATCATTCATACCGGCAGAACCGGTGGCATGCCGATATACCGGCACAGCCTTAATATATATATATATACATATATATATATATATATATATATATATATATATATATATATATACGGGAAAACCAGCGGAAACGGGAGAGTAAACGGGAACAGGAGAGCAAGGGGAATAATGTATATATATATATATACATTATATACAAAATAACTGGTGATCTCATTTTAAATTCGGCCAATAATAATATAATAGAGCAATGAACTGTCGTGTTAACAATTAAAATTGCTTATTGTAACAGTTCATTTTAACATCTCATTCTATAATCTACTATAACTTTTATTGTATGATTCTTCACTTTTGATCAATGAACTTACATTGATACAGTTCATTGTATCATATTACTTGATCTGATTTAATTATATTTTATTCTATCTGTTTTTATCTTTATTTTATATTTGTCTTTATTTCGCACTAACATCTCATTTACTATAATTCATATTATGTGACTTCTCATTGTTCAAATCCAGTTGTTTGGCTGCAATACAAATTAAAGTTATATCATATCAACATGCTTAATGTGATCTACCCATGTTAGGTGCTGATCAAGTATCACACCCAAAAGTCTATATGAAGTGACACGGTTAATTGAAACACCGGAGATACTGAGACATAAATTGGTAAAGATAGGTTTGTTTTTAGGATGAAATAATATAGTTGGTTTTTTTACATTTAACGAAAGCTTATTGGCACAGAACCAATTATAGATACATATGAGACTATTATTAACATTATCAAATAAGATGTTCATATCTTCACCAGAAGCAAACAGACTATTATCATCAGCAAATAATGAAAACCCGAACAAGCTAGAAATTAAAGGTAAGTATAGATAATAAATAGGAGTGGACCCAATATGGAGCCCTCTGGTTCACCGCAGCTTATGGGTAAGGCTTGTGAGAAAGCATTGTTGTAGCAGACATATTGCAACTTCTTCATGTAATCCCGAAACCAGTCAAGAGGAACTCCCCGGACTCCATAGTATTCTATCTTTTTCAATAGTATTTCAGCGATTTTGGAGTGTAGAACAACCAGCGGCATATAGGTGGAGTGATTTTTTCTAAAACCGTATTGGTAAGGAGAGTGTAGAGAAAATGTTGATGGATACTATATAATCTTGTGTGCATGACTTTTTCAATGAATTTGGAAAAATAAGACAATATTGAGATTGGCCGATAGTTTGTGATGTTAATTTTCATGCCAGATTTGTGAAGTGGAACAACTTTGGCGATTTTCAATTGGTCTGGGAATATTACAAAATTCAAAAAACTGTTTATAAGCGATGTCAGAGGATGTACAATTAAATTGATTGATTGATTTGCTATTTGGGAATCGATACCATCTGGTCCACAACTTCGAGTTGTTTTTAAGTCTTTTGCAATTTTGATGATTTCAGTTGACGTTACTGGTGTGACATTCATGGAATGAACTACTTGGTTTTTGAAGTAGTCTGTGAAGTAGGAACGTTGAGGTTGAATTTCTTTTGCAAGGCCTGAACCAATGTTTGAAAAATAATTGTTGAAAATGTCGGCAATCAAAGAAAGTGAGCTAATATGGCCTAATATAGGATCCATTACTTGTAAGAAAATTTTTATTATGTTCTTTAGATCTGAATTTTCCCAGCAAATTTTTTATTAATTTTCAAATTGCATTAGTGTTACCACCACAGGATTGGAATTTTAAGAAGTAGTATTTTTTGATTGTGGTTTTTTTTAAGATTTGAAATTGGTTACGACCAGTGATAATTTTTTTTTATTTACGTCAGACTGATTTTTTAGAAAATTTCGATAAAGTTTGTTCTTTTTAGGCAGAATTTAAGAAGCGAGGAGTTCATATATTCGTTGTCAAATCTTAGTTTCTTTGGTTTTGTTTCTTTAGAGGAAAATATAAATTATATTCAAGAAGATATGTTTCAATCAAACTTTCTTTGAATAGATTAATGTTCTTGAATTGTCTTTTGATGTTTGTTTGATCTTTTGAGATGGTTATTTGAAAAACAAGATCAAGGGCAGGTAAAGCGGAAAATGGTTGGACAGATCATCAATGAGTATCTTTGATATTATTGTCTCTCTATCTTCGGTTTCTTTCATTCGTTCTTTTTCTTTCCACAAACTATCAATGTTGTTTTTAAATTCGTTCACACTCTTTGACAACACTAAACTGTTTGGGAGCTGATTTTATTTATCAACTATTCTTAGGCAGAAGTTGTATTTTCTTGTGTTTTTTCATATTAGACGGGCCAAGCCAGGTCTGGAATTTTGGCTTATGAAACGGGCCGGGTGGTAAAAAATCGGCCCATGCAGTATTCTTTTATAGATGCCCGGTTCAAATTCTCTTATTTCATGCGAGCGACGCCGTGTCGGGCACTGCTAGTATAACATGAAACTCTTCTCCTTTGTTTATACTTTCAGTCACTTCGTCCATTAATTTTAAAAGTTGATCTCTTCTTAAGAAAATCATATTGCCTGCAACTGAACAAGTTATTTCTTTCAAAATGAATTAATAAATTATTTTTTATAATTGATTCCATCACTTTGCAAATTATACATGTAAGAGAAACTGGTCTGTAGTTTCTGACTTCAAGTTTTAACCCTTTTTTGAATAGTGGTACCACTTCCCTGCATTTCCAGTCATGAGTTAATTTTCCATCTCCAAGTGTTTTTGTAAAAATATCAGTTATCAAAGAGTTTGTTTCTTCTCTCAGTTTGTCAGTTCATGCCATACTCTAGAATAAATTTTGTCAGGACCTGGGCTCTTTGTCTCATTCAAATCCCTTGAGTTTATTATATATTATTTGTAAGTTGATGGTTACTTCCTCCATTTTGTGATTGACAACCGGTGTGTTTGATATCATTATTTTTTAGATTTACTTTTTTTCCACTACATATACTGATGAAAAAAATTCTGCTAATAATTTGGATTTTGCTTTATTCTCTTTAATTATAACTCAACAAGGTATTCATCAAATGTTACATTAGGAATTAATATATTTTTTGCGAGATCTGTGCCAATGCTGGAGAAATGGTTATTAAAAGAGTCAACAATTTCATTGGAGGAGAGGTCAAATAACTCCCGTCACCCGCATCAAAAGTCCTGCACTGCTCCACAGAAGATTGTTTGCCCATTAGGCTCCCAATGATTTTCCATGTTTCTTTAGCATTGTCTGATAGTGATACATACAAATATACTGTTTTACAATAACTATAGCAAAACTTTGGATATAATTTTTAGGTAAACATTTAAGTTTTTTTGTTTTTATTTTCTAATACAGGAATGCAAAAATTAAAATACAGTATAACCCTGGAACGACCCCAGAGGCAGTGGCGGATCTAAGAATTTCTTAAAGAAAAAAAGGGCGATTCTTTCATTTTTTTAAATTTGATTACTGACACTATGCAGCCTGTTGTAAGTTATCTTGCATTTTTTTATTTAGTCAACTCAAACAAAAAGAATTTTAATTTTAATTTTAATTTTAACTTTAATTTAACTTTAATTTTAATTTTTTTCTACCTCTTTTTTCCTTTTCTTTTCTCTCTTTTTTTGTATTTGTTTTCTTTTTGCAGCAATGTCAACATGACCTGCACTATGGCATTTTCGATGTTTTTCGTAAAACCCTACAGAAACCTGCTGAGAAATACTGTTTAGACTAGGCATTTTTTAACTATTTGCAGAGTCTTAGGAACCGTTAGCCTTGAAGCTGCGTCAGTAAACTGTTTAATCTTCTTTACATGCTTTGGAGAGGAAAATGCAATTACAACTGAACATATTCTTGATTGTTGAATCATCACCGTTCTTGTAGCCAACCAAGTTTAAGTGGTTGTTGAATGAAATTCTTGAATAAAACAGTTAGTACCTAATGATATTCTACACCAATTGAACGTGTCCATTAATCCATTATAGTTGTTGCGTTGTAACACATCAGTTATCAACAATAATCTATACTATAGAAAGTGATGCAGATGAGTGAAGCTGCAAATTGAGAAAAAAATTCAGATTCATTTTCTGATGTTGAGCCTCCTATCATAAGTGCTGGAAATCATTTGAATGATAGCGACAACAATATGTAGAGGTATGATGTTTATAAATCACCAAAAACTAACGATGATTGTAATTATGAAGTTTTGATGTCATAAGAAAACAAATGTATTGAATTGTTACCCAGTACGCTATGTCCGGGGGAAACGTTTGTCCACAATTGATATGCATTTTACTCATGCCCTGATGCAATATGCTACAATAATCCTGTTTCGTTGTCTGTGTTGTTTTTGAGAGAGCTTATTTTGCTTGAAATATTGAAGTGAACGAATACACAAATAACGTTGCAAGTTAATATAAGCGTTGTAAAAGAGAGAAGCCGTGTATGGAGAAAACTAGAAGAGCTTGCAAAATATATATTATATCTATCTTTGACACTTGTCTCTTCCTTCATTATTTCAAGTTGTTGACTTTTTATTTAATAAAATTATTATCAAAGTTAAACATTAACAATGGTTATAGAAATTCAAAAGATTTGAATAGCGAACCGCTACGCCTTCGCGGAGGAACTCCTGACGATGAAGAAGACAAGGCAACACCGATCAATCGAGCAGCGGTGAAACAACGCTGTGGTTTGCACAAGTGAAAGCACAATTCGCAATTGCAAACATTTGAAATAAGCCAACCAAGTTCCATTACTTGATTTCAAACTTTTCACCAGATGCTACATCTGAGGTAAAAGACTTGATTCTCAGACCTCCATGAAATCCGTACAAAAGACTTAAAGAATCATTGATCTGAATCGGCTGCTCAAAGCTTAAAAAAGCACTTGACGCAATTGAGGTCGGTGATTCAAAATCATCTCAAATTCTTTGTGCTTTGGAGCAACAACTCAACGGGATGAAGACGAACGAACAACTTTTAATGCAAGTTATTCTGCAAAAATTGTCCATAACGGTTAGGTCAATCGTAGTGGCCATGGCCAACAGTGACAGTATGAAACCAAGTGAGTTGGCCACTTAGCGGACCGAATATACAAACACCTCCCATCCGCATCTATTATAAATCGTGCCTCCGACCGCTTAGAATTTTCTTCATCTTCCACTGACATCGAGAAACGCATATCTCTCATGGAATCTATGATGGATAAGTTATTGACTCATCAAACAAAACAAACAAACAGCTCAAATCGGCTATCAAAATTACGCAGTAATTACAATCAACAAGAAAATGTCTGCTACTACCACAAGCGTTTTCACTAGAAAACCACTAAATGCACAACTCCATGCAGCTGGAAATCAAAGGATCCAGAAAGCGCCAATCTAGTAGTTACCAGTCATCGGCACCTCACTGCGGCAAGACATCATTTGCAGTCTTTTGGTCGACACAGGAGCTGACGTCTCATTATTGCCTTCTACATTCAATTCAACAGCTGCACTAAGAATTTGTAAAACAAAAGTTGTACGAAGTTTCAATATTTAATTTTAATTAAAACTGTATTAAATCATTACTAACTATGTTTAGTAAAAACTGTAAAGTTGAAAATAGACAATAGATTAGCATAAAAAACGGTTTGTGTTCATCTCTGCCACAAGATTACCCCAATTTTTTTAATGAAGTTTTATCTGCACAGATCTAGGCTTAAATCTACCTGACTAATTTAATACAAATCTATTATCTCCTGAAATTCTTCTATGTGTCTTAAACTTAATCATGATAAGTGCAAATTAATCTATCTCAATAAGTCCTCTAAATTTGCTTCCTTTAGTTTTGCCACCTTTATCTTTTCTTTCTATTTCATCTTCTGCTCTGATTTGTAGTTTTGGTTTTCTCTTTAATTCCAGTTTGTCTTTAACCACTCAAATATCATCTTTCACTTAATCATCCTATTTCTACATTTGCCGCATTAAGCAACTTTTTCCACTTCTGGATGATTTTTCTCTACAGCTTCTAGCCTCTACTATCATTCTGTCTTGAATTGACTACTGCAATTCACTATATTATGGTTTTCCTGATACTATCCTTTATCCTCTCTGTAAAGCCTTAAACTCAGCTGCGCGCTTAGTTTCTCGTACCTCCTACTTCTCTCACATCTCTCCATCTCTTGTTCTTCTCCATTGGCTTCCTCTTGGATATAGGGTGATTTTAAAATCTGTTTATTAATGTATAAAATAAAAATTGTCCTTTTCCTCTCTACTTAACTAATTTAATACAAATCCATCCTAAGTCTGGTCTTCGTTTTTCTTCTCTTAATCACTCTCGCATCTTTACTATTAAGCATTCTTTTGCTAAACGCTCTTTCTCCTACTCTGGTCCCTATCTCTGGAACTCTCTTCCAGCTTCTCTTACTAACTCTACTTCTCTCACAGCTTTCCGTCGTGGAATTAAAACACATCTGTTTAATAAGTGCAATACTCTTTATTATGATCTTCCTGGTACTACCCTTCATCCTCTTTCTAAAACCTTCAATTCAGCTGCACGCTTCTTGCACTTTTTACTTTTTTCACATCTCTCCATCTTTTGTTCTTTTCCATTGGATTTTTCTTGTTATATAGGGTGATTTTTAGAATTTGTTTACTAATGCTTAAAATTAACAATTGTCCTTTTCCACTCTACCTAACTAACTTAATACAAATCCATCTTATATCTGGTCTTCGATCTTCCTCTCTTAGTTTTTTTTTTGTATATTTGCCGTTAAGCATTTTTTTGCTAAACGCTCTTTTTCTCACTCTGGTCTTTTTCTTTGGAACTTTCATCCTGCAGCTCTTACAAACTTTAATTCTTTCAATGTTTCCCGTCGTGGACATAAAACATTTCTGTTTGATAAGTTTATGTCCAAGCGCCATTGAACGCCATGGAAATAGCGCTGTATAAATAACTGTTATTTATTTTTTTTTTTTTTTGAACATTTATTGAGCACGAAACAAAACAATTAAGTACAACAGTGAAGTTATAAATAAGGAAAAAAAATCAAGTGCTCAAAAGGTTCATCCAAAGGGAATTACTTCCCGCTAACTGGACGACCTATAAACGAAAATTCAGATTTAAATACGAACCGAGACAGAGAAATAAAAGTTAACATAAGTGTATAGGAGTAAACATAAGTATATATAAGTTAACATATCTGTATCGAAGTTAACATAAGTATATAGATATTGAAATTATGAATCTAGCTGTAATATGTAAGATTTCAACGATTTTTTAAATAGCGAAATGCTTTTCAATGAGGATATTGTTATCGGAATACTTGAATACAACCGCGGACCAAAACACTTTATGGAGAATGTTTTGAGAGTTGTTCGAGCAAAATCGGACCGAAAGCAATGCAAAGAACGCACATCATGAGAATGTACATGAGACGATTTTGTGAAAAGGTTATCAAATGACGACGGTAACATATGGTTGTCATATTTGTACATGAAAATACTAACAAGAAAAAAATTAATTTGATATACATTCAGTAGGTTGTTCTCGATCATTTTCATTTTACAAGATGATGTAAAGGGCGAGTTAAATAATATTCGGTTGATTCTTTTCTGTAAGATGTGGAGAGACTTTAGACGTGTAGGATAATTTGAAGCCCAAACAATATTACAATAGGACAAGTAAGGGTAAACGAGAGCGTAATACAACATCATAGAAATATTTTTATCCACAAATCGACTCACGCGAGATAGAATTTCACATTTTTTTGCAACTTTAGAGGTGACGTAACTAATATGGTTAATCAGTGAGAGGTGCTCATCAAGCAACATTCCAAGAAATTTACACGAGGAAACTCGCGCAACAGGTTTATCGTCAATAAGAAGTTGATAATCAGAACAAATTAATTTTTTTCTATAGTGGAATAGAATATAGTTGGCTTTACTTATATTTAAAGAAAGTTTATTTGCACAAAACCATTTATAAACGGAAAGTAGTTCATGATTAGTAACATCATATAAATCTTTTAGGTTTTCACCAGAAGCAAAAAGGTTGGTATCATCGGTGAACAAGACAAATTCGAGACGACGCGAAACAGTGCACAAATCATTAATGTAGACAAGAAATAAGAGAGGGCCTAGCACCGACCCCTGAGGCACGCCACAAGTTACCCGCCGCGTTGATGAAGTGACTTCGTTGTAGTGGACCTGTTGAGTTCTACCGCTCAAATAATCTTCAAACCACATTAATGGAATCCCTCGGACCCCATAGTGTTCAAGTTTTTTTTAGCAAGACTTTGTGATTCACTGTATCAAAAGCCTTGGCCAGATCCAGAAACACGCCGATGATGTAGTCTCCTCGATCCATAGCCTCCGCAACCCTCGAGTGCAACAGAACGAGCGGCATGTAGGTAGAGTGATTTTTTCTAAAGCCGAACTGACTCCTGGTAATGATGGAAAATCTGGCAAGAAATCCATAGAGCCTGGAGTGCATAGCTTTTTCAAAAAACTTTGAGAAGAAACATAAAATAGATATTGGCCGATAATTGGAAATGGTATCTTTTTTGCCAGATTTGTGAAGGGGAATTACTTTTGCCGACTTTAACTGATCAGGAAAAACCCCTGAAGAAAAAGAGCAGTTTATTATGCAGGAAAAAATATGGGCTATCCGTGGAACAGAGCATCTTGCAATACACGGGTCAATTCCGTCGATTCCACTGCTGTGTGAGATTTTTAATCGTGTCGATATTTCAATGATTTCGTCCGGTGTTGTAGGTACAGCATCAAAAGAATGGACCACGGGATTACCAGGGTATTCATCAAATGTTGCATTAGGAATTAATATATTTTTTATTATTACCAATGCTTTTATTAACTCGTCGTCTCTGTTTGTTTCTCTGTCTGTCTGTTTGTTTCTCTGTCTGTCTGTTTGTTTCTCTGTCTGTCTGTCTGTTTGTTTCTCTGTCTGTTTTAAATCTTGCAATCAATTTTTGAGTCACTTCTTGATGATAGATTTTTTTCATATTTTGCATACTTGTTCAAAATGGAAGACAATGCAATATTCAATTATTAGTTTTACAATAAGTCAATTAATTTAGTTAATTTTAATTAATTTCGATATTTCGATATAATTAAGATATTTCGACTTTAATATAAAATAAAAGAGTAATATAAGAAAAAACTGATTGCAAAATTTGTGTTTTAATTACATATAAAAGCATTGGGTTTTAAAAATTCGTTTTTAATTAACTTGTTGCGAGATCTGTGCCAATGCTGGAGAAATGATTATTAAACGAGTCAACAATTTCTGTAGTAGAGGTCAAATAACTCCCGTCACCCGCATCAAAAGTCCTGCACTGCTCCACAGAAGATCGCATGCCCATTAGGCTCCCAATGATTTTCCATGTTTCTTTAACATTTTTTTGAAATAAATTAAATTTTTTTGAATAGAATACTTTGTCGCAATTTTCATTGATTTGAAGCGATTACGGTACACAGTGAATTTCTCTTTATTGACCACTGTCGGGCTCTTGAGGTATTTTTTATATAAGGCATTTTCTTTTTGCAGCACTTCATGAGATTGGGCGTCATCCAATCCCTATCAAATCTAGCAGGACCACGAGTGTATTTAACCAGTGGAAAACACTTGTTATTTATTTCGAGATACTTATTAATAAATAATGAGTAAGCAGAGGACGCATCACCACCATCGGCCACCCCAATCACCCCAGACCAGTCCATCTCACCCAACATCTGTTCAAACATCTCTTTCTGTCTCAGGCTGGTCAGCCTTCTAAATGAAACCTGATCTCTTTCAGTTTTGGTGCGAGGTGCGAGATCAGTTGACAGAAAAATCGGAAGATGATCAGAGATATCATCAATCACAATCCTAGCAATAGAATGTTGTAAGGGGTAGTTTGTAAACATGTTGTCAATTGCAGAGGCAGTTTTAGAACTTATCCTGGTAGGCGCCGTAAATGCCGGAAGAAGGCTGTAAGAAGCCAGTAAATTGAAAAAATCAGCCATAGACGAGCTCTGTTCTCTACTGAGAAAATCAATATTGAAGTCGCCCATTAAAAGAATATTCATATTTCTTTGACAAGACAATTTAACAAATTGCTGATATCTATGTTAAAACTGTGTAAATTTGGGTCCGGGGGACGATAAATAACACCCACTAAGAAATTTCCAGTTTTTTGACAATCCATTGAGATTAGAAGAAGCTCGAATGAAGTAACACTGGTGTTCCATAGTGAAGCATCAACTGCTGAATACTTGATCCGCTCATCAATAAAAAATCCAATTCCACCACCTCTTTTCATGTCTCGATTTTGGAACACGAAATGGAAACCCGGTATTTCTATGCCTTTAGACGAATTTTCATCCAACCAAGTTTCTGTGACCGCCAGAACTCGAGCTCGACTTTGGCGAAGTAGTATCGTTAAATCGTCTAATTTGTTTTTCATACTCCTGCAGTTAACGTGAAGGAAAGAGAAAAATTCACGAGGCAGTTGATTGGTCAGGTCATTTAAATCTTTTGGAGAAACATAAATGCTGGTGTCTTCATACATTGAACGAAATAAGTTGTCATCAGGATCAATACCAGAATCAAATAAAGAAGAATTATCTTCAAACCTCTCAAAACCAAAACAATCTTCTTCTTTAACGACAGAATCCATTGGATGAAATCAAAAGTTTTCAACCTCCTCCAGACTTAGAACTCGGGTGGGCCTGTCAGACTCAGCCCGCCTAACAAAGACCGCACCATTCCAGGTCCAGATGGAAGCAATTCTCTTTTCTTTAAGAAGTTTTCTACCCTTTGAAAAGATGTCGGCATTTTTTTTTGTTAGGTGTTCGTTTATATAAACTTTTTGCGCAGTGTCTTGTTTTCGCAGTAATCTCCTTAATTCATAGATCCTATCTCTGACAAGCCTGGAAGCAAATGTAACCACAATTGGCCGAGGTGCGTTCTTTGGAACCGGTACGCGAAATCCAGCAGTGATGTCACGCTCTGAAATTTCGAGGTCCAACTTTTTCGGACAACATTCTATCACAGCCTTCACCGTATCTTGCCGTGAAGATGGCCTTTGACCTCCCCCATCCTTACTCGCAAAAGAGACTGCTTCTGCGTAAGATGACTCGGGTACACCGTGGAACACAAGATTGCCGCTCCTCATTTGGGTCTCCAATTGATCGACTTTGAGTTGTAGGGTACGATTCTCTTCTGTTAGGAATTTGAGCTTGTCGACAATAGGTTTGATCTCATTCTGAAGGGTCTTTGTTACCAGCTCCATCATTGATTCCTTCAACATCTCTCTGATGCTCAACTCCAGATCAGGTAGTATCTTACCTTTAATTTTATCTGCCACATCTATGTTAAAACTGTGTATATCTATATATATAAAAGAACATGTCCTGACTGACTGACTGACTGACTGACTGATAATCAACGCCGAGCTCAAACGCCTCATCCTAGGAACGTGAAATTTGGAACTTATATTACTTTTATAGCGTAAACATCCGCTAAGAAAGGATTTTTGAAAATTTTGCTCCTGAGGGGGAAAAACTGGAAAACAAGCTTTTTTCAAAAACAATGTATATCTCAAAAACCAAAATTGAGGAGATTTTGAAATTTGGTATATAGATTCTTTTTGAAAAATAAAAAAGATACGTGTTTCACCATTTTTTGAAAATTCGGTTTCCCGGACCTCAAATGTAGGTTGGAAAATTGGGTTATTTAGTTTTTAAAATAGCTTCTACTCAAAAACTGTTAATGCTACAGGAATAAAAATTAGTATTTAGTTTCTACTCCAAAAATAATCAAATACGTGTTTTAGCATTTTTTGAAAATTTGGTTTCCAGGACTTCAAATGTGGGGTGGAAAATATGGCTAATTGTTTTTTATAGTAGCTGCTACTCAAAAACATTAAATACCACAGATGTAAAAATTATTATTTAGTTTCTTTTCTAAAAATAAAGATATACATGTTTCACCATTTTTTACAAATTTGGTTTCCCGGACCTCAAATGTGGGTTGGAAAATTGGGTTATTTGGTTTTTAAAGTAGCTTCTACTCAAAAACTGTAATTGCCACAGATGTAAAAATTAATATTTAGTATCTACTCAAAAATAAAAGATATACGTGTTTTACCATTTTTTTTTAAATTTGGTTTCCAGGACCTCAAATGTGGGGTGGAAAATAAGGTTATTTGGTTTTTAATGTAACTGCCACTCGAAAACTGTAGATGCTACAGGAGTAAAAATTAGTATTTGGTTTCTACTCCAGAAATAGTGATATACGTGTTTTACCATTTTTTGAAAATTTGGTTTTCAGGACTTCAAATATGGGGTGGAAAATAGGGTTACTTGGTTTTTAAAGTAACTGCTACTCAAAAACTGTAAATGCTACAAAAGTAAAATTAGTATTTAGTTTCTACTCTAAAAATAATGATATACGTGTTTCACCATTTTTTGAAAATTTGGTTTCCAGGACCTCAAATGTGAAGTGGAAAAGGTTATTTGATTTTAAAATAACTGCTACTCAAAAACTGTAAGCGCTACAGATGCGAAAATTAGTATTTTGAGGTTTTGTGCCAGTTAAAAGTAGATGAGTTCAGTTTATCACCGGACATACGGAACAAGCCATTATTTTAGGGTCTTCATACGGCCCTGCCCAAACCTTAAATCAAGATGGGACGGGCCGAGATTTTTAACCAAGTATATAGACATTTTAGTGATTTTAGGGTGTTCAGACGGGCCGGGCTAAACCTGAAGTCAAGGTGGGACGGGCCGAAGTTTTTCATCAAGTAAATAGAACTTCTAGGCCTGTAAAAACAGGCCGGGCCCTTATTAGACGGGCCGTGCCGGGCCAGGAATTTTGGTTTTTGAAACAGGCTGGGCCAAGTTATCGACGGGCCGAGCCGAGACCTAAAAATTGATCCGTGCAGTACTCTACTATGTATGCACGGTTCAAATTCTCTAATTTCATGCGAGCGAAGCCGCTACGGGCACTGCTAGTTTATTTATATAAAATAAAATAGTTATGTATAGTCAGATATGTTAAAATATTAGTCAGAAAAATATGCTGAGTTTCTTCAGCAAGAAATTAAAGTGTATCTAGGTGGGAAAAAAATATATTTGAAGATCATTTTAATAACTGTACCTACACATATTTATTCATTTGTTTTTAACACAATACAATTTAACATTTAAAAAATATTAAATAAATCTGGTTTAAAAATGATACAAACATAGAAATGAAATTGAGATAAGAGTTCTTTATTCTATTTCATGAAGTACGACTAAAACTATTTCTATTTTGCTGTTACTATTAATATTAAGTGACCAACAAATAATAATTTTCCACATTTACTCGATTTCAAACTGCTTTTCACCAATTGTTTAAGCCTGTTTATTTTTTTTAAACAACCCACATTCAATCAATCCTTGCATACACCCGATAAAACTCGGGTGCAGCGTTGGATGTATTTAACAAGGCGTTTCTATACTGTGTAAGCCGCCATTAATTTATATCGCTTGCGCTGGAGACTAATAATATTTCAACATGCAAGATAAACTTTTTGTATTTACTTTTTTTGTATCAGTTTTATCCTTTCCATTGCGAGGTACCTTCAGTTTTAATTATGTTTCAAACTTAATTTTTAGTTTTTATTATTTTAATTATTTATTTTTTAAATTCGAAGTGATTGGCTATAGGCTTATTAAACCATTATAAGAAACGTTATTTTATGTTATGTTATGTTATGTTATGTTATGTTATGTTATGTTATGTTATGTTATGTTATGTTATGTTATGTTATGTTATGTTATGTTATGTTATGTTATGTTATGTTATGTTATGTAATCAACTTCATTGATAAAATCTGGTAATCTCCTAGTATAGCATCCTGGGTAAATTTCACTGGAATTATCCTGCATTTTAGCGTAAATAACAGTAAGAACACAATAAAAGACTAATTTAATCAGAAACACATTTAAAAATAAATTATAGCATTTTAGCAACATTTAAAAATCGTTTCGGCATCTAAGTAGTTCCCCGTAAAGTAAAACGTTCGAAGAAGAAATAATTGAAAATAACAAGTAAAGATAAAAAATAAATTTAAAAATCGCTTTTATTTGCCTCTTTATCTGAGTCAACGAAGTAAAATTTTTGAATTTAAAACAGCCGTTACGCTCAATTTTGTACATTGTTTATTTCTTTCATATGAAACTAAATATCTTTAAATTTAACTCGATTGATCTAACCCGAACCCAAACCTTAACGATCAACTTTGATTAATTTTAATTGATTTAAAACATAATTCATGTCGAAAACCTTCAATTCATGTATTGTCAACCAGAATAAATCTTTCCTGAAAGTTTTAGAGCTCTAGGTGGTCGAAAAGTGGGTAAATTTTTGTTTTTAAGATTTGATCATCACAGACAAACAAACAGAGAGACGAGTGAAATTGAATAAGAGAATTAAAAAAATATTTAATAAAAACAAATTTAACTATTTATTATAAACTTAAAATTAATAATTTTACTAAAATGTAGCCGTTGCGTCAACCGCTCTACGTTGATATGCAGTTTGCTGAAACGCGCGGAAATACCTTTATGCTGTAACAAAAATAAAACAAAGTAATTGTTTAAATCATCATTCAAATATTTATAACTTATTTAAACTTTAAAAAAATGTATTTTCCATTCCCCGCTCCGATTTCTCCTTGAAAACTATTTTTAAAATTTTCAAATACTGGGTGTATGTTAAATATCAACTATTTTATTAGATAAATCTTAAAAATAACTAGTTATATTTAATTGACATTTATTTCACTAATAGTTTATCTTTACTTTTCAACCCATTTGTGTTTATAACTGTATCACTTCGCGTATCGGCACTCAGCTGCTAAGTATATTTGTTCAGTGACTTTTAAGGAGTTTTTCTGTCAAAATATATTTTTAAATGCGTTTTATTATTCTGTTGTTCATTTTATGAACGCGGTTATTCGCTGGTTTCGGTATTGAAATTGAGCCAGGCCAGGACTCTATACTAGGCAGTCGCACGAAAATTTCAAAATTGAAAACTCGAAAAAAAATATATATTTGAAAAGAGGTAAAGAATAAAAACTCAAATATGAATTTTTTTTATAAAATACGACTAATGTTGAGTTATAACGATTTGAAATCCGTGAATCACGACACATCTACCACTTAATTAATTTATATAGCGCCAGATAAAGTCAGAGGCGCTTACGAAGGTTCCTTTGGAATAGGAAACTTTGAAGAACACGCTATTTACATAGACATGAGAAGTTAACCCAACGCTGAGTTGACGTGAGCACATGTGAGTTAGTTTATTGCTCAAGGAAATTACGTGCCTGGACCGGGAATCGAACCCGGGTCCTACGACACTACGACTCTCAAAGCCGGTATCTATACCACTAGACAAACACGTCCCACGCCAGCTGTTCTCAATCTTTTTAGTGCCACGACCCCTTAACAAAATTGTCCATGCTGTGGCGAACCCCAATAATAAAATTATATGGGTTGTTCATCTTTCACTCTGGTTCACTGCATTGTTACAACAATTACCATTGCTCGACTTAACACTTTTTACTCCTGAAATACATTTTAGTTTTTTAATAGATAATTTTAATTTTAGAATTTTAGCCTATTATTTCTAGGCCTTCTCAATTATAAATTTTATATAATAACTATAATTAAACTTATTATCAAGCAAATAAAGCATATTTTCCCAACATTATTTTTTTTACAATTTATAAGCAGATGATATTGATCATTTTTATTTCAAAATTTTTTGCTGCAACTCCAAAATAGAATCACTAAATTGTCAGTGAGAAGGCTGTGCTTGCTTCATTCTCACCAGGTCAGAAATTCTGGAGGGTCTTACAAGAGCGTCATTTGGGGGCAGGAAGGTGATTGAAAGATTTTTTTTTGGTATAAAATAAATAAAGACGAAGTTTTAGAAAATTTTTGGAAAATGTATATCAGCTATTTCAGAATGCAAAAGTATAAAAAGTTGTAGAAAATTCTTGGGAAAGTAATTCCCACTACTCCCACCCCCGGTCATTAGCTATTTTTAAAGGCAGAGGTTTAGAAATATTTTGCAGTCTTTGCTAAAACACAACAGAAATCATTTTCAGTATTAAGTCTACTCCTGTATTTGATTTGATAAATAATAAGCTTGAAAAGACTTTTTCGCAAGGTGTTTTGTGGGAAAAGGAATAAGTACCATTGTATATGGCTATTTAGGCAAAACAGATAAGTTTCAAGTTTAAAAAGCCTGCTTGAAAAAACTCAAATTTCTCAGTCTTAGGCGACTCCTATAAAATCGTCAGGCAACCCCCGTTGGGGTCGCGACCCACAGGTTGAAAACCGCTGACGTAAGCGCTGAAAACATGATGCATACAGCTAACGTGCAGCTGAGGGATGAGTACCTACGCTTGTTTTATATTAATTTAAATAGATTTCTTTTTAAACTAAAGATATGACAATCATATAACTTTAAATTTAAAATAACATTGTTCATCATTTAAATTCATTTACAGTTTCCAGTACTAGTACAGAGTTTACAAATTTACATATATATTTACAGGTGATTATTATACGTGTGTGAAGTTAGCCTCGAGGCTGGCAATGCTAATTAAAAAAAAAAATTGCTTGCCCTGGGGCTGTGCTATACATTGTCGGATGGGGTCTAAAAAATGAAATCGAATGATATATTTGGATTGTTTTCGGTACAACAAATAAAAAAGTTATAAGCGAAAAACGACGATTTTCCGCCGAAAATTGCATAAAATCAACATTGGCTGCCCTGGGTATATCCGAGACGCTTGTTCTTAGATAATTCAATGTCAAATCCAACAATATAACTTTCGCTTCTCAAAGTTAATAAATAAAAAAGTTATTGAATAAAACGTCGGACCGTATTATGAATTATCTAAAAACAAGCGTCTCGGATATACCCAGGGCAGCAGCTTAAAACAAATTCGATTTTCTCAAAGAAGAGCCAATGTTGATTTTATGCAATTTTCGGAGGAAAATCGTCGTTTTTTGCTTATAACTTTTTTATTTGTTGAACCGAAGACAATCCAAAATCCAAATATACCATTCGATTTCATTTTTTAGACCCCATCCAACAATGTATGGCATAGCCCCAGGGCAAGCAATTTTATTTTTTTTTAATTAGCATTGCCAGCCTCGAGGCTAACTTCACACGCATGATTATTATTAGTGATTAGTTGGGATGTCACGGGTACCCGACCCGAACCCGAAGTTCGGTACTACCTGGTCTTTTTTTTGATACCCGAACCCAAACCCGAAAATGTGACAAATAAAAACCCGAAATTTTGAAAAATTGAAACCCGAACTATTAAAAATTTGAAATCCGAACTCGAACTTTTACAAAATCAAAACCCGAACCTGAAATTTTCAAAAATTAAAACCCGAACTTCTTTCTTTGGACATTTCTCTCAGAAATAATCGGACTAACAAAGTAAATTGTTGAATAAAGCTTAAAACATGAAGAATTCAAAAATGCACTTATTTATATAATTTTGATGTTAAATAAAAAAGAGTTAAGGAGATATTAAACTTTAAAATATGACAAAAGTTTAACGTGACTCGAGTCCTTACGCATGCAAAAATGATTTGAATATCAAGAAAAATTAACTCTTCTTAACTTTTTATAAAGGCTGTGTTTATTAGCTAGTTTGATTATTTAATGGCTGTATAGAATGTTTAGGTAATAGTAGTATATGTTCGCGAGTTTCGGGAAGACTATTTTCAATGACTACGACAATGTCTTATTTATATACATTTATTTATATTACAACGACAGTCAAAGAAAACAATAAAACAAAACGATGAGTATGGATATTATTACAGCAATGAAAAGTTCAAATACGAAGAACGATACCAGCTTGACAATATGGCGATATGTGCGAGCGAGAGAGGCGGAAACTAGCCGAGAGCCAAGAATAACTGGAACAAAAGACTATGAATGAACATTTAAATAATTAATTCTAATAAAACAATACCACCCCCTTGTGATATGCTAACATCACAAAATAACTATGCAATAGAATAATTTCAATTCGATAAAGGCATTTTGCATAGAAAATACTAACAATGGTAAGCTTCGGTTACGATTCAGAAAGAAAAACATAAGGTTCGAAAAGAAGAGAAATTCTTAAACATAACAATCAATTTATACATACACAACTTTACACGGACTCATAAAAACGAAAATTATACCGTGAAAAAATAATTATGACTACATATCCAAGTTAATCGACCAATAGGAAAGAACAAAATTAGTGCACGGTAATCGATATTAACCAAAGTAAAGCAAAAACTAAATTGTCATTCAAACATCCTATAACTCTAGTGGGCAGAGATAATTAATTGCTTTTGTAAGGACTGTCTGACCAACCTGAACCTTCACAACTCGAACACGATTGTCTTTGCCTGGCATCACTTCAGTAATTCTTCCCAATGGCCACTGTCCTCTTGCAGTTCCTGGATTCATTACTAGGATGATGTCACCGATCTCCAAATCTTGAGTTGTCGAAAGCCATTTTTTCTGGGATTTAATCCAGGAATCCATTCTCTTATCCATCGATGCCAGAATTGACAAACTTGTTCTTGAATTCATCTCCATTGCCATCTGATGTAATTGCAACGTGAAGTAGGTTCTGGGTGTAGGACGGCCTGTCGCCCCAAATCTCCATGCAGGAAATGACCCGGCGTCAAATGTGTAAGATCTTGCGGATTTGAGGACTGATACGTCAACGGTCTCGAATTCAGAAGCACTTATGCTTCAATAAACGCACTGGACAATTCTTCATCTGTGACATCTGCATTGCCCAGAATTGCATATATTGCTCTTTTTGCAGCCTTGATCATTATTTCAAAAACACTACCAAAGTGTGGTGCGGCCGGAGGATTGAAATTCCATCTTATTCCATGTGACAACGTTGATTTTTCAATCTTGCTATGATCTAAATCTGTCACTAGTTTATTGAGTTTACTTACAGCACCAACAAAGTTATGTCCATTATCCGATGTAATTTCACTTGGCCAGCCTCTACGACCTGCAAAACGACAGAGGGCACTTAGAAATGATTCTGTATCCAATCCATATGCCATTTCTAAATGAACTGCTTGAGTTGCCATACAGGTAAACAAACATAAATAACGTTTTTCTCTACATCTGCCATGGCCACGAATAGTAACCAATGGTCCAGCAAAATCCAAGGATGATTGAAAGTTCTTAACGGCTCAGGAAGTTTCAGTCGGGATACTGGAAGTGGTGCCATTATTTGACTTGCAGCTTTAACAGTTTGACGTTTACATTTCAAACAAGCATATTGATAATCATGGATGGCTTCCCGAGCTGACAGGATCCAATATCTTTTGGATAGTTCGGCCAGAAGGTGATCTACTCTGCAAACATGAGCTCCTATCTCATGGTAGAATTTGATTATCAACTGCGTTATTTTATGCATTTTTGGTAGAATTATTGAATATCTTGTTTCATATGGCAACATCTCTGAATTCACTAATCTTCCATTACTTGTAATAATACCGTCTTCGTCCAACTGAGGATTCAAAAAAAAGGAACCAACTACACGATGGCAATGATTTTTGTTGTATCGAGGAACAATATTCATCACGAAAGGCTTCTTGTTGACATGCTTTTAAAAGCAGAATTTCCGATTCTATAAGTTCTTGTCTTTTTAATTCACCCTTCATTCTAATTTGATTTGGTAACTGAGAATTGGCTAAAAATCTGAGAATCCACGATTGCACACGTTTTAGATGGTTCCAATCTGAATATCTAACTGGATCTAATTTGTGCACTAACATCACCTGACTATATTGGTTAGCTAACGTGGTATTGTAGGTTTGAGTTTTCACTTTTGTTTTCATCTCCTTTGATTGGGTTGGAGCAATATTCATATCGGGCTGAACCAACCAACTACTATCAGGCTCCGATAAAAACTTTGGTTCATTCCACCAAATATCATTACAAGCCAATTGGAATGCAGTACATCCGCACGAAGTCAAATCTGCTGGATTATCTTTAGTTGATATAGGCTTCCACTGTCTTGGGTCAGTTGATGCCTGTATTTCAACAACTCTATTTGCGACGAATGGTTTGAAAGTGCGACTTTGATTCCGTATCCAACATAATACGTTCAAACTATCAGACCAGAATGTTACATCTGATATAGAAAGTTCAAGAGCATTTGCAACTTGTTTTCTCAGGCGAAGAGCTAAAACCGCTGCCATCAGTTCAAGTATGTCGGCTTTCATCTTGTCTAGCTGAAGTCTGAGATCGTGTTCAACCATTGATCGTCGAGTTGAAGCTTTTTCTGATAGGTCACTCATGATCCTTTGCTTTTCGAGTTTCAATGAGACCAATTCTCTATTGGTTTCACTGGTTTCTTTTTGGCAATTTTCCAGCTTCTCTTGGCATTAGCCGGCGTGTTCCGTCGCCTTGGAGAGACTAACTCTCAGACTCTGATTCTCCAGTGTCAGAGTTTCAAGTGCTTTCTCAAATTTCTCATTTGTTGACTCCATGATGCCACTCTCACTCTTCACTGGTCAGAGATTCTTTGAGACTCGAAGAGAGCTGTTCCATCTGTTCAGTCAGCTGTTTTATTAAGTTCTCGCGAGCAGAAATCTCGTGTTTTTGATAATTCAGTTGGGCTTCCATCTCCTCTAATTTGTGCTGAACTTTGGAGTACTGCTGTTTTACACTGGAATCCATTTCAGTCAGTAGAAGGTTTTGTTCTTGAAGTTGCCAACTTTTACTTTCTAGAACTTCCTCCAATTTGCTGAAGCTGATATCGTATCCATCTCGCTCGGCCGCAAGTCTGCATTCTCTCAACTCCTTCCTCAGGTTTTCCAGTTCACCATTCGACTCCTCCAGTTGTTTCAGTTCCGGACAGTTTGGCGTTCGGTATTTTAACCTCTGACAAAAGTATTTCGTTCTTTTCAGACGACACTTTGACTTCTTTCTTTCCGACGATATTTAAAAATTAATCTTTGAATTATATATGAACTAATAATTAAGTATTTAAAAAAAAATAATTTAAGCAAAGCACGCATACAAAATCAACCTGATCCCATACGGTAAGATCGACATTTTTCTTGGTGCAACTTTGATGTATCCAACGTTCACAATAAGAACATTGCACCCATTGCTTATCTGCGTAACTTCCATATGTACCACAATACAAGCATATGTCTTCCATGTCGTTAGACAAAGAAAAAATCTCCTTGATTAGTGCGTTTCAGTACGTGCTGGCTCTGAATGGCTTTGAGAAATCCAAATTCCCATCCATTCTAAACATATGTTCCATGACATATATCCCACAATTAAAAGCGTGCCTTTGTTTTCTTCGGTCAGCAATTACTAATTCATCAATATAATATGCCATTGCTTCATTTCTTAAACTGCACACCTGCTGCAAAAATAGTCTGAACTTCTTAAGTTCCTCCTTAATGTTCATTCCTTCTCCTACTAACGGATCGTAAGAAGAGATTGTCCTCTTTACATTGTTTATAATAAATAAACAGAAATGATTTTGATGCTCATTATAGACGCAAAAAGTGTAGAGATTTGAAAAAGTTATAGTTAATAATGGGATAAATTATTGTCAAAATTTTCAAAGTTTACCCAGTAACTTCAAAAATCAATTAAAAAAAACTGACCGAGCACATTTGATTGCTTTTATTTTTACAAAATCGGATAGATCATGTAGTTTCAGAATATGTGATTAGATATTTGTCACAGCGTGTGGTTTAGTTAGGAGAAATCAAAAACCGTTTTCTGTGTATTTTAGTATGGCGAAAAACCGGGGCTATCTTGATCAGGCATTCCAGGAACCGACTTTACATTTGAGGAGGCTCGATTGCAAGCTTAAAGCGGGAGCCAGGCAAGGATGTTTAGGACACTTTAGGATTCCACAAATGAAGAAGAAATAATTGTTTGCGTGCAGTGCGAGATATTTTCGGACTATGAGCACGGAATGAGAGAAGGTCTGATGATGAGTATATTTTTGTAGGTGGAATCTTGATGATAAATAATTAATGCCGAGAATCGCTAATGAACGATAATAGGTGTCGGGAAGCAGAATTAGCAAATTAGTTGGGAAGCCGAATAGTAAGATGAAACGAAACGATAAGCGAGCAGCGAAAATTAACGAAGATAAGTTTATATGAGTTTAGTTAAAAATAAGATAAAATACGACTATAAGATAATTAATAAGCAAGTTGATTATGAAAAAATCGCCGAGACTGTAAACACGAGCGCACAGAGTGCGTTTTTTTGTATTTATTTTTTTATTATTATTGTTTAACGTCCATATACATGTTATTTTTAGACGGTAAAGTCACAGGGTGCGTTCGCAACTTCATTCATATATATGCACAATATATATAAGACTGACAAAAACAAATAACTAGGATTGCCGAAAGGACTGACGCTCTGAAAAAGAAATCCACAGGAAAAACACCAGAGGCAGACACGGTTGCTAAATTGCTAACCATGATTGATCAGATTTTGCAGGTGCTGTCCACGTTGGTCAACCAAAAAGACGAACACCACAACCAAGAAATTGCAGCTTCAAAGACTGCAGCAGCCATTCTCCCTGGCTCCGGGATTGAGGAATCAGCTGGAGAATGGCAACAATGATGTGCATCCAAAGAAAGAGAGGGAAGAAGAAGAAGATGAAGAATTTTTTAGATATATTTTCTGACATTTTTCTTTTTCCCTCTCCAAATGGACATTTTTATTTTTATTGTATTTTTATTGTATTTCTTTCCTTCTTTCTTTTTTTTATGTTCCGTCTAAAAATACAATGTATAAAGACGTTAAACAATAATAAAAAAAAAAAAAAAGACTGACGCACAGCAGCGGCACGCGCTGCGGATTAGAACTTAGGAACATTGTGTTTGATTTGCGTTTAGTTTGATTTTATTTCAAATAAGATTAAAACAACAATTGGCGACGAGGATTATGAGTTATGACATTATCTATCGGTAGAATCGAAACTTTGATGATACAGTGGAATATATGTATTATATATCGAGCGCGTTGAGCAGTATTTCAATGCGTGTGAAGTTAGCCTCGAGGCTGGCAATACTAATTAAAAAAAAAACAAAATTGCTTGCCCTGGGGCTGTGCTATACATTGTTGGATGGGGTATAAAAAATGAAATCGAATGGTATATTTGGATTGTCTTCGGTTCAACAAATAAAAAAGTTATAAGCGAAAAACGACGATTTTCCGCCGAAAATAGCATAAAATCAACATTGGCTCTACTTTGAGAAAATCGATCTTGTTTTAAACTTCTGGGTAAAAGCGAACAAGTAGAGCCCCCGTCCGGAAATCAACTATAAACAAATTTTGGCTCCACCCCCAACATCTGAAGCTCCACCTACATTGATTTATTATTTTTATTTGATTTATCATTTTATTTTTGTAAATTTAAATATTTTTAAATAAATTTTAAATATTTATTCACTATTTATTTCGAGATGAATTATCTAAATAAGGCTATTTGAAAATATGTGCTTTTTGTGCGAACAAGTACCGAGAACAAAACTGAAAGTTTTTTATTGAAAAAATCGAACAAGTATAAAAAAGGAACAAGTATTAAAAATTAAACAGGGTAATAATGTCTAATAAGATCCACGGCTTTCTGGAAGCAAAAGCTCTTTGGCCCCACTGCCGTCCGATGCCATAAATACTCGTCTAATCGGTTGTCCCTCGCATTCTCTTGAATTTTTCTTTGGCATTCCGCCAAACACTCTCTATTCTCTGGGTGTGGACACCGTTAGCTGCCACAAATGTCACTGAGTGGTTCACTGTAGCGTGGGCCAACCCAGTGACAGCTGTGAGCCTTTGATATGCCCCCCACCAATCGCTCCATACCGTTGTACCTGTCACCAGTAACGAATAATGTTATTTTAATTCAATTATTGAAATATTTAATATAATAATAATAATATTTTTTTTACCTGGCAGAACATATTGCGTAATGATTGGCAGAAGTGTTGCGGCATCTCTCTTTTCAACCTCCACCAAAAAAGCTTCCTTGGTTGTAGCATCGATGCCACCGAAAACCCATCTTTGCCTTGAGGGCCTTGCGCGTCCGTTCCTGGTCCTTAAGTAATGATATAGATGAAGATTAAGTTTCAATAATAATACAAATCGAGCTGATAACGCAAATATTACTATTACTACCTTTTCGGTGCCGAAATGAGACTTTCATCGATTTGCACGATGTGTCCCGGTCCTCCTATCCGTATAGGGTTATCTCTAACCCAATACTGACACAGGTATCTCATCATGTTAAACCAGTTGGCCAGAGTGTGATCCGTGCTGAGACCAAGCCACTTATTCAAAGTGACTTGGCTCACGTCATAGAAGGACCAGTACCAAATCATCTTTAATTAATAATATTACTTACGTAAACTGATCATTTCATCAATAACTAACAGTTAAAAATTATTCAGATTACAAATAAATCACTCTTACCGTTATAAGCTTTTTTAACGGTATATGGCTTTTGTCAAAAAAACTTCCATGTCTCAGGGACGTGCTTGCACGGCACACTTTACGCGTGCACCGCCAAATAGACCCGTCATCGACATTCTTCTGAGTCCTTTTCATCGGCCCTTGGCAGACGTGGCAACTTCTTTCTCTCGCCAACAGACCGTGCAGCATTTCCCAGTCAACAACTTCTGCATTTGTTTTTGACATTACCGCGTTAAAGTCAAAAATATCCAAGTTCGAAAGATCCGGATACAGAACTAAAGCCATTTCACAAGACAAGGAATCCCAAATAATAACCGACAAAATTCACGACTCAGTCCAAGAACAATCAACTATATATATACATACAAGCAGCTGAGCAATCGATATGCGCTTTTACCAAACTTCTGCCCTGGGTATATCCGAGACCCTTGTTTTTAGATAATTCAATATCAAATCCAACAATATAACTTTCGCTTCTCAAAGTTAATAAATAAATAAAAAAGTTATCGAATAAAACGTCGGACCGTATACCAAAGAAACCGAGAAACCGAAACATAAACAGACGCTGCGATTGGACAATCGAGTTTAGCTCACTGTGGCTAATTATGCAAAATATTCAAATATGCAAAGTGGTTACTCGTTAACACGTTAAAATTTTATTTTTAAGAAACCTCTATTGAACTTAAATAATAAATATATATAGTAGAAAATTTTTTTTATTGTTTTTCTCGCTCCCGTTTCTTTGCTCCCGTTTTATGTGTCGATCAGTATCCATTACCACGCATTGAAGATATTTTTGCCTCATTGAGTGTCGGCCAGAAATTCAGCAAGATAGACCTACGACAGGCATATCTACAGATGGAAGTTCAGGAGGATTGCAGAAAATTTTTGACAATAAACACACATCGAGGCCTGTATAGATTCAATCGTCTCGTTTTTGGTGTCGCTTCAGCTCCAGCAGTTTGGCAAAGAGCGATCGATCAAGTGCTTCAAGGAATCCCTGACGTTCAGTGCATTTTGGATGACATGATTGTAACCGTTAAAAATGACAAAGATCACCTAGAGACGCTGGAGAAGGTTCTTTATCGACTGCAGATGTACGGACTACGTGCAAACAAGAAAAAAACGAGTTTCTTTCAGAAACGAATTGTCTATTGTGGTCATGAAATTGACCGAAATGGACGGCACAAAACACAAGACAAGATTAACGCTATTTTAGCAGCGTCTGCTCCATGCAATCAGCAACAGCTAAGGTCTTTTAATGGATTGGTTTAATATTACTCACGGTTCCTACCGAATTTATCAACAGTAATGCGTCCACTTAACAGACTTCTTGAAAAACAAACAAGGTGGGTGTGGTCAACAGAGTGTGATCAAGCATTTACAGCTGTGAAACAACTATTGGCATCCGACCGAGTCTTAATGCACTATAATCCCAGTCTACCCATCAGACTGGCTTGTGATGCTAGCCCGTACGGCCTCGGCGCCGTGCTTTCCCACGTCACATCAGACAACGTTTCCAGTTCACTCAGTGCAGCGGAGCATAACTGCAGCCAGCAACATAAGGAGGCCCTTTGTCTATACTGGGTGGCAAAGAAATTATTTTCCTACATTTACGGTCGTCGCTTTACCTTAGTCACCGATCATCAACCCTTGGTTTCAATCTTCAATCCGAATAAATCTTTGCCGGCTATGTCAGCCGCCCGACTGCTGCGGTATGCAGTGTTTTTATCCGGTCTCGATTACACGATCGAATTTCGTGAATCTGGCAAACATGCGAACGCTGACTTTTTTTTTCGCCTTCCGCTGGCTACAGCCGACGATCATGAATCAGATGCGGCAGATGTTTTTGCGATCAGTCAACTAAACAGTCTCCCTGTCGAGCGTATATCAACTTACTATGTCTGGTTGGAATCATGTTCTGCCACGCGACCAAGAGCTGAACCGTTCTACAACCGTCGGACTGAACTATCAGTTATTCAGGGATGCGGCATGTTGTTCCTATGCCACTGCGTCAACACATACTTAATCAACTACATGAAAGCCACAGTGGCATAGTTAAAATGAAAAAAATTAGCACGCAGTTATGTGTGGTGGCCCGGCATGGACCAAGAAATTGAACATGTTACAGCAAAATGCCCAGAGTGTATGGTCACACAAAATACACCTCTTCATCCTTGGGAGTGGCCGAGCAAACCGTGGCAGCGAATTCAGATTGACTATTGTGGCTCGTATTTAGGCTACATGTTTCTAGTCGTGGTTGATGCACACTCCAAGTGGCCAGAAGTTGCAATCACCAGATCGACAACGTCAGAACGAACGATTGAAATTCTGCGATAAATTTTTAGCTGAAACGGAATTTGTAAACAACTAGTCAGTGACAATGCGCCACAGTTTACTTCAGACGAGTTTCTACAATTCATGAAGAACAACGGAATTGTACACATTAAGTCTGTGCCGTATCACCCAGCGACCAACGGGTTGGCGGAACATTTTGTGTAAACACTCAAAAAGCACTGACATCCGCTGAAAGTGATGCAGGTAGGCTGAGGAAGAAGTTGGTACAATTTCTGCTGACTTATCGTAACACGCCACATTCAACGACAAATGAAACACCAGCTAAGCTTTTCATGGGACGTTCATTAAGATCAACGTTGGATTTACTGAGACCAAGTCTGGAAGACCAAGTGGATCATGCACAAATTAGAACAAAGGAGGGTCATTCAATCAGCAAATTACTCGATTTTATGGAAGGACAAACGGTGGCAGTTCGTGATTACTGAGGCCATGATAAGTGGATGCCTGCGACAGGAGTAAAACGTGCAGGTCCGCTGAGTTACGAGGTGAAGACAAAAACTACAAATCCGTCTATTTGACGCCGTCTTGTTGATCAGAAGAGGGCCACAGAACCGTCAACCACTACATCAGTCTACAGCCCTCCTACACCAGTTCTCGATATGACAGCACAGCCGCTGCTGCAGGCAGTTTTGCCACCAAAATTTGCAATACCATCAACTGTATCGACACCTAGTGAGTCTACAACCAACGCAACACTCTCCAACAGCACACCTAGCACGGCAGCAGAGATCATGGAGGAACCTGTGGCCAATGCAGCAGTGAGCAGCGATACTGAAAGGCGTTACCCATGCAGAACCAGGAAAGCTCCGGAAAGGGAAGAACTGTAGTGTACATATAGACAGCCGTGCTGGCTGCGACGCTGCGCAATATATATAAGACTAATGCACAGCAGCGGCGCGCGCTGCGGATTAGAACTATTTAGGAACATTGTGTTTGATTTGATTTCAAATAACATTAAAACACAACAATTTTTGATTTGTTCTTATTTTAAATAATGTTAAAATAAATGTACCTATTATTTGTGTAAGATAAAATTGAACTGAATTCAATCAATAGTCAGTCATCACTTTTCGAGCCAAACTCGAACAAACTTTAACTGGTCGATTACATTCGAACTTGAATACAAGTCGAACCCACAGCAACCAAACCGAACTCGAACCCAAAGGTGACCGAACTCGAACCCGAAGGTAAACTGTCAATAGCGTCTGACACCTAAATTAAAAACTTATTTAAATACTAGCAGTGGTGCCCGGCGTTGCCCGAGGTTTTTCTAATGTTTGTCTCTCTCGCTCAGGTTTCCTTTCCCGTTCCCGGCCGCTTTTCCGCTCCCGGTTGCTTTTCCGTTCCCAGTCGCTTTCCCGTTCCCGGACGCTTTTCCCGTTCCCGCTCACGTTTGCTCTCCTGTTCCCGTTCTCGCTCATTTTTTCTTTTTCATTCTTTCCTAACTTCTTTTAGCCCTTCAAAACGTAAAATAGATTTGCTAAAACTTGCTTGAAGCCTTCAAACGTTGTTACGTAAACTAAATATGAATTCTATTCCCTCAATTACCAATTACCGCAACTATTAAAAATAAATAACCAAGATTCAGTAAATAACGGTTGAATTTTAGTTGTAAATATGTATTTATATATAATTATAATTAAATAAAAAAAAATTTCTAAATTTTTTGTTAACATTTAATTCATATAATGAAAAAAAACTTGTCACCCAACAACCGAAACTATTCGGTTTAATAAATAACCAAGATTCAGTAAATAACGTATTCGATTTTTTTTATTTATAATGGAATATTGTTTTTAAACCAATTTTATTAGAATTATTAGTTATTAAATTTTTTTATATGATTGCAGATGTCTGGAAAAACAATCTATAAACGAATCATTCATTCTTTTTCTTTTTTTCTCCTTTTCATTCTTTTTTTTCTTTCATTTTTTAATTTCTTTATTTTTCATTTTTTCTCTTCTTTCTTTTTTTCTCTTTATTTCTATCTTTTTTCACTCTCCTCTTCTTTTTTCTACCTCGGGTAAAAGGTTGTTTCGGGTCAAGGTTGGCGACATATCATCTCTCTCAATTCCTATGTGATGTGGTGTCCCTCAAGGAACTGTTTTAGGTCCAATCCTTTTCTCTCTGTATATTTCTGACCTTACTAACATTATAGCCAGTCATGGGATGCAGGCTCATTTTTACGCAGATGACACCCAAGTTTACGGTCACTGCAAACCTAATCGTGCTGCTGAACTCTCGTCTCTTGTATCGACCTGTGTAGACGAGGTCGATCGGTTGATGAAGTGGAGTCGCCTTCAATTAAATCCTAAAAGTCAGAAGTCATATGGTTCACCACCCGACGGCGCAGCCATCAGTGCTCAATTGCTCCAGTCCGATTCGGAAATGATTGGATTACGCCAACGTCTGCAGTCCGAAATTTCGGAGTTTTCCGGGACTCTGATTTGACCATAAATACTCACATCGGCTACGTAACACGTCTGTGCTTCATGGAGACTAAAGAGCACTAGAGACAGAAGATTCGCGGCTGCTGGCCAAAGAGTATGGAACACTTCCCCCAGAGGTCACCTCTGCAGCAACAGTTGAAGCTATTATTATTATTATTATTGTTGTTGTTATTGTTGTTGTTGTTGTTGTCGTCGTCATCATCGTCACCGTCATCATCATCATCATCATTATTATTAATATTATTATTAAATATGCTTTATTATTCAATGATCTATCCTTATTTTTTATAATGTAATATTGTATAGGGAGCGACCTATCCCGTTCCCCGAATAAGTTTTATATACTTCAAAAACGAGTGGCCCGAACTACATTGAAACTACATCTGTTATCTTATGTTGAAACCATATTCAATCAAATCAGCATGTTGAATATTTATCAAATTAATTATTATTACTCAACCTGTGTATTCATGTTTAAATATAAAAGAATTATGTAGCCTACTGTATTTAATAATTTTTTCATGATTCATTCAAATATTCATAGTTATAACACATGCTTTTCAAATGACTATTTGTCCGAACCTACAAAAACTAACCAAAAATTATTTTCTATAAATTGTCGTAGTTTTTTCATTTACTTAAAAATTCCTCATATCAACAAAACTATTATTTCCTTATTTTAAAAGAAACTAAATTTATTTCTTTTAGCAAATTCAAAGTTTTCTACTTTTCTATATTTTCACACCGATTACAATAATTTTGCCACTGCTTTGTTTTTTATTTTATTTTAAATCTTACATTATTACTTAATATATATTATAGAAACTTTTTTGCCATTTTTTTGCTATTCGTTTAATAGAGGCGACTCATAAATGGGGGAAGACTCGTTGGGGTACTTCCTTGTTTTTGTTTGTTTATTTTCTTGTTCATTTTATATGTAATGTTGAGAATGCATGGTTTTGTTTGAAAATTGAATAAAAAAAAATTGTTATCGGTTAAAACATGCGAAATACATTTCTTATTTAAAATAATGTGTAATTGTTTGTACATTTTGCAGATTTTAGTTCGGAATTAACAATCTATAAACAATCTCAATGGTACCATATACCTCTTTCTCATTATTATCGCATTAAGATAATAAACTTCACCAAATATTCAGGTTTTTATGCTGTTAATTTGATAGTTAGTACTAAATTACTGTTATGATATTATTGTCAAATTCAAAACTCAAATAGTTGTTTTTTGTAGTTGAAAATATTGCTGAACATAGGCTAATTAAATTTAACAAAACGTTTGTAATCTATAAAGCCCATATTTTAGAATTTTTATAACGTGACGTTTTTTAACGTTGCATTTTATTTAACTTTTTACATTCAACCTTCAAGACTCCCATAAAGTCAAGACTGTCATTCTTTATAATGGAGAAAACGAATCCTCAAAGTGCAATAAAAGTTATGGACAGTATGAATGTGATGCTAATTTTTTTTCTGAACATGTTTATTATAGATATAGCAGTAATAAACCCATAATACCTAATGTCTACGGCTATGGTAGTTTTTTTTAAAACGTACTTTTTCATTATAAACAAAACAATTTAAAACTAATAGTACACAAATTTCAGACTTGGCAATAAACTATTTTGTTGGCTGTTACAAAACGTTGGAGATCATTGTGAAAGAATCTTATAGTAATTCATTCACTGAGTGCTGTACAAGTTGTAAAGAAAAGCATGCGGATTTTGTTGCTCTACAGGTTTCTATAGAGGTTTTCTTTTGTTTTCAATTAAGTGTTATTTAACATAACTTAATAAATTTAAAGGGAAAAAATTGTTTCTGTACAAATTTTAATAAAACTCTTGCTTCCGCTGTTTCTTCAACTAACTGTCTTGAAGAATTTGATGACCAAAAAACAGCATCTGGCATAGATGGATATTATGCTGTGTACTCAGGTTTGTCATAAGCAATGGTATTCTAGACATTCATGTTATAAACTCATTAATAAAACAAAATGTAAATTTATTTTTAATTTCAGCAACGAGTGCTTATGAATTGTATGCTGGATGTGGGTCTATGAAAAGGATAGAATTAGATATCAATGAAACGTTCTGGGATGAATCTATAAAAAATAGGATATATTACGGTAATCAAATGAAACAAAATTTTACTAAATTGTTTCCATGATATTAACATATCTTAAACTGAGAATTTTGCTTAAAATTAAAAAAATGAATTCAAACCAAAAATAAAAAAACCTAGAAATTCACATTCCAGTGTGCCGTAGTTACTAAATATGTGAAGTATGTAAGGATTGAAAATTTAAGAAACTTGCAAATCAATATAGAATAAACAAATTTTTGCTAAAAATTTTTAAATTTGAAAATTAAATGTCACTTTTTTCAAATAAATTAAAAATTTAAGTTTCGTTTTTACATAAAAAAATTCAAGCTTTTAATTGATTTTATTCTATAATTCACTCAAATGTTGTAAATCCGCAGCAGCAAATAAGCCCACTAAATTTCAACTCGATTGTGAAGATTGAAATTATAAGCTATTTTTAAATCAATATGGAATAAAAAACATTTTCTTAAGTTTTTTAACTTAAAAATTAAATATCGTTTTATTTAAAAAAACCACAAATTGGTGGTTTGTTCTTCCTACATAACATTTTTATTTGGCCAACAGCTTTATTCCAGAAGTGATTTTTTTCAATTTCTCTCAATTGAGAAAAAATGTACAGTTTTTTTTATTTTATTTTGAACATGCGTTCTATTTTTTGGACTCTAGGCACTGCTTTACTGTTAAATCTTTGTCAACAATGCTTTATGGTTGTTCAATGTTAGTTTTTCAATTTCTCTTTTAGTGCATCTAGTACCTGCTCAAACAAAGTTTACAATAATTCATATATTTCACAGAGTGTTCCAATAATTCTTAGTAAAAATATGGAAAAGTTTCTAACTTCATGTATACATTTCAAACTGATTCGTTTGCATTTTTGAAATTCAGGTGATATAGAAGTTAATGTACTCTATAATAATCAGACTTGGAACGATGGAAATGCTGTTGATAATGATACTTTGCTGTTAATTGGATTGCTATCAGTTATTTTTGGTGGAATTGGTATTGCTGCATTGGTGACAATCATATGTAAGTTGAAGATCTGCTATCATATTTAAAAATTTGGCCTCCATTGCTAATAAAAAATAAAAAGTGCTTGAGAAACTAACGTGTTTCATAGTTTAGATTTAATTTAAATGCGATAATCGGAATTCTGAAAATGTCAACATAGTGTGTGGTTGTTTGAAAAGTCGTGTTTGTATTTTGCCTGCAGACATTAATCATAACATTTTGTATATATATGTTTCTCAATTTCCTATATAAATCATTTATTACAAGATGGCTACTTGTTTGAAAAATAAAAGTGCTTGAGCCAACCAAAACTTAGTATAAAATATTTTTTTTTACTTTTTAATTGTTGTAGCTCAAATAAAAAAAAAGGCACACACAAGTTTTACCAGAAAAAAACCCAGAAGAAAGAAACACAGTTTCTGTAGAAATGGATTCAGTTTCAGAAGAAAGAAACACAGTTTCAGAAGACGTGAACACCGTTCAATGATTTTCAGTAATGATATGTGAAATAAAACTTTTCATAAATAGAGTTGTTGAAAAAAACTATTGTCAAAACTTTGAGTATACTAATAAGACATAACAATATTGAATAAAAACAACTTTTTTAGATTTGGTTCTCTGAAATAAGTATGAACCGTTTAGTTTATTAGAATAGAGCTTTAATAAACTCTTAATGTATAAGATAAGAAAGTAACTTTATTTTATTTGCTTCGCTGTTTCTTTTGAAATAAACGTTTGTTGTAACTGTCTCGTATGTTATTAAAACGTTATCATAATAAAACAAACAAACCTAAAATCATAAATAACACTTGAAAATTTGAGAGTGAGCGCAGTTAACCAGTAGTCTTGCAATGTTCCTGGATAATGTTTTGAGCATTTTCTTTCAGTTTCCATCAACTAAGAATCATACAGCAGGAAAAATAATAAATTTTAATAACTATTTTTTTAACTGCGAAAATCAGCTGAAATGAGGTGAATGAAGTTAGCAACGAAGCGGGAAACGATGTCTATTTTCACTCCAAATCGCCACAAATTAATTGAATAAAAAATAAACTAAAATTGTCCGCCTTTTCAAACAAATGTTTTCTTTTAGAGAAATATCAGCTTGATTAAACAGTTTAAAAACTATTTTGAAATATTTATTGACACTTTGTGAAAAATGCTTTCCACGACTTGACCTTACAAATATGTTACCGACACAGCCAATCAGAAACAAATTAATCAAAAAATAAATAAAATTATCCGCCCCTTCAAACAAATGTATTCTTATAGAAAATTGAACGTAGAATTCAAATATCTAATTACATTTTACCATTTCCTAGTGACAAATAATAATAAACGTCATTTACAGAAATGCTTCCGCTTTCAATCGATCCGAATCGCAACAAATTAATTAAACAAAAACTAAACTAAAATTGTCCGCCTTTTCAAACAAATGTTTTTTTTTAGAGAAATATCAGCTTGATTAAACAGTTTAAAAACTATTTTGAAATATTTATTGACACTTTGTGAAAAATGCCTTTCACGACTTGACCTTACAAATATGTTACCGACACAGCCAATCAGAAAAAAATTAATCAAAAAAATAATAAAATTATCCGCCTCTTTAAACAAATGTATTCTTATAGCAAATTTAACGGAGAACTCAAATATCTAATTACATTTTACACTTTCCTAGTGAAATAATTGCCGAAAATCGTTGCCCGAAGCGTTGCTAACTTCCTGGAGCTGCTGAAATGATATTATTGATTTTTTATAACGTTATTTGATCAGTCAAGTATTCCTAAATAAAACAAACTTGACAAAAAGGGCACCAGGATGCTTCACCCACTGATCTCTATAATATATTATAGAGATCAGTGGCTTCACCCCAAAAGAAAACATTACACCCAAAAATAAGACATTTTATTCAAAAATAAGACACATGCCAAAAAATAAAACATTTTACTAAAAAAAATAACAAATTTCACTAAAAATCAATAAATCCAGAAAATATAAATTTTGTTTCTGTAAATGAAGTTATTTGCAGATCTAAGTACTTTGCTTTAGAGATGGGAATGGAACCCTAATTTAAGAGTTCGGGTTCGGTAGTGGCTATAGTTCGGGTCGGTTCGCTAGTTGTTGAAGTTCGGGTTTGGTTTGGGATAGCTATGGCTCGAGCTAGATTCGATGATAATTGCATTAAAAAATAGTCAGTTTATTAATTCAAGACATTTAAAAAAATTAAGGTTCCATATTGTATTTAAAAAAAAATTACATTTTTAATGTTTCTGTACTTATTCGAGCTCTTCGCTCACTCATAGTCATGTTGCTGACACTAAGCGTGCCTTTCCTTCTGTAACAAACGTTTCCAGCTTTTGCTTGCTCCATTTAGAACCGTTTGCTAACTTATTAGTATTTGCCATATTATTTAAGTTCTATATAATAAATACAACAAACAACAGAATAGGTAATTCACGCAATTCGAGAAAGAAAGTAAACATAACAACAAAGATGTGCATACGCTTCCATAAGACAAACAATAACAGCGAAATTAAATACAGAAAACAAAATAACGATTTTTATTTCATAGTCATAATTTAAATTTAAAAAATAGGTTCGATGAATTTAGCATGGGTTCGTTCGGGTTCGGTTCGTTCCGAGCGAAACAGAGCTCGGGTTCGGTTCGGTTCGGTAAAAAGTAGGGTTCGAGTTCGGTGTGTTCGGGTTCGGTTCGATTCCTATCTCTACTTTTTAGTTCCATCTATTGGACTTTCTATTTAATCAATTGTGCCAAACAACAAGACAAACTTAAGTCAATAATTACTGAAAAATTATTTAGTAATATGTATAACTATTAATTTTAACATCGTTGTTGGTCTTGATTCTTTGTGTATCGACCATGATGATATCGGAAATGTTGTACTGGTTATCCATTGTTGCCTGTAATAATCAGTCAGCTGAATTAAATGTTTATATTAGCTCAAAAACTTCAGCAATGGCACCCGCCAGCAGAAATAGAAAAACTAATGTATGTCTGCAAAATAAATTGATGTCGCGCAAGGTGAAAAGGTTGCCACTAGCTAGCGTGAGCAAAGCGAGCTAAGGAGCGTTCACCTGTAACAACCGTGTGCGGCTTACTACAAAATAATTTCACAGTTGCGTAAATTTGGGGTTTTGAATTGTCCTTGCCTGAAAAATCTATCTTTTTAATAACGGTAGCGACAGTTTATTTATTTATTTTTTTTATTTATTGGGACTACGTACTACGTAGTTTTTTCATTGTTGGAATTTATGAAAAACTAAATAAAAATTTTGCCATTATAATTATTATATCATAAACACCTAATTTTTTTACGCTGTATTTATACCTATTAGAATAAACCAAAGTGAGTTTTTCTTTTTTAGATCGTTCAATATTTTTTGAACATGGCGGTAGGTTTTGCTGAAAGGACGCCCCTGATTTTGGCAAACAATTTAAGATATAAATCGGATAATATAAAAAATAATGTTGGCAAAGGTTCTCATTAGCGGTACCCACCGTTTTTTCTGCTTTAAAAGGCCAAAAAGCAAAAAATATGGTGACTCTTGAATATGAAAGCGAAAATCTTATCAGGATTTAGAAAAAAAAAGTTTATTGAATTTAAAAACTTTTGAAAACAATAAATTACTATTACCTTCGGTGAACTATTTACATTTACATGACAAGCTACAGTGAGAAAAAAATACAACTGAAATGAATTAAAAATCTAAGAAAAAGCGGCATCTGTTAGATTACGGCTGATCAATTTATGTTTCAGTACTAAAGATCCAGATCTCTTGACGAGAGCATTTTCCGTGTATGTACGACTACTACTTGAATACAGGCATTTGATCGACAGGCACGAGAGAGTCCAAAGACGATTCACAAGAACAATTCCTTCTGTCAGTCGTCTCCCTTATTTAACTCGCCTCAACATCCTCGGTCTCAAATCTTTGGAACATCGCAGACTTATTGCTGACCTATGTCTATGCTACAAAATTCTAAATGGCAAACAATTGACTCAACTTTGGTCACCAGTTTTGAATCGTCTGGTTACCAGGCCACAAGAGGCCATTGCTATAAGCTGAGGTCTGGCCTGCACAAGATCGAAGCTGCAAAGTTCTTCTTTTCCAACCGAATAATAAAATCCTGGAATGCCCTGCCTCACGACGTGGTCAACTCAACATCCTACAGCCGTTTCAGATGTCTGATAAATGAAACCGACCTTTCAAAATGTCTAACACCTAATGGTTAGATTTAAATACCCAATGACTTATATGTTTATTTTGCGTCAGGGACGTAAATTGGGAGGGGCAGGGGGGGGGGGCATTTGCCCCCCCCTGATTTTCAAAATTTGAATTATTTTACATAGAGTTTACTAAATATTTATTTAATTTTAACTTTACTTAACCTAGTGATGATGCAATGCAAATTGGAATCCTTCTGGCGTGTATAGACAATTCGCCCCCCTTGATTTCCAAAATTAAATTTTTTTTTTAGAGTTTACTATATAATATGTTAATTTTAACTTTACTTAACCTCGTGATGATTCAATGCGTATTGGAGACAATTTTATATCTTACCTCGATGCTAGATTTACCAATAACTGCAGAGTAATAATTTGTGTATCAGTGTTGGTCCAAAGATTAGCTGTTTTCTGTGCCAAAATACAATCAGCGAACTCGTGGAATTTTACCCTATTAGTGGTATTGATACAATGTTGATTCCCTCACAGCTGTCTACATCAAAATTATTATTTATTGCACAAAAATAAAACAAAATTATACCCACCCCATTTTGGACATCTTTTTTACAAACTTTTATTTAAATTACAATCTCTGTTTGTGTGTGTGTGTCTTTCTCTGTACGCAAATGTTGCAAGTAAAATTTAACCAGCATTTTGACTAGCTAGGAAGTTGAAACTTTCAGCATAGCTTTATATTTGATGAAAATACATGACTACATTTAAAACAAGTAAATTAAAAACGAATTTTTAAATCCAATGCTCTTATATGTAATTAAAACACAAATTTTGCAATCAATTTTTTCTTATATTACTCTTTTATTTTATATTAAAGTCGAAATATCTTAATTATATCGAAATATCGAAATTAATTTAAATTAACTAAATTAATTGACTTATTTTAAAACTAATAATTGAATATTGCATTGTCTTCTATTTTGAGCATGCATGCAAAATTTGAAAAAAATCTATCATCAGGAAGTGACTCAAAAATTGATTGCAAGATTTGAAACAGACAGAGAAACAGACAGACAGAGAAACAGAGACGACGAGTTAATAAAAGCATTGGTAAAAAACTTTGAACATCTTTTGCATTTCTAAATTGAATGTATTTAAAATCAAATTTTGTGTTGAAAAACTTGTTTTTCCTTTACTTGTTTTACTGCAATATGATTAAATCATTCATCCCCCTTATACCCAGTGGCGCGTGGCGAATCCAGAATTTTCTGGTGGGGAATTCACTTCAATTTTTTTTATATTTTCTTCCAAAAAGCTGATAACCGGTAAGGGGTAGTCGTAAGTATTTTTTAAAATTTTTTTCAGAGACTTCCAATTTCTCCTCCCAAAAAAGCTGCGGTCGTTTTCCAAAAACAAGGTATTATACCCAAAAAATTTCAATTGATACTCTGATGAGGGATGCATTTCCACATCCCTCTCTGTTTGTACCTACGTATTTATATAAATGTAAAAGGTAATGTGTGTGTGAGAGCATTCGTATATCACATCCAGCCGCAGGAGCAATTTTAACAACATTTGGCATGCAGGTAACTTCATTGATGAGAAAATTTTGAAAAATTACAAAAAAATCTGTTATTTCTTTGACGTTTCATTGGCAAAAACGAGACAAAACTAAGCACAAAAAACCCGGACAACACCGGGTAACCCTGTCAGTAAGCTATATAATGGCGGGAAAATTTTGCCCCCCCCTGGAAAATGCTGAATTTACGTCCCTGTTTTGCGTATTAGTTTAAGTTTCTATTCTTCTTATATTTTTGCCGATTTAAATACCCGATGACTTATATGTTTATTTTGCGTATTTGTTTGAGTTACTATTCTTCTTATATTTTTGCTTTGAATTCTGTTCGAACGTACGCTTTATGTTGTCCGAACGGTGTTAGTGACCTACGGGTCCTTCTGTTTGAGAAATAAATAAATAAAATATGGAAATGAATGTTTGTGATTCTGTCTATCTGTTTGTCTTTTATAGAAATCTGAACTGCTGGAGCGATCTTGATAAAATTTAACAAAAAGGTAGTTTTCATACAGGAGACTCCCTACTCCGATCCCCCGGCTCAGGGAAGCCAAAAAACCTTCCGGGGCAAAAGTGCCTATACATGATTATTGTATAAGTTTTTGAAGCACTGTTTACAATTGCGTAACATGCATTACGTGCTTGACAGTCTTACATAATGTGACCGATTGCGTGTTATTAAAAATTAATAAGAGATAAATGGAAGACAAATTTACGATTTCGTAACACGTATTACTTGCCGAATGGGAACGGAAGAATGGGTGGGAGCGGGAGAGCAAGCGGGAGCAAAAAAGAGAAAAGAAGCGAGATAACGAGATCAAACGGAACGGGAAAGCAAGCGAGGAAGGAACTGAGATCAGAGAGGGAGAGAGAAAGGAATAAAAAAGAAAGAAAGAGAAAAGGCGAGAGAGAAAAACGATAGAAAAACCTCTAAAAGCCCCGGGCCAGAAAACGCCGGGTAACCCTGCTAGTAAATTATAAAAATAGTAATAATTATACCGAAGCATAACCTTTCTGCTTGGTAAAACAGAGCGGTTAACGTAGAGTCATCAACTTAGCAAATATTAAAAAAATTAACTGTTTTAAATACAAAAATTATTAAAACATAAAAAATTAAAATATAAGCTCGCTGCTCAAAACAATGTATTCTTTTTTTAAGTCTGACACTTTTTTAATTTTTTTAACGAAAATAGTAATTGTCTATGTTTTGAAACAAACAAAAATCAAACACAGTTGTTTACACGTTTACATATATAAGTTGAAAAAGTCGTATAAAACACATCTGCAATAAATGAAAAGCCTGCAAATTCTGAAATAGGATTAAAATTAAAGAAAACCTCGGTTAATGCCTTATTTGTTCAGTCTCATTTTTACAAACTTTTATTTAGGTTACAATCTCTGTTTGTGTGTGTGTGTGGCTTTCTCTGTACGCAAATCCTGCAAGTAAAATTTAACCAGCTTTTTGACTAGCTTAGAAGCTGAAACTTTCAGCATAGCTTTATAGTGGATGACAATACATGACTCAATTAAAAAAACTCAATGTGAACATCTTTCGTATTTCTAAATCGAGTGTATTTGAAATCAATGTTTGTGTTGAAAAACTCGTTTTTCCTTTAATTGTTTGCACTATATACTACGTAGCCTATAATTTTGTATAAAATTAAAATAATAAAATTTTCTTTGTTTGAAAATTTCTCAATACACTGGATGAAGCGGAATTAATTATTTTGGAGTATTTAAGTAGAAACTTTATCCGGTTCGTTAAAAACACAACACGACCGTATAGAACAAGAAAGTAAGTTTTTGTGTGTATTGAGTGTTGTTAAAAGTTGAGACTTAAAATAGTTTTAAAGAAAATTGCACTACTTTTTTGTACATTTAGTTTCAATTTCTAATTAAACTTTTATATGTCTGTTGTGCGATTGGAATTATTTTTTGAAGTTTAACCTTCAATGGGTCCATGCTAGAAAATTACATTCCCGGTCCTTGGGGTTCAAATTGCACCCCTATTTATTTGCATACATAAATCAGTAGTACCTGTGTAAATTTTATTAATATTAAAGTTAAAATACGTTTAATGAATTAAACTGCATAATTATTACATGCATAATTTTATGAGTTTATACAGTCAGATAGTGCAGTTAAAGTGGGTCAAGCCAGTCCCAAGCCTGGAGAAAGGAGGAGGGAAACGTTGAAAGGATCAAATTATGATCCACGACATGAAGTACGTAGGTGCTTCCAACATACAGTCATTACAGTCTTAATACCCCTAGTGTAAATGACTATAAACTATTATAAAAAAAAGAAAAGGTGGAAGAGATCCACCGACTTCTTGCAGTATAGCAAATAAGTTCAATTATACTTGCAATTTCAAAGTAATGTTGCAGAACGAGTCAGATGCAAGCATTGTTTTATGTTTCTTCAAATGAACTATACAGTTATTTGCACTTGTCACACAGTACACATGATCTGTTGACAGAGTGTGCTTGACAAGCTGGACTAGTGCACTTTTTACAGAATTTGCTCGTCTTTCTGTCAAACTCTCGCGGGCAAAGGTAACAACGTCCTTGTGACCTCTTCACTTCCTCTAAGAGTTGGATTGCATCCATGATTGGTCTTTTGAGGTGGACCGCATTGTCCAAACGTCTTCTAATTGGTGGCTCGACCAGAGACTCCCCGAGATTCACGATGAACTTGCGATGGCGTATCGCTTTGGATGACTTGTTCCAATCCGGGTTATTACACATTTAGATCACAAAACTGGCAATGGCAGCTGTGTCAAGCATGTTAAAAAAACAGAACCATTGGCCATCTGTTGATCTTCCGTTTACAAGAGTAGATACAGTAGATACCTGCTATTCCTCAGAAGTATTGGAATCTGTTAGTTAGTTCATCAGATTCCTCTGAAACATGATCTTCTGTATCAGATACTACTACTACTACTACTGCTGCTACTACTACTACTACTACTACTACTACTACTACTACTACTACTACTACTACTACTACTACTACTACTACTACTACTACTACTACTACTACTACTACTACTACTACTACTACTACTACTACTACTACTACTACTACTACTACTACTACTACTACTACTACTACTACTACTACTACTACTACTACTACTACTACTACTACTACTACTACTACTACTACTACTACTACTACTACTACTACTACTACTACTACTACTACTACTACTACTACTACTACTACTACTACTACTACTACTACTACTACTACTACTACTACTACTACTACTACTACTACTACTACTACTACTACTACTACTACTACTACTACTACTACTACTACTACTACTACTACTACTACTACTACTACTACTACTACTACTACTACTACTACTACTACTACTACTACTACTACTACTACTACTACTACTACTACTACTACTACTACTACTACTACTACTACTACTACTACTACTACTACTACTACTACTACTACTACTACTACTACTACTACTACTACTACTACTACTACTACTACTACTACTACTACTACTGTTCAATCATTTATTTTCTCAGATTTCAAAAATCCAATAATTTACAGCCAGGACAAAATAAACATAAGAATAAAATGTCCTATAAACTTGACAAAAATATTTCACGTCCCCACGTGGGCCTGAGATTTCCCCGAGACGATTATAAATCTGAACCATGAAATTTCTACACTAGATAAAACATACAATTTTATGCAAAAAAATAATTCAACGTTTTCCAACATTCTTCAATTTGTTGCGTCGCCGACCTACTCTCCATGTACAACATTTAAAGAATTTCCAAATATTGTAAGTATTTAATAACACTGAAAGTATATAGTAAGTCAACAATTTTTTCCCGACACCAAAGCTAGTCCAAAACTTGTAGGACTTCTCTGACATCACCCCCCTCCAATTGCACACAAAAGCTGTAATGACAGGCTTTAAGTTGAGAGCCTGACCTGGGTTGTTTTCTTTCATCCATGCGTGGACGTCCCTGATATCGTACTTTCTGATTTTCCTGTCATGTTCCTCATTCAGGTTTGCAAGATCAAAAACAACAGAAACGTCGCATACAAAATATTGGTCATCCTTCCATGCACAAAGGTCCGGAATTCTCAAACCCATTTCGGTTTTAATTCGCGGTTCTACTTTTGTGATGAATCCCTTTGATTGGAATTTTTCTTCCAGTTTGCGAACGATGATGTCGTGACGTTCTCGCCTAGGTCCATCACTCTTGGGACAGATTTGAATCATGTGTCCTAATGATTCAGGTATTCTGCATCCAGCGTCGCATGACGTATCGGCCAATGGTCGTCCCCGCGACGCCCTAAGCTTGTTGTAGAGAACGGCTGCACGAACTTTAATGCACTTGATGAATACATCTGATGGCACTCTGTTCACTCCGTCTACGATCCAGTCACTCAATCCTATTCCTGATGAAAAAGACTTCAAACCATAACCATCTACAGATTTATAAAGATTTTCAGTTGTTTTGAGTTGTAGTGATTTTTGAGCACCTTCGATTCCACTCCCAAGTCTTCCGAATTTCCTAATTTCTGATAACACAGATAGACTTTCCTGCAGAACATTCATCAAAAACACATCGTTGCCATATTTAGCCTGAGTTAATAAGCTATTGAGTCTTTTTCGTCTCAGAATAGGGGCCCATTGCCTCAGCTGCAAAATTCCCAGCCCTCCGCTTCTAAGAGGAGCATGGAAGAATGGCACAGGCGTATCCTTTGGCAACCTAAGCCAGCGCCTCACGGCAGCTCTAATTTGTAAGTCGGCGGCAGTTAGTGAAGACATCGTTATAAAATCGAATGTCAGATGGTGGACCAAACTTGGCAAGACATGCGTTCTGAGAATATACATTCTTTGAAATGGTTTCAGTGGTGCTCTTGATATTGCGTGTAAAGAACTTTGAATAAAACTGGCAATTGAAGTAACTATCTTTTTTGGTCCAACTTCAGTACCAAGATACTTGTACGTTTCTTCAATATTCAAAGTTCTTATATTGGAATTTTGCACTTTTAGATATGAGTGGGGGTTTACAATCCATAGTTTTTTCTTGCTTGTGACTTCAGTTCTTAACGACGCGCATTTGCTGGGATTCATGTGCAAGCCAACATTTGCTAGAGCACTTTCAACTTGTTCCACCAGCATTTGCATTCCTACGTCAGTTGACGACATGAGAACTACTACTACTACTACTACTACTACTACTACTACTACTACTACTACTACTACTACTACTACTACTACTACTACTACTACTACTACTACTACTACTACTACTACTACTACTACTACTACTACTACTACTACTACTACTACTACTACTACTACTACTACTACTACTACTACTACTACTACTACAAATACTACTACTACTACAAACGATGTGATGAGATTCTTTCCAGGCACATATGTCAGGGATTCTAATGCCCTCCACCGTGGGAATCCGGGGCTCCAGTGCTGTCGAGTATCCTTTTTTAAGCAGCGCATCCCTCAACATTTTCACAATTACATCGTATCTTGTGTGCCGAGGACTATCAGTTCGAGGACAACTCTGTATAATGTGTCCAAGTGATTCCACTGTTCGACACCCTGCATCATAAATGGTGTTGGCCATGGGTTTTCCTCTTGACGATCGTAGTCTGTTATGTAGGACAGCAGCTCGAACCCTCACACATTTTAAGTACTGATCCGCTGGCATTCTGTCGATTCCATCAATCAACCACTCGCATGGTCCAACTCCTCTGCTGAACTCTCTCAGCCCAAATCCATTCCCAGTCTTGTATAAATCTTCCGCCGTCCTCAAACCAAGTATTGTTCTTTTTGATCAAATATTTTTTTTTAATTTCATTATGCAATAAAGCTCAAAAAAATCAAGCCATAGAACGTAAGATAAAAAAGGTTTTTTAGAAATAAAATTAAATTTGTACAGATTGTTTCAGCGACTTGGACTTGTATAAGAGACAATCATGAAGAAAAACTTTTTTTTTCATAAGTGAAAATTATATAAAAAAAAACTGAAAACAACAAAATCTTAATAAAATTCAATGAAATAAATTATTCAATTTTTTACTTCTTACAATGAGAAAATAAGATACAGAAAAAGAAAAACACCTTTCAGTCCAAAGCAGCGAATGATAGGTTAAATTTTTGTTTTGGCATGTCACAGCTTTCATCTAAAGCAATTAAAAATACTGTTAAATTATGAGCGTAAAGAATGTTTTTGACTTAAACTTTAAATACCGCTTTAGCAAATGCATTACATGCCATTATAGCACAATCACAAATTTTTAGAACAATAAAAAAGCTAATTGTTGAAGCGAATCTTTTGTTGATGTGTATCGATCTGTCATAAAAATGTCAAATGTATCATGGGAAACTTCAAACGCGTTTGAATGAAGCAAAGTGCAATATAAATAAAATTAAATACAAGAATATGAAGTTGTGTCATTAACTTTTGCAAAAAATTTAGTTCAGGAAAAACAAAACTAAATTGAAAAATGAAATTTAATATAGTAAACTGTTTTACTTTCTTGCTACTGAACTTGTTTTATATCAGAGGAAAAAGAGTTTTATTCTTTGTTTTGCTTACACTTACATGGGTTTCACAGTTTGAGCTATTTGTGCTTGGAGTTGAAAAAGATCATAGATACGTGAACAAATTAGAAGGTTCGTCATTTTGTCTCAATTTGGATGGAAATCATACAATAATAGTTAATTCTAAAGTGCAATGTGCTGTGCTGTGTTTATCTTCGATAGAGTTTAAATGCGTCAGATTTCAGTTTTATGAACAAGCGAAGGAATGTCAACTCTTTCAAGGCCTTGATTCCTATTCACACTTGGCACCTCTGAGAAACGATTGCAGTGCATTTGAAAAAGCAGGTAGTGTTTTATATAACATCTTGATATTCGCATATGTAATACTGTTATTATATTACAAATAAAGCACGTAAACTAATAAAAAAACAGCATCCTTTTTTAACCAGAAGCCATTAGAAAACCAAAATAGTTCTTAAAAACACTTCTTTAACCGTCTTAATTGTCGCAGACATAAACAGACGGTAATAAAAACACCTCTATATAACATCTTATTTGTTAACATCACATTTCCAATAATATTAAACTCACATTCATGTTACCATCTACATTTACAATACATTATTTCATTAACATATACATATACGTTTACGTTCACGTTCATGTTCACGTTTACATTTACATCATTTACATTTACATTTACATTTACATTTACATTTACATTTACATTTACATTTACATTTACATTTACATTTACATTTACATTTACATTTACATTTACATTTACATTTACATTTACATTTACATTTACATTTACATTTACATTTACATTTACATTTACATTTACATTTACATTTACATTTACATTTACATTTACATTTACATTTACATTTACATTTACATTTACATTTACATTTACATTTACATTTACATTTACATTTACATTTACATTTACATTTACATTTACATTTACATTTACATTTACATTTACATTTACATTTACATTTACATTTACATTTACATTTACATTTACATTTACATTTACATTTACATTTACATTTACATTTACATTTACATTTACATTTACATTTACATTTACATTTACATTTACATTTACATTTACATTTACATTTACATTTACATTTACATTTACATTTACATTTACATTTACATTTACATTTACATTTACATTTACATTTACATTTACATTTACATTTACATTTACATTTACATTTACATTTACATTTACATTTACATTTACATTTACATTTACATTTACATTTACATTTACATTTACATTTACATTTACATTTACATTTACATTTACATTTACATTTACATTTACATTTACATTTACATTTACATTTACATTTACATTTACATTTACATTTACATTTACATTTACATTTACATTTACATTTACATTTACATTTACATTTACATTTACATTTACATTTACATTTACATTCACATTCACATTCACATTCACATTCACATTCACATTCACATTCACATTTACATTTACATTTAATACTTGGGCTCTAAATTTTTTAAGTAAAGTTTTTTGCTACTTTTAGGAATTTGCCCTATTTCGTTTGTCTACATCCCATTTGCTAATGTTTGTTACTCACTTGAAGCTGACCAATTGAGTTGGGAAAGTGCTAGAAGCCACTGCTTCTCTCTTGCACATTCATATTCACATTCAGATTCACATTCACATTCACATTCACATTCACATTCACATTCACATTCACATTCACATTCACATTCACATTCACATTCACATTCACATTCACATTCACATTCACATTCACATTCACATTCACATTCACATTCACATTCACATTCACATTCACATTCACATTCACATTCACATTCACATTCACATTCACATTCACATTCACATTCACATTCACATTCACATTCACATTCACATTCACATTCACATTCACATTCACATTCACATTCACATTCACATTCACATTCACATTCACATTCACATTCACATTCACATTCACATTCACATTCACATTCACATTCACATTCACATTCACATTCACATTCACATTCACATTCACATTCACATTCACATTCACATTAACATTCTCATTCACATTCACATTCACATTCATATTCACATTCACATTCACATTCACATTCACATTCACATTCACATTCACATTCACATTTACATTTACATTTACATTTACATTTACATTTACATTTACATTTACATTTACATTTACATTTACATTTACATTTGTATTTACATTTACATTTACATTTATTACTTGGGCTCTAAATTTTTTAAGTAAAGTTTTTTGCTACTTTTAGGAATTTGCCCTATTTCGTTTGTCTACATCCCATTTGCTAATGTTTGTTACTCACTTGAAGCTGACCAATTGAGTTGGGAAAGTGCTAGAAGCCACTGCTTCTCTCTTGCTGTATGAATTATTTTTTTATGGAAATGTTTCACAAATTTTAAAATAAATGGTAAAAGGTACACTTTTCCAAATATGAGTTTTTTATTTTTTTGCGCGTTATAGACTTCAACTTAATGATATTTGCGGTTGGAGCAGTCTAGTCGGAATTCTTTAAGCAGTTTCTGACACAAATAGTTTTAAATTTACTTCTATTAAAAAGATAAAAATGAAACTGTTTCTGGCAGCGTTTACCTAAGTTTGGTCTGAGTAACAAAGCTGTTGAGAATCTAGTTGAAGAGACGGCTGAAACCGTGATGGACACGGTTCTGGATCAACGTGCTGCTGGTAAAAAATTTCAGAGGGGCTAAAAAAGAATAATTCCAAATGTAGAAAAAAAAGTTGATCATTAAATCAGTGATATTACATGATTACCCCCTTCTTAATAGTGTTCGTCCCGAACAGCATAGTCGCTTTTGAGAAATGCGACTCGGCCACGAACACCAAAATACCTTGATCTTTACTCGTGGCTTTGACCGCAATTCGCAAACAACATGGTCAAGTCTCTTGACCGTTTGATGCAGTTTGTTCCAGTCCTTCTTTGGCTCATCAACAGAGTCTTTCTTTGGCTCATCGTCGCTATATCTGCACGGTTCATCACAGCCTTTTTTGCATGCCTCGTCCTGAACATCTTTGCACGGTTTATCGGAACGGTCTGCTTTTTCTTCTTCCTTCACATCTTTTAGATCTTTCTCAAGAAACTCTTCAAAAGGTTTTTTGAAAACATCTTCCATAAATCCATTAAATTTCTTCATCAGACTGTTATTTGATTTTAAAATGACTCTTAGTCTATCTGATCTAGAATCCTCTGTGGATTTATTTGATTTAGAACCTTCGGTACCGTTCTCTGTTCTTGGCTCATCTTTTTCAGAGTTTTTGCTTGCTACATTGCTATTGTTGTTTTGGAGAAGTTCATCGCCGTTATGTTTGTTTTCTTCCGAGCTACAATCGAACGTTTTCTTTTCACATTCCCACTCGGCTCTTTCGTCGGTGTCAACTTTCGTATCGTCCAGCGGATCTTTCTTCAAATTATCGCCATCGTCTCTCAAATCAGTGTCTTCTTTTTTTGTCAAGTTAACTTTGACGTATTTCTCCAATGAAGTTTCCTCCGTTTCTAAATCCTCGGTTGCTTCATCCGAGTCAGATTCGTCTCTAAAATCTGACCCTGAATATTCGGTGCCGTCGTCTGTTATGGAGGCTTCCGTTTCAGAACCGTCGCTGTATGGGTAAAAGCCATAGTTGTTATTGCCATGATTATAATCATCATTGTCACTTTCATCCTCATTGGTTTGCATATCGTTTTCAACATTCTTTTCATCTTTTTTAGTTTTGTTGTTGACGTCCAAACCGACTTTACCATTGTCACCATCTTTGCCAGGCTCGTCATCACCATCTTTGCATGGTTCATCTTGAACATCTTTGCAAGGTTCCTTATTATGACCGTCTTTGACAGGCTCATCATCATGACCCACCTGACTTGTGCAGTCTGTGCGGCCGTCATCCGTCACATGCTCTGAGACACAGCTGGTGGACTCCAGTTCAAATTGGGTTTCGCGCAGCAACCCACATCGCCAGCAACCCGCTGGTCCAGAACCGTGTCCACCACTGCCTCAGCCAACCCTGCGACCAAACTCTCAACAGTTGTACCGGCTGCTGCAACTTTGTTTTTGTGGCCAAGAATCATTCCTTCTCCTGTCTTCCCCTGTGCTGCCATGTTTTCTCTCGCTCGTTGTCTTTCTACCTCCAGCAATTTGTTTTTTAATTTCCTTTGCTTGACCACAGCTTCCTCGTCAATATTGAATAAATATTCGTTGTCGTCAGGCCCATAGCCTTCATTCACTAACGCGGCTAAGAGGCGTTCCATAAGTTCATCATTTTTACCTGTATCGCTCAGGCCACGTTTCTCCAGCTCGTCTTTCATTTCACTCGCCCAAAGCTCATCCAATGATTTCAAAACCATTCTTGTATCCCACTTCAAGACACCAATGTTACGATATCACCAAATCGTATACCGGGCTCAATAGAATGGTTTTTCAGTTTATTGGACGATAATAGATGAAGCTTTGTTAAGGCTATTTATACCTTCAAATCTCTTAATAATAATTAATGTCCCTAATATATATATATATATATATATATATATATATATATATATATATATATATATATATATATATATATATATATATATATATATATATATATATATATATATATATATATATATATATATATATATATATATATATATATATATATATATATATATATATATATATATATATATATATATATATATATATATATATATATATATATATATTTTTATTGCAGACACCACGTAAGGCCGTTCCTGCGTATATTAATACTCAAAAAAGACAAAGTGCATTGGACAAATTTTTAACACACCATATGACAAGTTACACAAATTCAATTTTTCAAATTTTTCTGAACTTTATGGAATCTTACTGTTTAAACTGAACCAGAAAAAAACGTTAGCCGTGTCGTTGAGTAATTAAACACGGCACTTGAAAATCTTTAAAAGATTTTTTACTAACCGTTTCAAAGTTATAAAAAAATATTATAATAAGATTTTCAGCATTGTATAAAACAAATTCACAGAATAAAGTTTGTTTTTAATTCATGAAATACTATTAAACGTGGTTTTAGCCACAACAATTGTGAAAATGTGTTATACGAAACATCCATAAAAAAAACAATGTGTATTTGTATCAGTTTGTTTATAAAATCTGAATAAAAGGAAAAACTAATCCGCATTTTATCTTTTATCGCACCTATTTTCATGGGTGTTTTTCAATCTTTAAGCTGGCCTATTTACATATATTTTTGACTTTTTCATTAAAAAATATGAAAATAAAATGATTTCATGGCATATTGAATTCGTTTTAAATTGTTTTCTTTGTTTATTTTTTTTCAAAGTTTGCTTACGAGTTCAGTTTCCATGATACAAATTCAGGATACAAATGTTTCAACTCAATTTACTTATAGTTGTATTCAATTTGTATTAAAAACTGTGTTAGAGTAAGGCAATTAAAAATTTCCAAAAATAGTTTCATTAACTTTTCAAAAAACTGTCTAAATTTGAAACGTTTAAAAAAAGGGTTTTGATAAAAAAATACACTTGTTTAAATTGTTAGCTCTATTTGTGTTTACCATTTTAAGAAAAACCCAAAGTAACCAACTGCTTTGAACCTGTTTCTAACTCACGCAACATTTGGATGAGTGGGCAAAGAAAAACTCTAGTTGATTCATTTAAATGGTGGGCTCTACCAACAGCCTTTGTTCCAATAGGTGTTACTAATTGGTTTCCAGGACAACCTGACAATACTAATTCTAGCCAGGCTTGCATTAGTTTTGCTAATGGAAGTTTTTTGTGGGCTGACGAAGATTGTTCTCTTTTAAAATGTGTTCTTTGTGAAACACTACCGGCTGTGTGATAAATTTGGTTTGTTTTGTTTATCAATCAAAACCGATTCTGAGAGTTTTTCTACTTTTCTGTAATTTTGAACATGACAAAAATAAATTTCGCGATCTTCTTCTTGTTGCAGCACATCTTGCTGGATGAATTGTTTTTCATTACGCTGATGCAAATTTGTTCAACATTGATTTTTTGAATTTTTTTAAAAATTATGTTTCAATGTCAGTTTTATTATTAACAGCAAATTTCAATATGAATAATTTCATTTTAAAATTAATTTAAAAAAGTGACTAATAAAGGTTAACGGTTTACTAGTTAATTTGTTGCAGTTGTTAAAATTATCAATAAGCTTTATCAACATATTTTATAAATTATTTTTTTGTATGACACATCGACATTTATCTTAAATGTAAAAAAATATTTTACTGTTGTCAATTGAAATAAAAGTTTTCAAAGTTTAATTTTATTTTCATAATTTATCACAGATTTGTTATAGCCTGCTAAAATGTTTGGGTTTAATTTGATGCGCTTAATTTTATCATAGAAATTCTTCCGGTTTTGTTTTTTTTACGGATTCGCGTTGATCGTTTAATTTTTTAAAAATTTTGAATATGCTACTGAAATCTGTTTTTAATATATTTTGTTATTATACTCCAACCTGAAATGCACAATGCTACCAATTTTTGTTCAAAAATTTAAAATGCTACCAATTTTTTAAACATCTGAAATGTTCTATTCGACTAATTTTTTTGTTTTAAATAATATACACAATTGTTTTTTTTAATAAAAAACTGTTAAAGAAACACTTTTATATCGGTGAATATATATTTTGTTAAAATATTGTTTCCATATATTGTAGTTTTTTCACTTCACATAATTTTTTTAACAATTACATAATATATTTTTGCATTTTATTTACATGAATTTCAAAAGCACATAAAAACACTTTTAAATAGCAATTATATAGAAAAAGAAAACTATGGTGAACATTTTTGCAAGTTATGCGTGTAAAATAAAAACATAGATGAGATGATGTTAGCAAAGCTTTCTGTAGTTGTAATTATGAGCTGTTTCAAATCTTGCCATCATGATTGATTTAAACACGTTTTGTTGTTGTTTTTGAACATTGGTATATAAATTTGACTAAAACCTTTAAATGGCTTTTATTTGTCTCAAACAGCTTTGCCACAAGAAAATAGAACACAAATTGCACAAAACATTTGTGTTTCAAAACCGGTGACAATGTTGCTAGATATGATTTGTATCAAAATTGCTTTTATAAAAATGAGAATAAATTAAACTCAAGAGTGTTTGTGAATTAAAACGTTTTAAATACTAACATCAAAACATTGAAGAAAAATAGCAATTATTAAAAGCCTAAGCATGCAGAGAAAAAAAGTTAAAATCGTTAAATCAAATACATTTTAGAGTGCATTAAAGATGCAATTCAGAATAATTTGCAAACTGTAACTGTCCCAGCCAACAAGTATTGATTTTTGACTTTTAGTCCTTTTTTAACAATAGATAACGTTTGCCATTATATTTATTTCTATAAATTTATAACTATTCAATGCACAGTTAACAGACAAATTTTGTTCGTAAACACAGACGTTCGCTATTAAATATCAAATTTTAATTTATAATTTACCATTGATACATTTTCTAACAGGTTTACTTCAACCGAGATAATCTTTGATATAAAAAGTTTTTACATCAAAAAATTTATTACACCTACATTACTGCTTATCCAAAAATCTTTTTTTTTAAGTTAAAAGTCAAATGTGGGACCACATAAACTTTGACGTTATGTCTCTACTGGTGGCAGGCTCAAAAAATAATATTATATGTGAAGGTTGTATTATGGATGAAGTAATAAGTATTAAAGTGAAAAAAAATAAAAAAAATTTAGGAAGTGCTTAGGAGACACATTTTGCATTTTTGAATAAAGTAAAAATTCAAGTTTATAAAAACATGGACTCTTGCCAAAAATTGATAATAACCCGATTCTATAAGCGGAAACACTTAGTAATTGTAAGCAAACAAAATTTAAAAAAAATAAAGGATTATTTAAAAAAGAAGTATTTTGAAAATAAAAATTTTTTGGATTAAATTAATTAAAAATGTTCCCATTTCTGAACTGTGATAAGTTGATAAGTTTTCTATTGTAGTTCATTGATTAAAGGTGAACTTCTACCTAAGAGTTAATTCCATGCTTAAAAGTCAAATTTTCCGTCTGTGGTTTTTGCGGTTTGCAGCTTAAGATCCACGGTATTTCCACAGACAGGTTGGCGTTAACACCGACAGGTTGGCGTTAACACCGACAGGTTGGCGTTAACACCGACAGGTTGGCGTTAACACTGACAGGTTGGCGTTAACACCGACAGGTTGGCGTTAACACCGACAGGTTGGCGTTAACACCGACAGGTTGGCGTTAACACCGACAGGCTGGCGTTAACACCGACAGGTTGGCGTTAACACCGACAGGTTGGCGTTAACCCCGACAGGTTGGCGTTAACACCGACGTTTCAAAAAGTGTCAGTGTGATCGCAAAAGTCATTTATATATATATATATATATATATATATATATATATATATATATATATATATATATATATATATATATATATATATATATATATATATTTTTTTTTTTTTTTTTTTTTTTTTTTTTTTTTTGAATACTTTGGCGCTATATGTTCTTTTAGGCAAACTCGATTGAAAAAAGTGGCGCACTTGGCTGAATCGATTTTATTTTTAATTTTTTCCAATACTCTAAATCGGTTTAAAAATAATTTATTCCCAAACACAAACTCCATAATCTTATAGGCTAATAGATCTATTTCGGCAATTTTTTGCCATCATCAGAGCCGTTTAACTTTTTAAAATAAAATGCAGTGACTAAATGGTAAAAGATACAACTAATTGAAAGGAATTAAAATACAATTTAAATAAAATTTAAATTCATTATATACAAATGTAACAACATAAAAAATATTTAAATTAAAATAATTATAATAATAACAGTAATAACTAAATAATTAAGATCAGTTAGTAAAGCTTTTAACAACGGAATTACAGTCAACTTCAAGGACGTGACTGGAAGAAGAATCACATACATTATCTATAACCTTTGAAACACAAACGTCTGGTACAAAACATTCATTCAACGAAAAAATACCTGAAGAAACATTGGCACTATTAACATGCATATTTTTAACAGAAGTTGTAAATGAGTTAAAACATTTATTATTATTATTATTATTAGTTTTATTACTATTTAGAGAACCAAAAAGTTTAAGAGTTAAATCAAAAGAATACCATTGTTTATTAATTAAAGGCTTACATTTATTAATAGCTAAAGCTTCTTTTAATTTTAACTTAATGGGTTGATTTTCTTTCATTAGTATACTGGTGTTATCAATTAGAAATTTATGTGATGGTTTGATTGAATGTTGTGTTGACATATGTTGGTATATGGCACCACTTTGACAATGCATAGTCAATCTACGAGACAGAGTAGTTCTAGTATGACCAATGTATTTTTCCACCTGACCATGTGGAAACGGACACGAAAATTGGTACACTAGGTTGGTTTGTGCTACAGGGCTAGAAACATTATTTATACTATTTTTAATTAAAAGATTATGAGTTTTTCCATTATTATAATAGATGTGTAACTTGAGTGTATTATCTTTATTTACAACCTTAATATTATCATACACAATGTTTTTCAACACTTTTTCATCTATTTTATAATTATTAGACATCTGATTAGCATAATATAATGGAATTATACAGGAATTTGATGAGTTATTGGTATTAGGTTTTGAAACATGTTTTTTATCAGTAATACGTGACATAAATTTATTTATAGTTGCATCAACAATAGAATTAGAATAATTATTATTTATCAAAAGTTGTTTCACTTGTAGAATTTCATTGTGAAATTCAGACCATGTTTCTGAAAATTTATAGGCCCTATTTATATAATTATTAATAACATTTAGTTTATATCTTTCAGGGCAATCGCTATTATAATTAAGACAATTGCCTGTGTTTGTGGGTTTAGTATAGACCTGGCAAGATAGTTTTGATACATTTCGAGTAACTAAAGTATCCAAAAAAGGAATTTGATGTTTATTATTAGCAAGTTCATAAGTAAATTGTAGTTTAGAATTTTTTACAAATGCATCTCTCAGTTTAAATAGTTCTTCTAAGTTATCAACTGAAACAAATATATCGTCAACATAACGGCAATACAGAAAAGGTTTGGTGTGATTTTCAAATACACGTGCTTCAAGATCACCCATATAAAAATTAGCGAAAGTCGGGCCCAACGGGGACCCCATAGCTACACCGTCAATTTGTACATATAAGTCTCCATTAGGTGATAAAAAAGGAGATTGCGTTGTACATATATAAAGTAATTCTTTCAAGACTTCAGGGCTGATTTGAGGAGGTTGAATATTAGGATGTGAATAAACACACTTACAAATTATATTTATAGTGTCTATAACAGGTACGTTGGTAAACAAACTTTCAACATCTAAAGACGCAATTATATTAGAACTTCCATTACTATGAATAAGATCAACAAAATCATAAGAAGATTTAAGACTATATTGAGAAGGACAATAAGGAGAAATAATTTTATTAATTTCTTTAGCAACATTATAAGTAACAGCAGGACATTGTGAAATAATAGGTCTTAATGAGTTATCTTTCTTATGTATTTTAACATTACCATAAATATAACCAGGTTTATAGTCACCTATTATTTTAGAAAAAATTGTTATCTTCTTTTTAATAAGAGTCGCAATGATCTTATTTAGTTTAGATCTGATCTTAACAGTAGGATCAGCTTTCACTTTTTGAAATTTAGAGCTGTCAGAGAGAATTGTATTGAGTTTGGAAAAATAATTGTCACGATTTAAAATGACGTACGTAGGTGATTTGTCAGCTTTACGGATAATTATCTGAGTATTTTTACGTAGTTGAGAGGCAGCATTCAATAACTTCTTAGGTAAGGTAGACTTAAAATTTGAGCATCGATGTTTATAACCTTCAGCTAGTAATAGAGGCTTCAAAGTTGATTTTACAGTAATTTTATTTTTGGCTTCTAAATTTAGGATATCATTGTACAAAATTTCAAGTTCGGTTTGTTTGTGTAGTTGATCATAAGGTTTACGTAAATGATAATTATAACCGAGCATTAAAAAGTCACATTCATCGTCAGACAATTTATAATCGGACAAATTAACGTATGTAGTACAATTTTGTTTAAATAGTAACAGACCTCCATACAATCGAGAAAGTTTTTTAACAATTTTAACTTCCTTCACACGTTCGGATTTCGTAAAGTGTTCGTTGACAAGTTGGAGGAATTTATGGACGTCTGTACCAAAGTTGTCTTCTGTGGTTGTAGACATTTCTTCTGCGTACCTTGCCTGTAATTCTTTAAGTTCTCGTTCTTTCTGCACAATCTGAGATTGTAGAAGATCTTCAACTTTTGCATTTCGATTTGTAGCCGAAATCGAGCAAGTAGTAGTTTTTGAATACTTCGGCGCTATATGTTCTTTTAGGCAAACTCGATTGAAAAAAGTGGCGCACTTGGCTGAATCGATTTTATTTTTAATTTTTTCCAATACTCTAAATCGGTTTAAAAATAATTTATTCCCAAACACAAACTCCATAATCTTATAGGCTAATAGATCTATTTCGGCAATTTTTTGCCATCATCAGAGCCGTTTAACTTTTTAAAATAAATGCAGTGACTAAATGGTAAAAGATACAACTAATTGAAAGGAATTAAAATACAATTTAAATAAAATTTAAATTCATTATATACAAATGTAACAACATAAAAAATATTTAAATTAAAATAATTATAATAATAACAGTAATAACTAAATAATTAGGATCAGTTAGTAAAGCCTTTAACAACGGAATTACAGTCAACTTCAAGGACGTGACTGGAAGAAGAATCACATACATTATCTATAACCTTTGAAACACAAACGTCTGGTACAAAACATTCATTCAACGAAAAAATACCTGAAGAAACATTGGCACTATTAACATGCATATTTTTAACAGAAGTTGTAAATGAGTTAAAACATTTATTATTATTATTATTATTAGTTTTATTACTATTTAGAGAACCAAAAAGTTTAAGAGTTAAATCAAAAGAATACCATTGTTTATTAATTAACTTTCTCGATTGTATGGAGGTCTGTTACTATTTAAACAAAATTGTACTACATACGTTAATTTGTCCGATTATAAATTGTCTGACGATGAATGTGACTTTTTAATGCTCGGTTATAATTATCATTTACGTAAACCTTATGATCAACTACACAAACAAACCGAACTTGAAATTTTGTACAATGATATCCTAAATTTAGAAGCCAAAAATAAAATTACTGTAAAATCAACTTTGAAGCCTCTATTACTAGCTGAAGGTTATAAACATCGATGCTCAAATTTTAAGTCTACCTTACCTAAGAAGTTATTGAATGCTGCCTCTCAACTACGTAAAAATACTCAGATAATTATCCGTAAAGCTGACAAATCACCTACGTACGTCATTTTAAATCGTGACAATTATTTTTCCAAACTCAATACAATTCTCTCTGACAGCTCTAAATTTCAAAAAGTGAAAGCTGATCCTACTGTTAAGATCAGATCTAAACTAAATAAGATCATTGCGACTCTTATTAAAAAGAAGATAACAATTTTTTCTAAAATAATAGGTGACTATAAACCTGGTTATATTTATGGTAATGTTAAAATACATAAGAAAGATAACTCATTAAGACCTATTATTTCACAATGTCCTGCTGTTACTTATAATGTTGCTAAAGAAATTAATAAAATTATTTCTCCTTATTGTCCTTCTCAATATAGTCTTAAATCTTCTTATGATTTTGTTGATCTTATTCATAGTAATGGAAGTTCTAATATAATTGCGTCTTTAGATGTTGAAAGTTTGTTTACCAACGTACCTGTTATAGACACTATAAATATAATTTGTAAGTGTGTTTATTCACATCCTAATATTCAACCTCCTCAAATCAGCCCTGAAGTCTTGAAAGAATTACTTTATATATGTACAACGCAATCTCCTTTTTTATCACCTAATGGAGACTTATATGTACAAATTGACGGTGTAGCTATGGGGTCCCCGTTGGGCCCGACTTTCGCTAATTTTTATATGGGTGATCTTGAAGCACGTGTATTTGAAAATCACACCAAACCTTTTCTGTATTGCCGTTATGTTGACGATATATTTGTTTCAGTTGATAACTTAGAAGAACTATTTAAACTGAGAGATGCATTTGTAAAAAATTCTAAACTACAATTTACTTATGAACTTGCTAATAATAAACATCAAATTCCTTTTTTGGATACTTTAGTTACTCGAAATGTATCAAAACTATCTTGCCAGGTCTATACTAAACCCACAAACACAGGCAATTGTCTTAATTATAATAGCGATTGCCCTGAAAGATATAAACTAAATGTTATTAATAATTATATAAATAGGGCCTATAAATTTTCAGAAACATGGTCTGAATTTCACAATGAAATTCTACAAGTGAAACAACTTTTGATAAATAATAATTATTCTAATTCTATTGTTGATGCAACTATAAATAAATTTATGTCACGTATTACTGATAAAAAACATGTTTCAAAACCTAATACCAATAACTCATCAAATTCCTGTATAATTCCATTATATTATGCTAATCAGATGTCTAATAATTATAAAATAGATGAAAAAGTGTTGAAAAACATTGTGTATGATAATATTAAGGTTGTAAATAAAGATAATACACTCAAGTTACACATCTATTATAATAATGGAAAAACTCATAATCTTTTAATTAAAAATAGTATAAATAATGTTTCTAGCCCTGTAGCACAAACCAACCTAGTGTACCAATTTTCGTGTCCGTTTCCACATGGTCAGGTGGAAAAATACATTGGTCATACTAGAACTACTCTGTCTCGTAGATTGACTATGCATTGTCAAAGTGGTGCCATATACCAACATATGTCAACACAACATTCAATCAAACCATCACATAAATTTCTAATTGATAACACCAGTATACTAATGAAAGAAAATCAACCCATTAAGTTAAAATTAAAAGAAGCTTTAGCTATTAATAAATGTAAGCCTTTAATTAATAAACAATGGTATTCTTTTGATTTAACTCTTAAACTTTTTGGTTCTCTAAATAGTAATAAAACTAATAATAATAATAATAATAAATGTTTTAACTCATTTACAACTTCTGTTAAAAATATGCATGTTAATAGTGCCAATGTTTCTTCAGGTATTTTTTCGTTGAATGAATGTTTTGTACCAGACGTTTGTGTTTCAAAGGTTATAGATAATGTATGTGATTCTTCTTCCAGTCACGTCCTTGAAGTTGACTGTAATTCCGTTGTTAAAGGCTTTACTAACTGATCTTAATTATTTAGTTATTACTGTTATTATTATAATTATTTTAATTTAAATATTTTTTATGTTGTTACATTTGTATATAATGAATTTAAATTTTATTTAAATTGTCTTTTAATTCCTTTCAATTAGTTGTATCTTTTACCATTTAGTCACTGCATTTTATTTTAAAAAGTTAAACGGCTCTGATGATAGCAAAAAATTGCCGAAATAGATCTATTAGCCTATAAGATTATGGAGTTTGTGTTTGGGAATAAATTATTTTTAAACCGATTTAGAGTATTGGAAAAAATTAAAAATATATATATATATAAATGACTGTATGTATGTATGTATGTATTTCCTTTATGCATTGCTACACCATCCATGCGATAGTAATGATATTTTCACACAACCTTAAGAGTCAATAGAAGAAGGTTTTTTTTTTAAAAAAAATTGAGATTGGTTACAAAACTAGCGGGAGCGGGATACATATACACAAACACACAGACAGACGGTCATTTTATATTGATAGATTTTAGTTTACTTATTAGTTACAACTAATTTGAAATATAAATTATTAAACAAATTTAACTATTGAATCAATAATCTATTGTTGTTTGAAATTAAAAAAGTTTCCATTTTTTGGGCCAGTAACCGCATTTTTTTGATTAAAAAACAAAGAAGACGAGTGACCTCAATTTCGTCTATGTCTGAAAGTCGCTCACGCATGTGATATTCGAACAAAGATATGCGGAAGCCAACCCATGAAATCATTTATAAACCAGAAGTGCTATTTTAAATTCAAACTTGCGATTAATCTTTTAAAGAATGGTAGATTTATGATCATATTTACGGCCCTCATCAACAGCCTAGCGGCGGCTTTTATGAATCAATAGAAAGAACCAGTTAGAAACTTTGGGAAAACCCACAAGAACAGAATTACAGCTATGTTAAAACTAGAGATGCAACAAGTGTGTTGAGAAATGTCACGGGGAAAAATGTTGAAAGTCTTGATTTGTCGTAGCGTTGAAAAACACGATCGGGTAACCTGGCTGACATGAGTATTCATAGTCATGTCAGAGTCGAAAGGAACTCCAAGGTATCAAATCGTATCTGACAGCAAGATCCAGTTTCCAGCCAGACAAACCGCATTTTTTAGAAACTCGTGATGTGGGATATGTTCCGCTGGGACATTGTCTGATTGAGAAACAATTTCAGAAATATTGTCGAAAAGAATATTGTCGGGAAATAAAATGTCCAGGAGCATATAGTACAAAGGGATAATGCCTCAGAATCCCCAGTAGCACCAGCTTAATCGCGTATCATATATAAACTGTAGTTTGTTGGTTATTTCTATTTTTATTGCTACTACGCACGCTCTTTCAGTTGTACGGAGCTACTTACTTTACGTCAGTTAGACTTAATACTCTAATAAAATAGAACGAACGCATTAATAGTTGGCAATATAGCAACTATCACGCTGCAAGTCAAACCATGAACTTTCAATTCATTTGATTTTTGATTTTAGTATAATGGCTTTTTCAACTATCGCGTTTGTGATTTTTTTTGGTTTCTACGGGAGCATGGTTAGCGGTTAGTCGCAATTTCAAGATGAATATTTATTTAAAAAAAAACTGAATTCACATTATTCACTGCAATTTTGTAAAGTTTTAAATGATTTTTTTTATTTATTATAAAAACTTTAAATATAAATTTTACACTGCCTAAAAGTTTTGTATTTATGTTTTTATGAAAAAAGGAGTTTCAGTAACTCAAGCTCCGTGTCCACCATGCCTATGGAACAACGAGCATTGTCACACAAACATGCGGGTTTTAATGGACAACAGGCCAGAGTGTTCATGTGCAGTGTGTTTAACTTTTTGTCAAGAAAGGGTAAAATTTTAATATATTTTGTTTACATTAAGTGGGAAGAACAAAATTAGTTCTGTTTGTCTAAAAACGGTCGATTCGTCGGTTAGATAAACTGCAATTTGATTTCTATTAGCTTCAACATATATGACTGTTTTTAAAATAAAATTAAAATAAATGCAGTTTTTTAAACAGTTATTCAGTATTATATTTTGTTCATATTGATAGGGTAACATCTGCCCTATGGGAAAAGTTTGCACCATGAAGAAAGCCCCGTGCCCTGATAATGATGAGTGCGACTGGGAAACTGCTTCCTGCGAACCATGTGAAATGCTAATAGCAGTTCATTTTATTTCATTAAATTCTATAACAATTCATTCATTCATGTTTAATAATAATTTTACTTTTTCAAAGAAATAGGGAGACCTGGCACCCTTGATATTAAATTTCGATTTTTCTTAATTTGACGAAACTTTTGGAGTTTTTTGTAAGCTTTTTAAGTGATTTTAACCCTCGGAGGCTCTTGGGGTCCATAGCTCTTGGGGTCCATATGGACACCAAGGCTCTTTTCAATCCGTATTATCAAAATGAAAATGCAACGATAGACCCATGAAATTTTATGATATTATGCACGTCTATAAGAAGTATTAAACCTACAAAAATTTTAAATTTATCTTCACCCAACATCAATATATTCGTTAATTATACATTGAGGATCCTGGGGTCCATTTGGACCCCAATGTTAATATAATGGTTGTAGAGTAATTTGTGGATCCAGTTGTTATATCAAGATATCCTTGGGCCATATGTATGTCAAATTGATGCCTAAGGTTATTTGAATAATAGAAATTACGATGGTGTAGATTTTTGAGAAAATGCTTCAATTGATCCTTGATCAGTGTCTTCAAAGAAAATCCGTGTTTTTATGAGATAATAAAAAAGTTCATTATATCTTAATTGGGTAAAAAAGCGGATTTCACAAAGCATCGGAAGTACAGTTAGTGGTCTACAAAGTACTTTATGCTAAATATAAATGGTAATTTAGACACTACTTGCCGCTGCTTTGTCGTTATAATACGTTTGAAGCTATATTAGAGTTTTCGTTTACGTAACTCAGTAGCTGATTGAAAAAAACCGGCAAAGTGTGTAATGGGCCACTCATAGGCATGAAGTAATTTCATTTCAAAGTTTGTAAAAAGCGTTTTGGACCAATGGTTGTATAGTGATTTGCGGCCAAAAGTATGTCAAATTGATGCTGATGGTTATTTCAATAATAGAAATTACGATGAAGTGGACTGATGAAAAAGAGCTTCAATTGATCATTGATCAGTCTCTTCAAAAAAATCCGTACCTTTATGAAAGGAGAAAAAGTTCATTATATCATAATTGGGTAAAAAGCGGATTTCACAAAGCCTCGGAAGTACAGTTAGTGACCTACAAAGTACTTTATGCTAAATATAAAATATAAATGGTTGTCTAGACTTAGACATTACTTGCCGCTGCCTTGTCATTATAATACGTTTGAATTTATATTAGAGTTAAAAAAACAATTATTCAGTGATAAAACATAAGCAATTTCACTGATTATTCAACAACTCTATCATTCTGCTTTTGGTGGTACCCTTGATAAAAAATCAAGGGACATTTGATACTAGTATCAACGGTGCCTGCGCTAGGTGCTATCAAGGATGCCGACATCACCATTTTAAAAAAAATAAGTGAAATCCAAATAATCAAAGCATCCTTGTTGGTCAAAAACAAACGCTTTAAACTAGAATGATTTTTTTTTAAATGGTATATAAAACATCACAAACATTGCATTATTTTTTTGCTAGAGCATTCATAAAAACAATGAAAAAATTACTTTATACCTTAAAAAGTAAATTATATCGATAAAATCGAATCCACAACCCCAAAATTAAAAAAAAAAACAGGAGGAGGGAAGAATTTATATTTTCAATAGACTGGTGACCTTGCTTGATTTGATTTAATAAGAAAGTAATGAAAAAACGTTATAGCATCAAGAGTGCCTTGCTACCCAGGGTGCCAGGTTTCTCCTAGACATAACTTATAATAATTAATTTCAGTTGTGGCTTGCGAGAAAAAAGATTGCAAAGCTTCATGCTTGAAAAGCGGTTATTTCAAGGACAACAATAACTGTCAAACCTGTTTGTGCAACGACCCTTGCAAAGAGGTTTAATTTTAAGTTGTGTTTTCTATTGTTTTAAATTTAAAAGTTAGAAGAAAAAAAAATAAATTTAAGTATATCAATTAATATTTTTATTCGGTTTACCAGTGTCGACGAAAATTGCATTGAATTCGTGTTTAGTGCGATAGAGTATTGTGAAATAGTGCGGTGGTAGTGATGTTAGTTTGTTTAAGTATCTCTGTTTATGTGTATTTATCAAATGAAAAAAACTTTGTTGAAACAATATTAGTGTTAATTCTCCAGCTGGTTTGCGAACCGGGTAAACAGTGCTATGCATGGAGCATTCAACCAGGGAGAGAATTTAATTACAAATGCTTGTAAATATAGAGACAATATCTCTAATTCAAAAACCGTGAGTTTTTCAAAAGTTTTTTTAAAAGTATTGTTTAGAAAATCTCAATTATTAAATTCACATTTATGTATTTGAAGGTTCAGCTGATGTTAATGATGATATGGATTTAGTACGCTATAGTATCTATAACGGGTGTAATATAACATACCACTGAGCTGACTGACTTTTTAAAACATAACTAAGCTAAAAATATAAATATTCAAATATATTTTTAAAATTGTTGAATAAATCAGTCTCTAAATATACTCAAGTTATTTTGATAATTTGTTTATCATTAATTGGGTGAGGTTAACTACATTTTTTTAAATATATATGGTTTAAATCTATTTAGTGATTCAGTGCAAGTTTGAATCAAAACCAATTAGCCGCAACATGTCCATGTTCTTAACAACAAAATATTCTTTAATAAACAACAGATAATATCTTTCATAAAAACGTTTTTCATAAATTGTAATATGGAAAAATTGTTGCAATTAATTCATTGTTAGTCTACAAGCAATCAGAAACATAAATCAATTTTTCTTATTTTCAAATTAAATGAAAAAACTGCTGAGCAAATCAAACTGATTTAACAGTTTGTTTTAACAAAAAATAAAAATCGTACAAAATAAATTTTTAATAATAAAATCTTTATATCAATATATGAAAAATCGATTTGGTGCATTTTTGCAATAAAACCTAGTTTTACCGTGTTCAAATATAAAATGAAATGCATGACATTATATATATGAAGTGCTAATAACACACGTTTTGATGATAATAGAAAAATCAAAGGTGCAAACTGATACATCAGTTTTTCAAACTTTTATAACTTTATAATGGCAGCTGTTTCATCTATGTTGTTGTGTCAGTTGATTACGATGTTTTCAAAACATTTTTATGGTTGCAAAACATTTTTATGGTTGCAAAACATTTTTATGGTTGCAAGACATTTTTATGGTCGCAAAACATTTTTATGGCTGCAAAACATTTTTATGGTTGAAAAACATTTTTATGGTTGCAAAACATTTTTATGGTTGCAAAACATTTTTATGGTTGCAAAACATTTTTATGGTTGCAAAACATTTTTATGGTTGCAAAACATTTTTATGGTTGCAAAACATTTTTATGGTTGCAAAACATTTTTATGGTTGCAAAATCTTTTTATGGTTGCAAAACATTTTTATGGTTGCAAAACATTTTTATGGTTGCAAAACATTTTTATGGTTGCAAAACATTTTTATGGTTGCAAAACATTTTTATGGTTGCAAAACATTTTTATGGTTGTAAAACATTTTTATGGTTGCAAAACATTTTTATGGTTGCAAAACATTTTTATGGTTGCAAAACATTTTTATGGTTGCAAAACATTTTTATGGTTGCAAAACATTTTTATGGTTGCAAAACATTTTCAGGGTTGCAAAACATTTTTATGGTTGAAAACATTTTTATGGTTGCAAAACATTTTTATGGTTGCAAAACATTTTTATGGTGGCACATTTTCTTAGTTTAAAACCGATAATCATTAAAATGGAAAAAAAACGCAAGATGTGGATGGTGATAATTAGAAAAAAATATAAAGGAAAAATATAATGAAATTATTCAAATGTTTTAAAATACTGTTTTAAAAACACTTTGGACTAAAAAACAAAAAAAGTTTGTTTTTGAATAATGTAAAAACGTTTTGGCTTTTTATTAACTTTCACTCATCTGGGATGTCCGCGGACGTTTTGAAGTATAGAATATCATTATAATATTTTATTTATTTCAAAAATATTATAATTCAATTAAACAAAAATAAAATTTAAGAAAGAAAAAATATTAAAAAATAAGTTACGATGATGATGACAAAAATTGTCATAGTCACTACAAACATCTTTTGTTTACTATTCACGGGGGTATTATAACAGACAAGTCACTTTAGAGTTTGCTTAAATTTCCTGCATACTCTGCAATTTTTGTTTTCCAGTACAAATCTTGTGTTTTCCATAGAAATCACGGCATAGACTTAACTACGCGATTCATCTATCAAAGTCCGGAGTATCTTTCTGTAAATTAATTCAAGGCAGCGAGCCTTTTTGTTTTTGTTTGCCGCACGCAGTCTTAAACCATATAGTACGTTCAGCAACAATCTCATTTTACATCAACGCCATTTTGTCTGATCCAATGCTGCTATAGTCCTGGTTTCCAACGCAAAAATCTACTTAATTTGAGATACTGCAGGAAAAAAATCACAATTAAATCTCCTCCATGCTTTGCTTGTTACAATGAATGATACAGGACATGATTGTATAAGCGGCAGTCTTGAAACAATCAAAGAGTGATCTGACACCGACAGAACATGGACTTTTTCTTTATCGATAGGTTGGCGGCAATTTCTCGTCAATTTATTTGCGTCTTCTTTCAAAAGCATATTTTTCTTCGACTGCGTTATGAGAGTTATGAACAATATTGGATAACAAACAATTGAATTGATGGGTCAGAATCAATTACTTTTATTTTAACACTATATTGCACGAGTTTTTTAATAAGCTAGAAATAGAGCAATTTATTTTCTATAAATTAATTGAGTTAAGTAATCTCAGTAGGGGGTGTTTTTTTAAACTTATTTCAAAATTTCTTACATTGTTTTTTATTGAAAATTATTAAAATAACTATAAGCTAAACTAATCTTTTTTCCCATCTCTGCTCTTCTTTAATGAAATATTTATTCAAACGGCTGTTTAAAAAATAGATTTTCAGGTGATGCCAAATTTTTCCGAAAGTCGATGGGTTTAACATTTTAACTAATATCAATACTTTAAAATCAAAGTAGCTTTCATTTGTTCTAGCATTGAACAAATAATTATTCAAAAAATGACCAAATAATTTCAATACTGAAGCATTGAATAACAACTACATAAAAAGTTATTTATTCACGCAAGATAGAAACTTGTTTTTGCCTACGTCATCATAGATTTGCGATTCTACAAACATGTTTCTGTCTGTTAATTATATACGGTAAGAACTAAGACAAACTAATAACAACTTCAAAACTAGTTTTACTTCAGATTAAGTTAAAAACATAAAAACTGAAAGCAGTAGGAAGCTTTAAAATAGTTTAATTACAATTTAATTAATTTAGTCATATAAAAAAAAACTTTTTTATCAAAGCTTTTTTTGAGCATTCCATGTTTTTTTGTAGTAATTTTGTAAAACTTTCATTTTTAACCTACGTAGACATTTTTTGAATTTGTAAACTAAAAATCATTAAAAATAATATATGATTTATATATCAAACAAACAGAATTATTTTGTTTAAGCAAAAAAACTGAAACTTTCTAAAAAAAATTCAGTTCAATTTTATTAGCAGTCAGTTTTGTTTCACCTAATTAGAATATGTAATAAATATAAATTGTATTTTTAATAAAACATCTACAGACTTTAAAAATGTATTTTGCTCAATCAATTAGGCAAATATATAATTTTTAATTGGGTTAATAATTTTTTTCTTTGAAAAAAATAATTAAGAATGTTGTTTCGCAAAAACTTGAATACCACGCACAATTTTAGATTTCAATTTTCTCCAAATAATCTTAATAATAGCAATCTAAACAATTAGTCATTAAAACATGTTTTTAAAAAAAATTAAAAATAATGAAAAAACTGTACATCTCTACATTTTCTTAGTATTATTTTCAAAAACAAAAAATTACAAACATTTTTTTTTCAAAATCAACATCCACTTTTTATTATTGTCTTATCGATTGTCGGGTGCATGAGGGCGCTTCGGTTGCATGCCTATGGCGCCTTATAAATGTATTATTATTATTATTATTATTATTATTATTATTATTATTATTATTATTATTATTATTATTATTATTATTATTATTATTATTATTATTATTATTATTATTATTATTATTATTATTATTATTATTATTATTATTATTATTATTATTATTATTATTATTATTATTATTATTATTATTATTATTATTATTATTATTATTATTATTATTATTATTATTATTATTATTATTATTATTATTATTATTATTATTATTGTTATTGTTATTGTTATTGTTATTGTTATTGTTATTGTTATTGTTATTGTTATTGTTATTGTTATTGTTATTGTTATTGTTATTGTTATTGTTATTGTTATTGTTATTGTTATTGTTATTGTTATTGTTATTGTTATTGTTATTGTTATTGTTATTGTTATTGTTATTGTTATTGTTATTGTTATTGTTATTGCTATTGCTATTGTTATTGTTATTGTTATTGTTATTGTTATTGTTATTGTTATTGTTATTGTTATTGTTATTGTTATTGTTATTGTTATTGTTATTGTTATTGTTATTGTTATTGTTATTGTTATTGTTATTGTTATTGTTATTGTTATTGTTATTGTTATTGTTATTGTTATTGTTATTGTTATTGTTATTGTTATTGTTATTGTTATTGTTATTGTTATTGTTATTGTTATTGTTATTGTTATTGTTATTGTTTCTGTTATTGTTATTGTTATTGTTATTGTTATTGTTATTGTTATTGTTATTGTTATTGTTATTGTTATTGTTATTGTTATTGTTGTTGTTGTTGTTGTTGTTGTTGTTGTTGTTGTTACATGTTGTTGTTGTTGTTGTTGTTGTTGTTGTTGTTGTTGTTGTTGTTGTTGTTGTTATTGTTATTGTTACTGTTATTGTTACTGTTATTGTTATTGTTATTGTTACTGTTATTGTTATTGTTACTGTTACGGTTACTATTATTGTTATTGTTATTGTTATTGTTATTGTTATTGTTATTGTTATTGTTATTGTTATTGTTATTGTTATTGTTATTGTTATTGTTATTGTTATTGTTATTGTTATTGTTATTGTTATTGTTATTGTTATTGTTATTGTTATTGTTATTGTTATTGTTATTGTTACGGTTACTATTATTGTTATTGTTATTGTTATTGTTATCGTTATCGTTATCGTTATCGTTATCGTTATCGTTATCGTTATCGTTGTCGTTGTCGTTGTCGTTGTCGTTGTCGTTGTCGTTGTCGTTGTCGTTGTCGTTGTCGTTGTCGTTGTCGTTGTCGTTGTCGTTGTCGTTGTCGTTGTCGTTGTCGTTGTCGTTATCGTTATCGTTATCGTTATCATTATCATTATCATTATCATTATCATTATCATTATCATTATCATTATCATTATTATTATTATTATTATTATTATTATTATTATTATTATTATTATTATTATTATTATTATTATTATTATTATTATTATTATTATTATTATTATTATTATTATTATTTTTATACAGGTTTGTTTTTATTAACAATTGGTATTAAAATTTCCGCGGAAAGCTTGTTTTTGTAAGAAATTAGTAATCAACAAATGAAATATTATAGATGACAATCAGTTTTAATTTTTCTATTAAAATGTTTCAGAAATGACAAATCATTTTTTGTATCGATTTCCTGTATTTAGTTTTGTTTCAAAAAAATTAAATTGATTTGTTTATAATTATAATTTGTGCGTTTTGTACGCTTAACGTCTCAATAATGCATTAGCTGACTTGCATTTAGCAATTAAATGGATAAAAACAGAACTAAACAAGTAAATTAAAAACGAATTTTTAAAACCCAATGCTTTTATATGTAACTAAAACACAAATTTTGCAATCAATTTTTTCTTATATTACTCTTTTATTTTATATTAAAGTCGAAATATCTTATTTATATCGAAATATCGAAATTAATTAAAATTAACTAAATTAATTGACTTATTGTAAAACTAATAATTGAATATTGCATTGTCTTCTATTTTGAGCATATATGCAAAATTTGAAAAAAATCTATCATCAGGAAGTGACTCAAAAAGTGATTGCAAGATTTGAAACAGACAGAGAAACAAACAGAGACGACGAGTTAATAAAAGCATTGGTAAAAAAATCCCAGGTAATTTATTAAATACAACGTTGAGTTTGAGTAATTATTAATGGTAAACACAATAAAAATCTCTTTATAAAATAAAGTTTGTATTATCTGTTTTTCAGCTGTCAAATCAAATTTAAAACAATGAACCCCTAGTGAAAGATAAAACACAATTTTTATTTTTTACAGATCTAAGGTTACAACTAAGAGAAAATTTTTTTAAAAACGTCAGGCAACGCCGGGTTATTTGCAGTTTTAATAACTCTTTCTCGCTAATCGTGAGTCAAAGTCAAACTGGGTAAAAGAGGAGGACAAACGAAAACATGATCAAAGGGTGATGCACGACAAAAAGTAATTTTATATTCTCTACAAAACACCTAGTAAAACTTATCATGTTTCTCTTTTTCCCGCTTTTTCTCTTTTTTGTTTTTTTCTCTACTCGTAACCATAAATCAGTAAAAGTAATAAATAATGGTGTATTTTTTATTTTGTTTAGAAGCGATAGTTATAACATAATATATTCACTATATTGTAGTTTTTTTGTACACTCGTTTTATTCTGGGTACACTCATAGTTATCTTTTTTAACATGCTTTATTAACTTTCACTTGTCCGGATTTTCATAGGATGTCCGTGGACGTTTAAAATCTTTGGAGATCATTATAAAATAAACCAACTACAAAAAAATTTAAAGTTTAATTTAACCAAAATAACTATGGAAAAAATTAAGAAACACAAATTAAAGAAGCATATGATATATTACTTTATTAATTTGTAAATAAAACAAAATATAACATTTTATATTGAAAATAGACGTTTGTGGCACCACCAATACAAATGTAGAGACTCGATCATCATTAGTTGCAAAGATCGGAATTACAATGGCAGTATAAATAACGACCTTCTTGAACACAATAAGGACGGTCTCCGATAGGGTTGCGATTGCAGTATCTTAGTGTAACCGTGCTTCCTGTGAAATTGTCAAAACTTAAATATTATTATAAAAGCCATAAGTAAATTTAATTAATAATATAATTGTAACTTTTTTTCTTGAATAAAAAATAGTTTTTCCACTTGGCAACAAGCGTTTTTGTATTATACAGGTAAGCTTGAATGCAACAAAAAATTTAAATTTCTTATCAACAGAAACAAAAAAATAACTGAAAATTAAACAAGTAAAGGAAAAACAAGTTTTTCAACACAAACATTGATTTCAAATACACATGATTTAGAGATACGAAAAATATTCAAATTAAGTTTGTTTTTTTTTTATTGAATTGTGTATTGTTATCCAATACAAAACTATGCTGAAAGTTTCAGCTTTCTAGCTAGCAAAAAAGCTGGTTACATTTTACTTTCAAGATTTGCGTACAGAGAAAAACAGAGACACACACAAGCAGAGATTGTAATCTTAATAAAAGTTTGTAAAAAAAATATTTTAAATTTATTGAATATATAAAAAATTACAAATCATGGCTCAATTTTGAACAATTTTTTTAAAATTTAGTTACGCAATAACAATAAATACTGTAATATAAATCTTGTGGCCCATTTTTTTAATTATTTTTAAGGTACAACTATAACTAAAAAATTTGTTTATCATAATTTATCGCAATAAGTATCTAATATTACTATTAATAATATAAACTTGAAAAAACAACGTCACTAAACGAATGGACTAACTAGTGTAATGAAATGAACTATTGACGCAGTGATGGCCTTCGCAAATACTGATTCCAGGTTTTTTAGGATCAAACTCACCGTGGCAGTTTGTATTTTTAAAGCTGCACTGGTAACATCTCACTGCTATTGTTACGTCTATCAAAACAATCAGAAAGGTTATTATAACTAAAGCTAACCGTTTGACAGCTTGCATTTCTATTGACTTGAAAGATAAGCTACGAGAAGCAAATTAATTTGTATTTATTTGTAAGTGCTAATGCTTTTTCTATAATAATTACTAAAAATTACAATGAAAATTATTTTTATTTTTCTTTAATTCTTCATCAAACAAATAAAAGTGTTTTCAGTTTAAAACAGTATAAGAGAGTAATTGAAATTTAACTAAAATAACATAAAACAAAAAAAAGATCAATGCAAGAATGGAAATAAATTTGCATGAACACTTGCAACTTCTCAGAAATTTAATCAATTCTCTTTAAGATTGGACATAAATTAATTTACATATAAAACATTTTATACAAAGTTCTTAACAATTGCATAATAACGCTTCAAAAACAACTTTTTTTTATTAAATATTTTCTTATAAAAGTATATTTTTTAATGTATAAATATTTTTATTTAATTTTTTTCAAAAACGTTTTTGTCAGTAAAAAGTGTCTCAAAACTGATCACTCAACGTAGTGTCCAAAAATGTATTCATTTCACATGACACAGTAGTTGGATTACAGTAAATTATAAATTTTATATGGGGTACACATCATTTACCAAACGTCCTTCAAGTTTACAATAATGGACGTCTAAGAAACAACATAACGCCGCATGTTTATCATTTCCTTTTTCGTATGCCTTAACAAGTGATATAATGCAATGAAACACAGTTGAATATAACGTTTTGCTAAGTTTCATTTTTGTACGTTCATCTCAAATTCCTCCCGTACAATTTGTTTCGTAACTGTTTATCTTGTTATGTTTCCTCTTCATCGATTTACTTGCTTTTAACAATATGCCATTTGTCTCATTACTGTTCGTTCCTTTAACTTTTGTTTTCAAATTGTAACTTCTATACAAGTTGGGATAAAAAATAAATTTAAAAGATGCTTTTATTTGCCTCTTTATCTGAGTCAACGAACTAAACTTTTTGAAAGAAGCTAATAACCAATCAGCCGCAACGAGTCGGTGGAGTTCACCAGTTCACCGACTGGTTGGCGTTGACACCGACTGGTTGGCGTTGACACCGACTGGTTGGCGTTGACACCGACTGGTTGGCGTTGACACCGACTGGTTGGCGTTGACACCGACTGGTTGGCGTTGACACCGACTGGTTGGCGTTGACACCGACTGGTTGGCGTTGACACCGACATTTCAAAAAGTGTCAGTGTGATCGCAAATGTCGGTATTAGTGATAGGAGCCCTAAAAAACAATCGTTACGCTCAATTTCGTACATGGTTTATTTTTTTCATTTGAAATCAAAATTCATAAATTCAACTCGATGTATGAATTAGTTGTTATCTAAAACATTTCATTCATATATAGTTATCGAGAATACAGCTATTCTGGAAGTTTCAAAACTCTACGTAGATGAATATTAGTCGAATTTGCGTTTACCTGTAAAGGTCAACTTGAAATTCAAATTTTTGTTATCCTAACAAAATCCTGTTATCCTGTTACCCTAACCCTAACTCATATGAAATTGAATTTTGTTTATTTTAATTGATTTAAGGCCTAATTCATGTCGGAAACTTTAAATTCATGTATTGTCATCCAGAATACAGCTTTCCTGAAAGTTTTAGAGCTCTAGGTGGTCGAAAAGTGGGTGAATATTTTGTTTCTAATATTTGATCACCACAGACATACAAACAAACAAACAAACAGAGAGACGAATAAAGTTAAATAAAAGCATTTAATAAAACCTGCTTGCTGGAAGCCAAAATTACTCTTGCGTTTCTAAAGACCTTGTTTGCACCAAATAATTCGTAAAAAAATTGTAAGACAAAAGCACTGAGGATAAAGAACTACCAGCCACAGTTATAAATTTTAATAACTGTCATGTTTGTGTTGTTTAAGATACAATAAACACTCTGACCATTTAGTCTTTGTACTATGTTTATATTAATTGGAAAGCAAAACTGGAAACTCCGCCTTGCTTATCGCGAGCAAATCCCAAGCCTGGAAAAAGAAGGAGAGAAAAGTAAAAAGGATCAAATTCTGATCCACGACAGAAAATTCTTAGGTGCTTCCTACATACAGCCATTAGAGTCTTAAAACACCTGGTGTATAAGACTATAAACTATCATGAAAAAAAAAGCAAAACTGGTACGGCAAATGTGTGTGTAAGTAAGAAAGAGAGAGAGAGAGAGAGAGAGAGAGAGAGAGAGAGAGAGAGAGAGAGAGAGAGAGAGAGAGAGAGAGAGAGAGAGAGAGAGAGAGAGAGAGAGAGAGAGAGAGAGAGAGAGAGAAAGAAAGAGAGAGAGAGAGAGAGAGAAGGAGAAAAATTAATTTACAAAATTATTAACACGTTTGTAAGACAGTTATAAAATTTATTAACGACATCGTATTGTGAGAATAAGTCGCTGCTATTGCCCCGGCAGTTCCTATTGGTTGCAATCTGTAAAATTGTTACTGTACCGGCGATCCCGTATGTCTACCCAAAAAAGTAAAACAAGTCTAAAATTAAACTCTAACCCTAACCCTAACCTTAACATTAACCCTTTTAAAAATATGTACATCTTTATCAATTAATCGAAGAATCAAATGTTTTGGCAAAACTGACGGTACAACAGCACTTTTACGGCTGGGTAATAGTTATAACGTGAAAATATTAACCCGGTGAATAGTAAACAAAAGATGTGTATAGTTGCTATGACGATGAGATTTTTTTGTCATTATCAATATGCAACTTTAATTTTAATTTCAAAAAAATTGTTTTAGTTTTTTGTATTTTTGTTTTCAATTATACTACGAATTTTTATAAAGTAGGCCAATTTCATAAAGATCTGCCTAACTTCAAAACTCTTGCGTTACCCTGTGTACATTTCATGGACATCCGGACAAGTGAAAGTTAATGATAACAGGGAAAAAGAAATAAGGAAAAAGAGATAGAGATAAAAAAAACTGAAACACTCTAGAAAAGCTAGATAAAAGAGCTAGTTTAGTTATCCAAAAATTGTATATTTTACGACTCGGTAGCTTTATTTTAAAATTTAATGCAAATCTTTTTTAAAACGGAAATTTTGTTTTGTTTTTTAAATTTAAATAATTTTGTTTAATTTGCTATTGTTTTTGGAAATACAAATAAATTATATTTTAGTTGAAAAGTAAAATGTTTTTTCGGAAGTTTTCAAAATTTAAAAAATAGCATTACCGTTTCATTATGTTTTCGTGCAAAACTGCGTCTTACATTCATCCTCAACATTACAACTCTGAAACAAAAAGTTTTTGCAGAACCTAGCGATCCGTTTACAAAACAGATTTTTGATAAACCAAGCACTTTATGAGCACTTTAACAGCATCTTCCAAACGACTGGACACAATCCAGCTGAAGAAATAACCCAACCAACATTTAATTTTGGCAAAAAGCTACTGAAGGTTTCAATGACAAAACATCTTTTGGAGGTTTTTAAGCAAAATGTGAAATATTATTATTTTTTCAAATTAGACATCACAGGTATAATGATAATAATAATTTATTGGTGTTCGAAATAAAATAAAATAATTGTGAATAATTAAAAAGACGTTTGTTGTGCCAACACTTCAGATCAGATTCCGTTGCAGAGATCAGTTGTACAATGGCAGACATATCTAAAACCGGCGTTCCAAGTGTCAGTAAAACAACGAGGACGAGGAGGAAGCACCGGGTTAGATTCGCAATGTCTAAAAGTAACGAAGGTATCTGTAAAAACATCAAAACTTAATTATTTGTATAGGAACCTTGAGTAAATCAATTACAATGAAAGTACTGGGGGAAAAACAAAAGTGTCCGCTTCTCCTGTCTGTCCGTTGTTCGCGGACAAACTATTATAGACCAGATACAAATTTAACAAAATCTGATCCGAACAAAAAGTGTCCGTTGCAACTTAGCAGCCGCTTTTGAGGGTGCCGCTCTAAAAAATTTTTTACTGTATTATTAAAACCGTAACATTTTGTTCATAACCATACAATGTTCTTGTAACGTTTGTTTTTGCATTAGCGTTTAGCTTGAGTACCAAACAAATTTTGGTTTCCTCTTTAAAGCAGCTACGGCAAAACAGCTTCACCTCAAGAGTGGTGAAGTAAAAAATGGCGTAGAAAAGTGTAAACTAGTTGAAGAAAAAACTTGTTGAAAATTTGCTAAACAGGATAAAAACGAAATCAGGACTCCACATTAATATTTGGATTTCAATAAATTTGTTGATTTTCCCGCGTTTAGAACAAAATGTTTGCTATTTTGTAAGGCTTCTATAATCAAACAAGTCAACGCCCAAAGAAAAATATTCAACTTAAATTTCAATATAGTATTAATTGCAAACCTTACTATGTATTTTGCATTTAGTAATTTAAAGTCCCTAGCATATTTTAGTAGAACTCTTGCAATTAAATGAACACCTTTTACAATAAGCAATCCAATAGAAGAAAATTAAATCTGTGTAATTTTGCATTTCTGAAGCCCGGAAATAACACGAGCACAATCATTTGGCTAATATGTTCAAGCTATCTTAACGCGCAAGATTATATTACTACAATACAAGTACTAAAAACGTTAATAAAACAACATCACTAACAAAGAGGACTAACCATTTTGAAGAAATGTATTTTTTGGAGCAGTAACTACCACAGCGTACTTTAATTGATGTTTCGGGGTTAAAATCCTCGTTACAGCTTGCATTAGTAAATTGGCAATAGTGACATCTCAGAATTTGATCTGAGTCGACCAAACTCACCGACAAAATAAGCAAAACTAAAACTAAGCATTGGAAAGCAGGCATTCTTGATAAGCTACGGAAAAGCAATTCCATTTTCTTTAATTTGGTATGCTTATCTAAATAACCCCTGATAAAGAATCACAGCGAATGGCGTCCTTATATTTTCTAAATTTTTAATTTAATCATAAGCTAAACTTATTGGATTATTCATTTACACAAGCAGTATTACAAATTTAAATAGAATGACACAAACTGAAAATATCAATGCAGCCTTGAATGAGCTGAACTAAATCTGCATTAAATTGATTAAACTTGTGTATTTTAAATCAATTTTAGAAAGTTACCAAAAAACCGGATAACTTTTAGAATAACTAGCAAGATTATCAGACGTTGTAAAGGTTTGTGGAGATTTATTATTTGCAAAAAAATGTATAAGAGCCGTTCCTCAGCCATGAAATTTTAAAAAGACGATTCATTACAGATTTGAAGAAAAAAAACCCGTTTTAAATTTTAAAAATAATTTAGACAGCGCTCAATAGATGCATACTGATGCTTACAAGTATTTCTTTTTGTGACTATTTTTTAATCACTAGGGGAAACTATCAGGAGTTTTTTTTTAATCACTAGGGGAAACTATCAGGAGTTTTTTTGTCATACGAACTAGGAATGTTAAACGGTAACTATAAAACTATTCACCACTTTCAAAGACAAGTATTGGGTTTGTACATTCTAGAGCCAATAAAAAGTTAATTTTTTATCAAAAAAGTCAATCTCAGGCGTTGAATTTTTTTGTTTAATTAATATTTTTGTTTAATTAATTTTTGTTTAATTAATTTTGTTTAATTAATTTATTTGTTTAATTAATTTATTTGTTTATCACTGTTTTATTCAATATGACTAGTAGAAAAAAATGTTTTTTTTTTATCTAAACCAAAACCAAATTCAGTGATTCATGAAAGTGCTTGTTAACTGTTTAGACAGCTGCTAGTAAGCCTATAACAGCTGTCGACGTTTGAATAAGAAACTGTCTTGTAATTGCCTACTAAACAGTTTTGATCAAATCATGACGTGGCTCAGAGCTGTTTATGATGCTCATGAGTCAATTTTTTCTGACTAAACCTGACTCGATCCATGACCTCTCTTGACTTGGTGACCCAACCCGATCCGACCCACTTCAGCCTAACCCAACCCGATACGACCCACTTCGGCCTGGCCCGACCCGGTCTTACCCATACCTAACTATTAAGTTATAAATCTGTTTTACTTAATTTACATTGTTTCTTATTTCTAAGGAAAGTCTATCTTACAAGAACTCTACTTACAGTCCACATCTCACAATTTGTATTGATTTCACATTTTTAGCTGAGAGTCATGAACGGGGATCTGTTATTGTGTTCTTCACAGAAGAGAATTTTCGCACCGACAGTGTAAAACTTGTTGAATCTCTCTTTTCACGACGAGATGTTTGAACAATTATTGGTTCTTCTTTTGTCAATTTTTTCAAACAATTCTGATGAGTTCGTAGATTTTAATGAAACGCGAAAAATTGTTTAAGCTAAAAGTTCTTCTTCACAGGAAAATTCATCGGTGTCTCTGTTGTTTTTTCTGTTATTTAGTGACAATTTTCATGCAAAAACTGGCAATTAGTTCGGTCCTTTTTTACGTGGGAAAAAGATTCTTCTGTTTCGTTTGTGAAATTTGGTTTAATAAGTAAAAAGCTTAAAAAAATAAGTAAAAATCTTAAAAAATAAGTAAAAATCTTAAAAAATAAGTAAAAAGCTTAAAAATATAAAAAAATATTTTTTTAAACAGCGTTACTCGAATATACTAAGTGATCTGTATATAATTGACTAACGCCCTACGTTTTTATCTTCCGAACTGAAAATTTGGTTCAAAAATTTGTATTACGTACACTTGAATATTATTTTCAAATTTTATTACATTTATATATAAGCGTCGTTAAAAAAATTGTTTGTATTATTTTTTATCTGTTAGTGTTCCACTACTAGCCGGTGATGCAAGCTTTTGCTATTTATTTATTAAATATTTTTTCATTATTTTTAAAGTCTAAAAACAGATTATTGTATTGTTAGAAGATATACACATGCATGCAAAAAATCACCTTCAGAAGAGCTTTAAGAATGTTTTAGAAAAATCAAATGTAGTAAAAACATTGAAGCAAGTTAATAAAAGCATTGTAAAAGAGTTCAAGATAGCAAATAGTGCAATATGTGGGTTTGTGTGCATGTAACTTGTACATTTGTAATTGTTATGTTCATTAAAGACAGTTCCCATATGTTTTTTAGCTTGCTCGACTTGAACCGACCGTTTGCCAAAAAACAGCGATATTAACATTCCTAATGAATAATAAATATGTTTTTTTTATATTTTTTTTGTGTGTCGATAGCTCTGAGAAATAAATTAGTTTACTAAAAAGTTTCTTATACACATTTTCATCAGTAAAACTTTTCTAAGTCGACGAGCGTTGAATTCACAGAGCATTGAATTCAAAAATCTGTTTCTGCCACCTATCGTAGCTTACATATTTATTGAAGCCACCTAGCAAAACAATTAATAACATCAAGCCACCTAGCGAAACTTTAGTATAATTCTTGTCACTACTATCAGGTGTGTTTGTAATTAAACGCCAATCATTATATCCTATTTTGGATGACAATTGCTTTTTGATTTCAAATTAAATTTATTCTTATAAATTACCGTTTTAGATAAAAGGAATAGAAAGAGAAAACAGGAAAAGAAAGAGTGAAACAACAAAACTACAAGGCAATATTGTGTGCACAATCACACACAGAAATTATTTTTTTTATAATTTAAAACAATATTGTTTTCTTTCCAACGGTTTAACATAGATTTGTAAATGCGAAAGATCGCCTAGCTATCAAAATCCTGTTTGCCTTTGAGATCAAATAACCATCATTTTGACGACGTTTCAGACTGCAAGTGCAACATTACAAGCAATTACTGCTCTGATTTACATTTTTTTTTTTTTTTTTTTTTTTTTATTGAGATTTAGCATACGCCTTATCAATACAAGTATTGCTCAAGGCGAGAGAGGGAGGGTACTTGCAAAGGCGGCCATTTATAGGCGCCTACCCCTTTAGCAAATGCGAGTGAACTCCTTGCTTAAGGGAGTTACGCTGGTGACGCCGGCGAGGTTTGAACTGCCGACCTAACGATCGACAGGCGAACGCTCTACCGCTCTGCCACCAGCGATTGCGTAGTTGACGATCCTCAAGTTGAGGACCGTCAACTTACATTTTACATGATTAAATTACGGTCTCCACTACCCCATTTGAGCGCGCGCACACATTCCCACGCGTTTTGCGGTAGGCCATTTCACGTCCAAATTTGCAAAAGTTTTTTATAGACGTGTTCAGTTTCGTAATAATATATCTCGACTTCTTACATCTATGACTTCTTACATCTTCCAGTTGTATAGGTCCGTGGTTCTAAGCTATTTTAGCTTCAATTGAATGATGTTTAAACATGTATTGGTGGTGATTTTAATCACAGAAATTTAAAAATCACCCCCCTACGACATAGCCAAGATCTAACTTTACCATAGGATGAAGTTTAAGTTAGTAAATATTCCCACATTTGTGGTTATTGTATACCTGCTGTTTGACAAGAGCAAATGAAGAAAATTGAGCGACAAATGGACACAATAAAAACAGGAATAAATAAATGATCAAGACAAAAATTATTGTAATCTTATCTCTTATTAGAAATCGGACAAGAGAAAATAAAATATGGAGAGGTTGACATTGTGAGATATTAGGAGAGCACGAAAGCGATAGAGAGATTGGGAGAGAGAGAAAGAAAGAGAGAGAGAGATAGAGAGAGAGAAAAAAAAAGAGAGAGAGAGAGAGAGAGAAAGAAAGAAAGAAAGAGAAAGAGAAAGAAAAAGAGAGGAGAGAAGAAAAAGAGAGAAAATGAAGAGAAACGTTATCGCTACAATATTTAGATTAGTTTTATTGATTATTGGCACAAATCAAAGAACAAAATATTGGCAAAAATTTAATTTGAAAAATTTCTCAAAAAAACTCTTTTTGAAAAAGAAATGAAAAATTATCAGTGATTTTATTTCCTCCACAACCTACAGATTGATGTCTAAGAATTCTAATAAACTCTTGCATGACGGATAGAGTTATCTGATCTTCTCATGATTGGAAAAAAGACTACAAAAAACAGTTGAGTTATTGAAAATTTGCTTAGTTATTTATTTCCTGACTTAAAAAAATCAAAATATTGAATTGAAAATGGCTACAAAATGCTTAGTAATAGTACCATTTTTATTACAGAGAGTTGTATTGATATAAATAAAATATTTATTAGTAGTACTAGAGATACCCAAAAATAATAATTTTTTAGGTTTTTGTCGAACTGCCAGATAGCAAATAAATAACATTTCTTTCTTTACCATTATTATAGGAGGTTTAATCAATTCAGGGTCTTAATTGCTGAAAATGATCATATGTGGTTGTTTTATATAATCCGCATTATCAAAAAAAAAAGTTGAATGTTTTGGATCGAACCTGGTTCAAGCAAATTAAAATCATTACATCTCATGCCCTCCATTTGCAAAACAGCTTCAATGTCTTACAATGCTTTCGTTACTACAATAAACTCAACAGAATGTTTAATGTAGCGTAATCGGCTAATAAACATTCTTGTTATACTAATCTTAGGTAAAAACGTTTTTGACCTTTAAGACTGACAGTGAACAATCGCGTAATTTACTTTTATGACTTGCCCACACGCACTGATTTTATCAACAGCTGACCTTGCTGACCGTCGCGTTATGCGGAATTGTTAATGACATGCATACATACTAGGGCTGGGCGGATATACCCGTACCCGCGGATTAACCCGTATCGACCCGTTTTTATCGGTACGGGTCAAGTAGGGTGAATTACAAACGGGTACAGGTAAACAAACAACGGGTGCGAGTTTGAACGTACACCCGTATCATTTTCAATTTTTTCATTCAGACTAGTATCAAAAGTCAATGCAAAAACAACCATAATTAGGTAGTTTAGTATAAAATAGTTATCCATGCTCTGATTTAAATGTTTAGTCTCATTCATTTGATGATTTAAAATTAAGATGACAAAAACCGATAACATAGTTTTTCTTGCCAGTGTCAAACGCTAAACTTGGAAGTCTCTTAGCAAACAATTGAAGCTAGTCGATAATGCTGCCAAGAACAATTGTGTCAAGAAAGGCTAAACGTTACCAGTGATGGGCACCAACTACTTCAATTGTAGTTACAACTACATGCCAACTACCTCATGACAGAAGTAGTTATAACTACATGTTAACTACTTTAGAAGAGAGGTAGTTATAACTAGTTTGTTAACTACTACTAAAGTAGTTAACTACTTTCCAACTACTTTTTAACTACTCGTATATTTATAAAACATGTACTGTAAGATATAAAAACACAACAACAAAAAATAAATTTGCATTTAATAATTTTTTTTAAAGAATAATAATGATTGTTAACTAAATATAATAAAAACAAAGTATTTTTAAGCAAATATAATAAAAAAAAGTATTTTTAAACAAATATAATAAAAACAAAGTATTTTTAAGCAAATATAATAAAAACAAAGTATTTTTAAGCAAATTTTAAAAAAACAAAGTGTTTATTGATACATAAAGGTTGAATGACAAAGTTCAAAATTTGTTAAAACTGGAACGGCTTTTCAGAAGAATCATACGGTCAAATAAAGTGTCACTCATTTTGCACCTTCGAGGTGTCAAAATCATACCAGCCATGCTTGGAAGAGTAGAATTGGCTTATA
>OZ022244.1:5102352-5152352 GCA_963978895.1 Erpobdella octoculata | reverse complement strand
TGAAGTGCCTGCCATCTGGGGAATAAATTAATATCCATGAAGTGCCTGCCATCTGGGGAATAAATGAAAATATCCATTAAATTCCATTTAGGGAATAAATTAATGTCCATGAAGTTCTTTAGACTGTAGATAAGACTGTTAATTAAAACAATGAACATCCAGTTAATTTCGATTTAAGCTTCTGTTCTATTTGAATAACTTTCTGATGTGTGTTTCAATAGATTAATCTGACTCGTCATCTTCATCTTCATCACTTTCATCGTAACCAACGCTTGCATTACTTCGACTGTATTCGGTGGTGCTGTCAGTCAAGTATTCCCCAAATGTTCGTCGCCTTTTCCTTATTATAATAATAATGATTAGTACTGCTAAAACTACCACAGCAATAGCAACTGCAAGCGATGCCGGATATATATAATTTAAATGCACTTTATGCTGCTCTGAAATTCTGTACACCAAGTTAAAAGACGTAAGATTCAACTCAACCTTTCCAAGGGTGACTGTCGGAATGTCAAAGTTAATGTCTTCAGGAGAACAACTTCCGATGTATCTAATTCTGAGCCAAGTCAGATCCCGTTTGATAATTTCCGCATCCAGATAATCGATATCAAGATAGTTAATTGGTATGATGTTGTCGTCGGGAAGTATATTTAGTGCTTCGCAATCGAAGTTCACGTTGTCGAAGTTTTGCATTTTAAAAATCAAATCGGTAGGCTCTGAAAAATCGAATTTTAAAGAAAAGTTTGTAAATCGGAAGTTTTTTTGTTTGTATTCAATCGAGCCTTCATTTTTGTAATCTACTGCGTGCTCGAACATTGAATAACAGTGAATGTAGACTTGTTTGTTTGCCTGTATCATTTTGTAAACACAGTTTTCAAGGCTAGTAACATTTCGAATTACCTGACAGTTAAAATTTAATAAGCTTTCATTTGTTCCGGTCATTACTTCGACAATTCTGAATTCTCCGTGGGTTTGCTTTGCCTCCTGGCAAACGGCCAAAGTGTTCACCTCACTCCACGAAGATCCGTCAACGAGTGTGAACTGTTTGTTGTCGACATCTTTGTACTTCAACAAGCCGCCAACCAGGGACAGATGTGGGACATGTATGTTGTCCCGACAACCAGAGAAGCACATCAAATATATTGGCTGATACATGTCACCGACGCAAGATTCTGAAATAACGTGTTCTCTGAGAATACAAGCGCTGAATGTGATGTCGGTTTCATAACAGACGATCGTTCTATTGTCGCGTATGAACGAGGCGTTGTATTCTAAGCTCATCATGTTCTCAATCACTTCTCCACCGTCAAAGCCCAGCTCTTGGCATGCCAGTTCAGTGTTGAATGGACTCCAGATTTTGCCGCATATGGAACTCCACTCACCAGATTTCATCAGAATTTCAAGCCGTCCGTAGTTTTTTGACGAGCCTTCGTGTACCAGACGATACAAATATTGATAGTTTCTGTGAGTTTCGATGCAATTTTCGGAGCTGATGTTGCTGTAGTCGTTTTTGCGTCGATTAGTTAGATTGTTTATTAATAAGAAAAGATGAAATATATTTCTAAGACGAATTATCATAGTCATCATCATCATTATTATTATTATTATTTATCGCGTGTTTGTTTACTGTTGTGAAAATAAGGAGCAAAAACAATTGATAAACAATTCTTGTGACGTGAATTCCAAGTTATTTTTTTTGTTTAAGTTGAAGTAGTTTATTTTTTCAAAATTATTTTATTAAACCTCTAGATTAAAATTAAATTTTACAAGAAATTAAAAATTTATTCGCTTAGTTAATAGCATTTCAGTTTCGACACTGCAATTTCAGGCTTTATTAATCAGCAGAACTTTCAAAGTTCATCTCTAGAAAGGTTATTCCATTCCATAGTTGATGTCAACGCAGGAGGCCACAGGATCAAGTCCCAAAGACATCTCTTGGATGCAGACCATGTCATCTCCGCACTGAAGCTGCAACATGAACATTTGAAAATTTTAGTTTATTGGTCAAAACAGACGATGTAAAAAGTTATGTTGATAGATTCCATTGTCCAAACAGTGTGAAATAAGGTTATTTTGTAGTAAAACTTTTTTGCATTTAACACATTTATTCTGTTTTCTAGAAAAAAGCTCAAAACAAAAGCTATATAATAGTGGTCTGGTCTTTGTCAATAATAAATATAGACAAACTCACCCACTTAAATAACCTCAAACAATATCAAACCTCAAGACATGGACTGTTGCAGTAGCACACGGGACATCCATTGGCGTCTTTCCTAAAACCACTAATGTCGCATCTGCAGGTTTCGGGAAGTGGCTCGCAATGATCAACTACGAATGTTCCACAACAACAAAACAGCATTAGATTAAAGATCTTAAAATTTTATAACGTTTCTCATTTACACGAAAGTTTTGTTAATGATGATGATGGTGATTTACAAAAAAATTGATGATGTTGATAATGTTGATGATGATGGTGATGATGGCGATGATGATGATGATGATGATGATGGTGGTGGTGGTGATGGTGGTGGTGGTGGTGATAAGGTTGTTGTTGATGATGATGATTAAGTCAATTGTATAACTAAAAATTATTGTATTGAAACTCCTAATTATATTTATAAACAAACATAATTAAAATATGATAATGATAAAAAGTAATTTCAATAAAATAAAAAATTTGTGTTCTAATTAAAACAATTTAAATTATAATTTTTTTGTTTTTGTAATTAAGAGTTTTAGGCAACTAACTATGTAAGATTTGTGTAATTAATATTTTCCTGTGTTTTTGCAGCATGTTTCATTTCAATATAGATTTCTTATAATTAAAAAAATACATGAAAACATAAACTGTTAATCTCACATGGCTCGCATTTTGCTGTAAATGACTTCTGCAAATTACCACACACAAATCCATCTGGACAGTTAATTGACCTCAAGGCGCATTTCTGTCCTTTTGGACAAAAGTCAAACTGGAAAAAATAAGTTTTTCTTAGTTTATATAGAAATAAAATAATAGTTTGCTTTAAAATGTGTTAGCTTCAAGTGTGATGCAGACGAAGCTGTTGTCGAGCCAGCTGCGATTGCTAAATAGCGTTTGCCTGTTGGTCAGCTGCTAAATAATCGATGATCGATAGTTCGAATCCGGCTTTCGTTGGGTTGGCTTTTTGAAAAAAAACCAGATAAACAGTGTTATTGGTTTAGAAAGCTCTAAGTTTTTCAACTTCATATCTGTTTAATGGGTTTTAAGCAACACAAATTGTTTACGGCATTTCCACAGTTGTTGATGCACATGCGATAGAAGCACTTCGGAATGCTTTCGTGCTTCAAGTAGACTTGCGATTGGCAAGAGGTTGTCTGTTTGAACACAGGACACTTCGGTGCTGGATCAGAATGAACGCCTGAAACAAGTTATATTTCAATCATTTATTTAAAAGCAAAAATGAGACTTTAAGTGAAGAATATGTTTTTGTTTTCAAATTTGATAAGTAAGTTTTAAAAAAATGAAAAAGTTTTGAAGTTTATAAATTCAAAAAAATTTATTGTTTAAAATTATCAATCAGTTAATTAATTTAGTCATTTAAGCCAAATAAAAACTTGTTGAGCCGAAAACGTTTTTAAGCCAAAAATCTTTTTAAGCAAAAATTTCTTTTGCCAAACTCCTTTTTAAACTATTAACTTTTTTGTTTCTGAAGTACATAAAAATCTGAATTTACCGAAAACAGCAAAGCCACAAATGAAGAGGACAAACAATTTCATTTTCACAATCTCAGTTGGTGATGAAACTGGAAACAATCTGGGAGAAAAAAATTAGTAGTACTTTAAAATCTAAAAAACCACAACGAATCGGCAAGCAAAGTCAAACTCTGATAAAATTAAAGAAGAAATTGTAAGACTACCAGACATCTCAAAGTAAAACATTTAAACCACTTTAAAATACTTTACCCACCTGAGCGAATTAAGAGTAAACACAAATGTTTTCTTGTGTCTTTTCATCGTCTCTTATTTATATAAGCTGCTGATAGATAGCAAAAGTGATTTTAAATGTAATAAAATCAAGTAGACATATGTGTTTGACATCATAACGATCATCGTCGTCGTCGTCTTCGTCCATAAAATTATCAATATCACCACAACATCAACAACAATGTCGTTATTGACATTATCGTTAATGTCATTGTTGATCGCATGTTATAATTTTTAAGCATTTATATTTAGAAAAATCCGAAACAATTGAAATTTAAATAGATGGACTTTTTCAATCGAGTTTCTGAGATTACACTTAATATTAAAAATGAATAATGTTTTAACACAATTTTTGTTTTTTAAATGCTTTTATTTAGGGAAGAGACAAATTTATAAAAAATTATTTCATCAAAATTAATTCATCAAAAAAAAGTTCATCAAAAATTAATTCATCAAAAAAAAGTTCATCAAAAATTAATTCATCAAAAAAATTAATTCATCAAAAATGTTTTCCTCAAAAAAGTCTTTTATTTACAAATTGTTTTCTGTCTCAGCTCTGTGCTTACGATGCTCCAAGCGAAAGTTTCTGGTAATTGAGCGCAAGTAATCTAGTCGTTACATTTCTCTGTAACGTTGTACAATATTTCAAAGTCGATTGTCAAGAATGCGGTATGTCTTGTTCCTTCGAACAACAACCCCGGCTCGAAATACATCGACTTTTTACTCTGCTAGTGTTGCTTCTTTTTGCAAAACCTCGATCAGCTTCCATATGGTTGGGTGAGAAGCTCCTTTTAAAAGCTGGTTGTTGAAGGCCTCAATCCCATTGTTTGTCCGTGGCTCTTCTTCCAAAATCCGGTGATAGACGCTCCAGGCAGCAATCGAATAACGCGAATTCCTGCGTTGTCCATTGGTCAAAGGTCGTCCGAGATAAATGTCTTCGAAGTAATCCGTAAAATCCAGAAAATCATTGGGAAAACATTGCGTGAGGGTGTTGAATGTATCGATGACATCGGAACATGGAACAAATGCGAGAGCAGCGATTATTGTTAATTTCAAGTGGAACTCCTCTTCCTGTCTATATCGAACCTGAAACTCTCGGTTACAGATGCGACGGTAAAGCGATTGTTGCAGGTGAAAGAAGCAAAATAACTCGACTGCGTGAAAGACACATTAAAATGCATTGATTTCGGCCACTTCGAAATCAGTAGACACGCATATAAGATTTGCCGTGGGACGCAACTGCTTCAGCACACTCAGCACATAGAGATAAGTTGTTTCTGTTCGCTTGTTCATCAGTACATAGACAAGCGGTGAGTAAGAGTGATTCATACGAGTAAATAGCACCCACAACTGATTAAAAAGCCAGCCTTGGCACAACGTCAAATGTAGCATCAGCACCCCACTTGGAGGCTTCGGCAAGGATATCCAGACTCTTGTTTGTGCCAAAGATCAGAATGCAATTTCATATCCATCGTGCTGCAAGAAGAGCTCTCCATCCTTCAATCGATAAGCCTCGGGGATCAGAAGTTCTTGGAGAGTAGCAGGATTAGTGGGTTCAATACGTTCCGCGTGACGATAGAGACGTATGTTGCGAGCAGCGTTCCCCTGGCAGATCATTGGTCGTGCGTTGTCTGGTAGCTATTCAATAACTGTTGCGATGATATTGCGTGCAGGCTCTCAATTGTTTTCTAACGCAAGTTCTCGGATTCTTCCTTGTGCACGAAAAAGTCCAACATTGACCGAACTGCCAAGATGATTGTGCTCGTTGGTGACTTTGACAGCATCACCCTTCAGAGTAGCACGGCCTGCACACTTTGTCTCTGCACTTCCATCCGGCCCAGTCTGAAATTAGACGGATCTGAAGTAAGTTATCCGCTGCCCACGTTTGTTGATGGTTGACAATATCTTCCAATACAGATGATCATCCTGTGCAGCATTTCCTTTCCTTTTTCAGAACGAACCATTTCATAAGTCATTTTGTAGAGCAGAAATATAATATCCTAAGAAAACTAATGACAGCGAAACAGAGTTGATTAAGTTACTTTTTTATAAAATTCTAGATTATATTAAATTGATAAAAAACCAGTGTTCATTTGAAAGCCTCGTATATTTTCACACTCCTTTGTTCTCTTTCCGCCGGCATTTATATACCGCTGTTTACTCACGTCTCACGTTATGAACATGCCATCATGCATATCCAGTTGCAAACATGCCATTGATGCCATCTTACACATCTAATTCGCATCATGCTATCATGCATATCTAACTGCTAACACGCCAGCACATATCTAGTCACGTTACAACATTACACTCTCGATAAAAAAATTTTTGATGAATTAATTTTTAATGAATTCACCTAGAGCCTTTATTTAACTTCACTCGTCTCTCTGTTTGTTTGTCTGTGGTGATCAAATTTTAGAAACAAAAATTCACCTACTTTTTGACCACCTAGAGCTCTAAAACTTTAAGGAAAACTTTATTCTGTATGAAAATACATGAATTGAATGTTTCAGACATTAATTAGGCCTTAAATCAATTAAAATTAATCAAGGTTGTCCGTTACAGGTAGACGCAAATTCGACTAATATTCATCTACGTAGAGCTTTGAAACTTTCAGAATAGCTGTATTTTCGATAACAATATATGAATAAAGTGTTCTAGATAACAATGAATCAACACATCGAGTTAAATTTAAAAATTTTGATTTCATATGAAAGAAATAAACAATGTACAAGATTGAGGGTAACGGGTGTTTTAGATTCAAAAATTTTAGTTCATTGACTCAGATAAAGAGGCAAATAAAAACATTTTTTTAAAATTCTTTTTTATTTGTTTTCTACGACTATTTTTTCATTAAAACAATTTTTTGATTTTAAGTTACCACCTGGGTTACCCGGCGTTGCCCGGGGATTTTAGAGGTTTTTCTATCGTTATTCTCTTTTGCTCCCATTTCCTTCACTGCTTGCTCTTCCACCCCCGGCTGCTTTTCCGTTCCCTGTTGCTTTCCCACACCTCTGTCGTTTCCCGCTCCCGATCGTTTTCGCGCCCCCGGTTGAATTCCCGCTCCCGGTCGCATTCCCGCTCCCGGTCGCATTCCCGCTCCCGGTCCATTCCCGCTCCCGATCGCTTTCCCGCTCCCGGTCGTTTTCTCGCTCACACTTAAGTAAGATAATCAAGCGGTGGTTTGTGTCAAGTTTGAAAAAAATTTGATAATCCGTTGGTGTTTTATGGACAAAAAACGTTTTAGTCAGCGGTTGCCCGGGGATTTTAGAGATTTTTTTATCGTTTTTTTCTCTTGCTCCCGTTTCTTTCACCCCTTGCTCTCCCGCTTCCGGTTGCTTTCCCGTTCCCGGTCGCTTTCCCGGTGACGGTCGCTTTCCCTTTTTGGTTTAATGCCAAATAGTTAGCGACCTCAAAAAAAATAATTTAAAAAACGTTCGGTTGAGATCATGCTGACAAAACTGTAAAAGATACCAGCTTCTTCTTTCTCCTTAGTCCTTGACCATTTTCTGTGAAATCGAGGTTGAATTTGTAGAGGAAGAATGTAATACTTACTTAAAACAAATGTACCAATTATCTTCACCATTACCTCTTTCTCGGTCACCAACCAGTTTTTTTTTAGAAGAATGTGAACAATAGAATAGAGATGGCGAATTTGCTCCTCATAATCTGGGCGGTTTAAAGACCACGTTAGATAAAAACAGCCAAAATGACAATAAATTCTTCTGTAAAAAACAGTCTACAGTTTTTTTCAGATAGTAAAGATCACAAACCTATTGCAGTTTTGAAGCAACAAGACAAAATTACCAAGTTTTGTTTCACAAGTTCAGCACAGTCAAAAAACACTTCTATGCTTTGTTAAATACAATTATTATGGTTTTGCTCAAGAATTTCATGATGTAAAAAGCTGAATTGCTAAAAAATGTTGAATGGGTAATATAAACATAGTTTTGTATTGGCTAAATGAAAGCTAAAGTTTTTAAATAGCCTTCAGTGTTATTTTTCAACTATGTCAGTGTTATTATTTAATTGTCTAGAATTACCGATAATTTAAAGTCATTGCTAATTGCGTTAAACAGCAGCTGAGAGGTGATTCAATAACGCCCTACAAAAGCGTAGGGGGATATTTTGGAAATGTACATCTACAAAAAGTTAATCACAGCTGAGAGCAATTAAAATACTAGCTTCAGAAAAAACTTTGTGCCACAAAAACTCAAACTCTCTGCGTAGTCAAGTTTTTGAGTTAGTTTTCGTCACCAGCCAGCTGGTCAGAGTGTATTATTAGGCTAATAAGAAAATTTATTGAAAAACAAAAAATTTTTTTGTTAGGTCAAAAAAGTTTCAAGTTTAACAATAAGTTGAGTTTTTAAAAAACGATATTCTAAGTTGAGGATGAAATAACATTTGTTTTTTTTGTCAGATCTAAAAACTGTAGAATTGCATAACTTAAACAATTAGTAAACAACTTTCAATTTTAAAAAACGGTTTTTTTCAAAATAAACTGTACACCGTTATTCATGATTATTAGCAGTATAACGGTTTGACATTTACAACAACGTGAAGCCTGACAATTTTATGCCTTGTTTAAAACTAACAATGTTTTAATGTTGCTTTATCATGCGGACTGTGTCAGTTTATGAATCCAACAAAAACGCCCTTCAGTCAAACGTTACTTAAATCGAGACAATCTATCACAACACACACACACAAACATACAATAAGACACACAAAGACACACACACAAACACACATACAAGCATACACACAAACACACCTACCTGCTCAGCTGTTCATTTTTCTTATAAAACCTTTTTATGCGTAGGATAAACATCATTAGACCAACACGTCTCATCTTTTTATGAGTTATTAAGCCTTCAACGGATCGTCAACCAGCCGATAAAACTTGTGCACAAAGTGGATGCGATAGTACTTGGTAGTAGCCGTTATTGATTTGTTGGTATTTATATGGAGGTTGTGCACATGTTGAATGTCACGGCAATGCAAAGATTTAAGTGCATTAAAAACGATAAATGTGACAATCAAAATAAAAGAAAAACTTTGTCTGTGCGTGTGAGAAAAAAGTAAGAGAGGGAAATAAAGAAAGGAGAGAAGGGAAGGAAAAGATAAAACTTTGTTATATTGCTTGCCTTCCGGAGGCATCAGTCAGTCAGCAATTTGGACCGTTTTATTATAGATTGCCTGAGAAACTGATATGTAATTATTGAAAAAGATAGATAGAAGGGGGAATATGAGGAGTCGCTGTAGCACAGTGGTGAAACTAGTTATGCTTGCATCCTGCCGTCGTGGGCTTAAATATCAGTCACGGCGAGGCGTAATTCCGTTGAGCCAGAAATTCACTCACACTGCTCAGGCCAACTCAGCTTTTCATCCTTCACTGGTCGATGAATGAATACCAGTTTTTCGACTGGGGGTAATAGGACTCGGCACATCCCGATTTAGAGGACACGTCCGGGTGACAGGTGAAACTGTGTAATCTCACTGATCCCACATGCACGAGCCGTTTCCGAAGCTGCTAACGTGTGGGTTATTTAACGTAAAAGTGAAAATGAAGAAAATTTCCAAGCTACTTTTTACAAACTTTTATTTAGGTTACAATCTCTGTTTGTGTGTGTGTGTGTGTGTATGTGTGTGTGTGTGTGTGTGTGGCTTTCTCTGTACGCAAATCTTGCAAGTAAAATTTAACCAGCTTTTTGACTAGCTAGGAAGCTGAAATTTTCAGCATATCTTTATATTAGATGACAATACATAATTCAATTAAAAAAAACAACGTAATTTGAACATCTTTCGTATACATACACACATACACACAAACACACATCGAGTGTATTCGAAATCAAAGTTTGTGTTAAAAAACTCGTTTTGTCCTTCACTTGTTTATTAATGTGTGTTCAGATTGTTGTTCAACAAAAATTAAGATTTTCTACAGAAGTTTATCAAATATAAACCACCAATTTTATTTTTTTCCATTTAATAAAATTAGGCAACTCAAATTCTTTGCAAACACTAAATAAGCAATTGTGAGTCGAGTGTTAGTAGAACAAATTGATTAACAAGAAAGTTTTAAAGTTCAATAAGCAAGCTTTTCAAACTTTTTGTTTGCCTTTTCAATAACTCAACAAATCAATGCAGTGAAAATACTTTAAAGTACTTAACTGACTTCATGTAATTTTTAAGCTAAACGAATTTCTTTAGACCACATCAAGTTTTTTCAAGTTTCCATTTTTGTTAGCTTGCATTTCATAAACGAAATTTTTACCGACGAAAGCGAATGAAAATCAATGGAAACAAAATTTTCTAGCTTAAATTATCCCAAAATATCGATGAATGGATAATTTAGTTATGAATAATCAGGATACGGTCAGTTTATTATAAGCTCTCTCTCTCTCTCTCTCTCTCTCTCTCTCTCTCTCTCTCTCTCTCTCTCTCTCTCTCTTTCAATTTTTCTTTTCAATTATTTCAATTATTTGAGTGTTAGTGGGTTATATATGTAACTTGTAAGTCTTATATGGCTGTCGAGTCTAGTCTTTGTTCCAACACAGTACAGCCTAATCTCAAGCGCACTGAGAGGTGCACTGCAGACCGTTGGTTGGGGAGCAGTAATTATTGGAGTAGCACTTATCGGTACCCGGACAACATTTATTGGTGATCCAGCTGCATATCATTTTATTGCCGACAACTTGATAGCTGTAATAAATCTGGCAGGCACAGACAGTCTTGCAGCAACCGTTGATACAGGGGTACTTGAAACCTTCAATCATGTTGTAAAAAAGAGTGTAAAATGGCGAATGATCAGATACGTCTAAACCTGTGGTATTGTCTGAAAAACGAAAAAAATTAGTTAAACAATAGATTGATAGGATAAAAGTTCAAATGCAGAATACAATTTTAATTAGCATTCTTTTAAGCCTTTTATAATGGTGTAATCTTTACCTTCTTTGATGAGCAAAAACGAAATGGAAAAGTTAAAAAAAACTCAAAATTTGTTCTTTTCAAATTGTTGTTTTTTATATTTAAAATCAAAAGTATTCTAAATAACAATAATAATTTGTGGTGATATATTGTTAAATTTTTGGCTGACGGAACGGATAGAAACAATAAAGAAATTGGCTATCGAAATAACACGACGTATAAGAGTTAAATTATTATAATATGAAAACATAAAATTAAATAAATATTTAAGAGTTCTTTCTCTTTACAGAACCAAATCTTGGAGCTCACTTCTCTTTGTATACAAAAGAGTTTGAACTTATTTTTTTTTAAAACACAACCTGTATTATCATCTCTATGCCGACGACATGCAAATCTATGGGTACTGGTTACTCAACCAGACTGATGATCGTCTCCACAAATGGCTGGCTATCAACGAATGGTCTGCCGTCCAACCCTGACATATCCAAAACCATGTGGTGTTTTTTAAGATGACCCATCAACATCTATGGCACCGTCAGTTTCACATCTAAGCTAATGAACCTCGGTATCTTCATGGACACTGACCTTACCATGCGGTGATATGTTTGCAACACACTCATCTCATGGTTTTCAATTCTTAAAAGAATAGTAGCCAGAGTTTATCTCTAGCCATTCTTGAAAGAAAAACACTTGTTACATCTTTCGGTCTGACATTTATTGACTAATACCACTTCTCACTTGTCGGTCTACAAATCCTACAACTCAATCGCCTTCAATTGCCGCCAGCGCCAATAAGTACGATTATATTATATTCTTCAATTTTCAATTCAGTTCATTTTAGTTGTAAAAAAAGTAATTTATGATGATTACATTAAAACAATATAAATAATATTGGCACTTTATTTATTAAACTCACTAAGCTTAGGAGTCATTGAGTCACGGTTGCAGGTGGGATACATCCAGTAAATAGAAATTCCATCGCACATGGTCCTCGCTTCCCTGTTGAGAAAAGAAGTGTCGCTAACTGGCTGGCCAGAGATCACATAAATAACGGAATCGTGTTCAGTTGGTGTCTGATCAAAAGAACAGAAGCAGTTTATTAATCGCCATAATTATGTGTTGTTGATGAAAATTGATGTTTTACTTATAAATAAAAAAGAATTAAAAAACTTCAAACGCGGTTGTATAAAAAAAACTCTAAAAAGTTCAAAATGAAATCTTTGGGTTTTTTAGAATGCAAAGGAGCGCCCCACGCTTTATGTTTATAATTTTCTTTTAACTTTTAAGAGCGTTTTATAAAAATGTGTTTTAATTTTTTTAAAGTATTTATTTTCTAATTTTAAATTTTTTAAATTTATTAATCTTCAATGTGGTGAACTTTCTTCTTATAATTTATAATTAATTTTATTATTGAATAATTTTTAATTAATTAATTTTAAACTTATTATTACTGACTGGTTATCTAGAAGGTGTCAAGCTTTCTATCGGTTGTAATGAAAACCTTTGCTAACGAAATACATCGCGTATACTAATTTAAAGTGTAATTATAATTTTTTGTAATAAAAATGTTAAGGTATCCAGACTGTATTCCCAATTGCAGATCGAAAACATACGTGGAAGTAAGCTAAAATGTGACAATCAACTTTGTTGCGAATTCAATTGACATGTAGAGCTAAAGAATTGCGTGTAACAATAACAAGTGATTGCGTCATTTTGTATTTTTTATGCTTTTATGTTTTCTATTACTAGCTGCTGATTCACAGAAGTTATGTAATATTGAATGCTAAGGTACTCTTATTCACCGTTATCGAGTGTTTAGCTACCTACCTTCGGATACTACATGTTCAGTGTTGTTTAATAATTAATTTTTTTAATCCTGATAAAATCAATCATGTAAGAACCGATTTACACTGAAACAGTAAATAATTTTTTTAGTGAGGGTTCCTATTAAGTTGTTACGATAACTAGTAATTAATAACCGGTATACCCACTCTTCTCTATATACCGTCTTAATCAGCTTTACAAACTTGTCAACATTTTTTACTGGGAAAACATTCATTCATGCCCAAATCAAACTCTTAATTTATACGCAATTAGAACTTACCGAGTCAGAAGTGTCATCAGGTTTGGTGACCTCACCAGGAGCCCTAGCAGCCGTACGATTAAGAGGAGTCATGTAGCAGACACTCTCGGAGTTCGAAATAATTTTAGTCACCTTTATGTCCTGTGAATGAAAGAATGCTGAATGATTACAAACTTCTGCGTTCATTAAAATAAGTTTTAACAGCTCTAAGCCGATTAAACTTAGGATCCAGGTTAAAATGTTTACTTAACTAATCTGGATTTGGATTGTATACAAAACTTCAATGAACCTAATTGTTTTAACAAATGGTGACAGGTAACATTAGGTTTTAGCATTCAAATAAACATTAATAAAGATAAAACAATAAATTGTAGCCATCCATTAGTTTCAGTAAGATATTATTTGTGACTATCATCAGCAAATACTTACATATTTATTGTAAACAGGCTTTTTTAAGAAATTATAGTTTAATTAATTTTATTTAAAACGTGTATTATCGGGTATGTTTTAGATACTTCATAATGCATATTTGTGAACCATCATACTGCGTATTTGCAAGTCATCATATTGCATATTTCCTAAACTGATTTACAAAACATTACTATCTTATAATCTCAAAAATAAATTTTGCATATTGCATAGATGAATTTCAAACTGTTTTCAAATCAATTTTTATATTTTTGAGAAATTCTTATTCTTGCATTTTAAATCTTACCTTATTGAAATCGTCAACAACCCAAGCCTCGTGTTTGCTATCGTTGACGTGATATGAGACATAGTTGTTGTTTGTGTCGCTAGTCACCTCCTGTGTACGTTCTTTGTCCAGTTTCAAGGTGAACTGAAGACATATTTTTTGTAATACAACATGCTAGTGCATAGTAAAATCATATACATTTGTTTGCCTTGTTTTAATAGTTCATAGTCCATTAAATCAGGTGTTTTAAGACTGAAACAGCTGTATATAGGAAACACCAAAGTATTTCCTGTTGTGGATCATAATTTGATTTTTTTGACTGTCCCTCCTCTTTTATCCATGTTTGGGACTGGCTCGCTATTAGCGAAGCGGAATTCCTTGCACCTGTTTACCCGCTTTCAGTGTGTGAAAGAATAAAAACAAAAATAGTAGGCTTTGGTGTTTCACAAATAATTTTACACTACCGTATAATTAGATCAAAAACAGTTTTATCTGTCAGAAAAACCTGTATTATTTGAGCTTTGTAGTAGAAGTGTAATCCAACCAGAATGCACGTAACAATGAAAGCAATTACCAGCACAACAGTGACACCGATCACCACATACTTCTGGACCTTGGAAGGTCTTCTCTGTTTTGATTTCAAAAATTAAGGCAAGCTAAGAATTAAAACGCATTTCATTGAATCTATAAAAAAAATAGTGTTGACAGTTTTTAGTTCCAAATTCTAGTTAGGGTATACTGTTGTGGAGAACTCTAATACTTGCAAACATATTTGCAGATTGCAGTTTGGTGCATTCTTTCATGTGAAAGGAAAGATGTATAGGGCCCGTGTTCAAAGTGTCCTTGTTTATGGCACTGAAACATAGTCTATAAAGGTGGAGAATCTAAGAAGTTTAGAAAGGGCAGAACATATGATGGTTAGATGGATGTGTGGTGTTTCGTTGAATGATCGTGCAGGAAGTGTAGATTTGTATAGCCTTCTTGATGTTTCTTGTGTGCCTGATGTGGTGAGGCGTGGAAGACTAAGGTGGTTTGGACATTTGGAGCGTAAAAGTGCAGATGATTGGGTTTTGGCATGTAGAGATGTGGATGTTAGGAGTGAAAAGTAAAGGTAGAAGTAGGAAGACCTGGTGGGAATGTGTGAAGAAAGATATGGATGAGGTCGACCTGAAGCGGCAGTCTGCCCTGGATCGTGACTTGTGGAGAGGCCTGATATGGAAAAAGCATCCAACCCTAGCCTAGCGTGGAATAGGAACGTTTCAAAATAAATGATGATGATGAGAGCAATCTTTGAATTATATTGCCAGTCATTATGGCTAAAGTGTCAGCAAATGTGAATAAAGATTTGAATGGTTTAGCAGTCTCATGGTGATGCTGACACTTGCATTGCTCTTGTTACTGTCATTGCAGAGAATAACTTGCTTATCACTAGAAACTATGCATTACTTAGATTTAATAAAATGAGACCGGACTGAGAAAACAATAAGTATTTCATTAGTAATGACTTAATGAAGTTTGATTATCATGCTCCGACCAGTTGTGACACTGCCTTACCATGCTTAGTTCAGGTTGAAGTGTCTGTTTTAATTATATATATATATATATATATTGCAGCTGCAAATTTACCACCAGTTTCATTGTATTTTGTCTCATATGCAAGTTTTTAAAAAACAGCTTCTGTCGATAGAATTTTTAATTTTAAATGAACAGGCTAGCAATTGCAGAGAAATAAATTAGTCTCTATAACAACCAATGAACTTGATGATATTTCTGAGGTTATTAAATGTTGTTTCCAAAAAAAATTTAGCAATGCTTGTGGAAATAGGCTTTGTTCCTGTAAACATAATGGACTTTTGTGCAAATTTATTTTTTCCAATTGTCATGGCAGCGAATATAACAAATGTGTAAGACATTCTGAAACATATGACAGTATCTTTTATATCAGCAATTAAATGAAACTGTTTATAAGAGTGAGAACTTTTTCTGTGACACAGAAGAGACCATTCTAGAGCAGGTTGTAGTCTACCTCTGCCATTGCGATTTACAGAATGAGTTATTAATGGATGCTGTTTATGACAATTTTTTACATTGGCTAAATGATAAAACAGTTATTACTGACAATTCTGCTTAATCACAGTTTCAAACTATGGGAAGTAAGATGATTTTTGTTTACTATCTAGCAATCTATTCTGATAAAGCATTACATATATCGTCTTAGGCTTTTGTGATAGATATATAAATTATAATGTTTATATTACACATTCTTGTTTTAAGACTTCACTTATCATTAAAAGTGTTTATTATTTTAATTACTTTAGATTTTTTAATTTTCAACAATATTTGTTTTGCGTGAACCCGTTTCTGAAAAATTGTGTTTTTGGGTGGATTCGGTAAAAGTGCGATAAAAAAAATTCCTCAAGTGGGATCAATAAGAATTTTTATTTTCTTATTCAGGACATCATTCTGCACCCAACAATGCAAAAATTATTTCTATACCAGTTTTTTCTAGGTTCTCTACTCCGGTTACTGTACTATTTTAAAAACACACTTTTATATTTTTACTACATAAACAACAAACATATTAGCATAGACAATAAATAGTTCGACGAAAATATCCCAAATAATTATTTTATTAAATTTTGTCCAATCGATCTGAAAATTTGATAGAATGCATTGTTAATCAGTTCGGAGGTATGTTTAAATTTTTAAGTCTCTAGCTCATTGGGAAGTTTGTTTAAAATCGATTGCAAGTTTTGACTACAGATCGACAGACAGAGAAGTCAAGTTGAGTAAAAGTGTGTAATGAATATTTTCATCAAAAACTAATACGCATGTAAAATTTTAGCCTAATTATAAATTGGGAAGTAAAGTGAAAAATCGATTACTAGATTAACCGGTAATACACTTTACGAGAAAGTTAAATAAAAGTATATAAAACATAAGGTATTTGCTCTTACTAAAAATGTTTTCCGTAAGTTATAGTTTCATCTAACCAGAAAATACTTCGTAGAAGTACTAAAAGACAAAAATCACATAACCTAATAAAACTTGTCAAAAAACTGTTGATTTAGAGAGTTGGAAATAGAAACAAATTTAACGACTTGTTATATATTTGTATCAACCCCCGTAATTATAGTACTAAAAGTAATAAAATAAAACTGTTACTTCAGTAGTGTTCGAATAAAACTAGTATTAGAGAATTACTTCTGAAGGTTGAATGATGACCGGAGTTCCATCAGCCAGAACTTCAGCTTTACCAGCTCGAGGCAGTTTCCAGACCACCATTTAACTTTGTTCTGTTTAGCAAAAATTAAAATGCTGTTTAATCTTTGTTTAGATGAAAGTTACTTGATGAATTTCAATTCAAATTGTAACCACTGAATTGGCAATTTAAGACTGTGGCTACGAACAAAACTGCTTTCAGTAGGATATTGTCTTTTATGTTATAGTATAAAGAAAGAAAGACTATTTAAAAAGAGTTTAAATGGGTTTCTGCTAGCTTGTCTAGCCGTCAAAAGGAGCTATAAACGTTGATACCTGCAATTGTTATTTGAGCGCTTAGTGTAAAATGACTCATTCAAATAAATTAAAATCAGAAACTAATTAAGAGATATACAACTTTTAGTTTTTCCTTAATTTATAATCACGTTTCTAATTTTTCCGAAGAAATTACAAATTAATGTAACAATTATTTTACCTGAAACTTTGTTCACACTAACAATTGTACACGTTTTCAATGCTAAAACTGACGGCGACGCATTAGAATATGCCTTCACTTAATGCTTTATTTGACAGCCATCAATGCTTGATACCTTGCTAACCTGGTCGATAAAACCATATAATCCTAGATGTTTTTCAATTTGCATTAAGCTATAGAATAAGAAACCCAAAATAAGTTAGATACCAATGTTTCTAATAAGTTTGTCAACAGAATTTTTCTGCTGGTTTGTTTCAACTTTAGTTGGATCCTTGATCCTACCAGACTTCAAACTACGATTTTAAAAAGTTTATCAACATTTGATTTTCTTAACTTTAAAAAAAAAACAATTCTACCACAAACTTGTTAAGTATGTTTATGATTATTTGAAACAATCTGTTTGTTAAAATGTCCTTTCTTCATGAGTCTTTGAAAAAATGTCAGCAATTTGATCGTTTCTTTCACCTGCGTTTAAAAACTGTTTGTCGTGTCACGATTAGTCCAAATTTAACAATAATACAATCAGTTATTCATAATGCTGTTACTTGTTGAATTTCAATTTTGTTTATTGAATTTTTCTATATAGAGTTTATAAGACGGTCTTAGCTTCAGATAATTCGGTGTCTACACCAATGATGAAATCGTTTTTAATTTTAGGATGTTTTTAGCTAAACTCTATAATTCAATAATTAAAAAGTTGATATAAAAAGTATGTGACTAAACACTTGCGTATTCAGACTCGATTCCATTTACGAATAAATGAGAGTGCAAACTTACAGACATAAAACTGAAACAAACTGAAAAAAACCGCCATTTTTGAATGACCATAAATCCATATCCGGAATACAAAGTCAAAACATTTTTCTACCATAAAATGGTCCCATTCCGGAATCGTTTTCTCATGTAGAGTGCAGCTCCATTTCGCCTAATGGGGTGGCTGTAGCGTGGGTCAAACAATAGTGCCGAATTCTTGAAGAAAATTTGATTTGGTTTTATCCCTGCTCTGTTTACGTAAACCAAGGTTTCTCTTCATCAGATAAACCAAGTGTTAGCAAGTGTGTACCTTGATATTGCAGTTAAACAGATTGTTTTTAAAATCATTTTTAAAAACAATTATTAAAGAAAGATGTTAAGATAACATGAAAATTGCTTAAAAGTGCCTGCATGGGACTGTTTTACAAATTTTATTACCAAAATAAATTTTTTCACTTTTTTAAAAATTAAAAAACGTTCTGGCTGAAAAACCGGTAGTTTTTATGCAAAAAATTAAATAAAGTTTTTATGCCAGTTGTCTGTAGAAAAGCTCTTGTAACCACTTTCATTATGTCCAGAGTTTGTTATAGCAATTCCAACCTTGCTGGTTTGCAAAAAAGCATCTCTCCCAAATTCAGTCCATCATCAACATCTCCGCCAAAATAATATTCAAGAGCAAGAACTTTGACTACGTAAGATTTTTTCAAGAATTCCACTGGCTCCGCTTTTCAGAAAAATAGAGTTCAAGGTTGCGTTGCTTGTGTTTAGGTGCCTGCAAGGAAATAGCATCTTGTCCCTGATTTGATGTCTAAAGCCGATCAAGGACGCTAGAGAATCAGATCGTCATCCACGAGAGATCTCCTGTTGTCGGACGATAGTTTTTTATTTTGTTAAAAAATTTATTAATTTTTGAGAATCAGTTTTTAATGCTGAGTTCAACTCTTAAAGATGTGAACGGCTCTTTTATTTTTTAATACATTAATTAATTTCAATGTTGCTCTTAAACGAAAATGAAAAGTTGGCATCAATCAATCTCAAGAGTAAGACTAATTAAAATTTGAATATTATTATGGCAATCTGTGCCGAGTAAATTTTTATGAGTTTTTTTAATAAATAATATGAAACCTCTGTAAAATAAAACAACTCAATTCCACAGAATTACGTCATACAGTATTCAAACTATTTAATTTTATTAAACAATAACAGAACAACCGAATTTTTAAAAACAAAACAAATAGTAAAAAGCTATGAAATTTTTAATAAACATAATTTTAGCTTTATGGCATATAACAAGTAAGCATTTATTTGTGCTGATGACTTAAGAAATTAAAATAATTAAAACTGTTTATATATTTTTATTTAGCTATTGCCTCTGTAGAGCAATCAAAAGCAAGAACGTTTTATTATAAAAAAGATGGAAAGGCCGAGCATGACATTCAGGTTAATGTTGATAAAAAAATATTATAATAACTTTGAGGATGTATATAACAGTAACAAATACTTTTTGAAGATATAGATATATAGCAGTAATTATATTTATAAGCTGGCTGGTGATGACAATCTGCTTAATAACTGAAGATTTGCATTCGATATGTGTCAAAACGTTATTCAGGAGACGATTAGTTAATTCTTCCTTGATACTGTTTAATCTACGATTTGGCCAAAATTACTAATCGCCCCGCCAAAAATGCTCCGAAATCTTTTTAATAGAACGCGAAATTTTTTATTGAGTTGCTCAATCACAAGTCGGATCTAAAAAAAAACATATTTTAAGATTTTTCCATACCCGGACTGGACTACCTAGGTCTCTAGCTAACTGGCAATCACCAGGTAGGAAAAAAGGCCTTAGTAGGCCAACTTTTTCAAAAATTGAATAGATTTAGGTTTAACCCCTTCCATGGTCATTGACGTTATTAGGAAATAAATCTCTTCCAAGGTCATCGACTTTTTAGAAAGAAAATATTTCCTCTTTCCGGCGATTATCTTATGTTGGAGTAAACGTCAAATAACTTTCCCCCTTTCTCTCCGTCATTGACTTATTTTTTAAAGAAAGGTCGATTTGGTTTTATCCCCGTCCTGTTTGTGTTGGCCAAAATGTTTCAAAAACAAACAAACCAAAAAAGTTGCAAGTTTGGCCCAGGATTTTGTAACTAAACAAGCAATATAACAGTTATCTGAAGCTTGATTAAAAACAAACTTTTTCAGCGTTATGTGAATTTAAAAAAATTAATTTCTATTTAACCTTAAAGAACGGTCTCTCTAAAGAACTTGTGGTACATATAGTTGTAAATGCAACCACGGAGTTCTACTTGGATATTCACTTGAACACGTGAGTATTATTTCATGACTTTTAATAAACCCTGCTAAAGTCGTAAGAAGGTTGGTTCAGTTAAACAACAGCAACCGCACGTCTAAGTAATGGACTTGAGTTTTTTTAAACTATCACAGCTTTCGAATTTTTATAATCATTTATACTTAAAAAACGTATTAGGTATTTTTTCAATTTGAAAAATTGTATTCTCTCACTGCCGTATTCCCAACAGAACATAAAATCACTTTTTTTGTGATATAGTTTAGATCACTTTGAAAACTTAAATCTACAAAGAGACGTTATAAAAATTCATCAATTATATTTAAAGCACATGCTAAATTAATTGGTTGAACCCATTTCGGATTTTTAGACGATTGTTCCCTAAGAACTACAAAGAGAAAATAGTCACTAATGAAGGAGAAATCATTGTTCCTGTTGACCAAGTTGGTAACAATTGAATGATTGAAATTACACTGTTAGGTGGCTAAAACGGTAATATAGATATAAGCTCACCTGTTGAATATTGGGTAGATTGAAAGAGTCAGAGTGGGTGTTATTTGATAATTTTGTAATTATGTAGCATAGATTTAAAAAAAACAGGCGCTTGCGCCGATCAAACTCTAGTTCATACATAAAGACTGGAGAAATTATGTATGATCTGTAGATTTTTTTATTTACATTCGTTAGGTGGCGCAGCATTTGCTAACTAACGATATTTATATATGTTGATGTACAGGTGCACCGATTATATTATCAACCCTTTTGCCGTTAATTGCTAACGTTAAATAACAGGCCGGTACCGATTATTAGCAAATTATTATGTCTCTAAATTTTTAAACGCACGGCTCGAAAGTCCTCTAAACGGACACACCGACAGTTAGCGCCGATTAATCGGTTCTAGACGTTGACAGACTAATGATTTAGCCCTGAAGTTGAAGTATAATTGAACAGTGTAAGGCAATCATAAGCGAGTGATCAGATTTGCTGTCTTAAAAGTCTTATTCTACCTACCAACACGTGCCAATTCAGAATTATATGTAATATAAATCACTCTCGTTATTAATTTTTATTTTTAGTAATTTTTTAAAATTGTCACCATCCCAAACAGACTGTTTCGTTTTGTGTCATTTTGTTAAGTTTAATTGATTGGGAATTTAACCTGTAAGTGCCACCTTAAAAGCAAACGGTTCCAAAACAAACGTGATAACCTTTATCTTTTGAAAAACTAATAATTGGTAATCAAAATCGTATGATGAATTATTACTGGTAAATGCAATATCGGTGCACCCGTTCAATTGCAAGAACTAATTTTATATGCTGAGAATTGAGAAATAAATTTATTCATCAATTTTGACGGGTTACAACTAGTAATAAGTATCTTCACTCTGGTAAACAACCTGAATTTTTTTCAGAGTGCACTTTCATGCTACTACGACGGAAAATTAAAAGATGATGAATCTTCTACCGCTACCGTTAATTTATGTAATGGTCTGAGGTAAAAAAAAAACTTGTTTTTGTTTGTGATTATTTTGAACCATAATTGTAATAAGCTCAGAAATCGTCAAAATTGTTATGAGCTCGTACAATAATTTAACGTAGCCGTATCATAATTGAAAAATATAAAAAAAATTGTGTTGAATTAAATTTCTGACTGTTTTACACGGACTTGGTTCTTTAATTTGAATAACAATTTTATTCATAAGAGCAAATAAAGCCAAAATTAAAATGTTCAAAGTTAGTTCACGATAAAACTTTCTAACAGTTCTCAAACAAATTTACCACCAAATCTATGGCTGAGTCGAACTTAAGACAAAAAGAGCTTGTAAGTCTTTGCTCTTGTGTGGTTTGATTAACGTCTGTATCTGTCAATTAGACAATTTAGACGGTATATATGTTTGAGTGTTCTGTGACGTATTTATGTGGCGCGAAACGAGCGTCCATGTGTTGGCTTTGGGGCTCGACTCTCTCCAGCCCACCAATTACTTAGGTGGAAAAGAAACAGCTAATCGACCTTCATTTCGGCTAACAATTTAACCAGTCTCGAATGAACCTCATAGGCTATGGTATAGCTCTTATCACGAGCAAGTCTTATATAACCCACAGAGCTGTTGTACACAGACGAAATGTCAAATAATAAATTGTTGTACTTTGTTACTTTGTTACTTTTATAAAAAAACACATTTTTATTTAGTGACCATAAACTTTGAAATTTGTTTAGTTCAAAAAATTAATTAAATAGTGTTTTCAAGTTTAACTTACGTGTAGTTTGCTTGTAAGTGCTGCATTAACCAGGTTTGGTGTTTAGTGTAGTTTTTAATTGGTAAAAATTAGAGCTTCTTTTAAAACAAATGTAGACTTTATTTTTAAATATATTTATATATATATATATATATATATATATATATATATATATATATATATATATATATCCATAACTTTCCATTTTGAATATTACCTAAATTGTTTTACAATGTATTATTTTAACAACCAGTTGCTAACCAGTTCGGGTTAGATTTATTCCTGATTCGAATCTGGCTGAACCGACCCTAAAGATGTGTTTAATTTTTTAAACATTCATGTACATTTTATCTTAAGTTTTTTTATTATAAATGTGTTTAAGTGGTAGTTTTACAAAGAACACTTCATCTTATCAACTTATTCCCGAAGAAAAGTTACCAGACAAATGGAAGTATGTCTACATCAAACAATACAAACCTTCTGAGAATGCTAATTTTTGTGGTAAAATAATTTTAAATTATTTTTTTTTAACTATTGTCATGTTAATTTGTATTAAATGTGTTTTAAAAATTTTTTTATTAGTCGACGTTAATTTAAACAATTGTATACTTGCAAGAATATATAGCACTTTTAAGACATCAACAATGTTTAAAAAAAACTGTGCGTTTTTATTTAATAGGTTTTAAAATTACTGTTTTGAAGGTATCTGAGATTTAGTCAGTTTTTTTTTGTTGAGGCGTCTTTTGAAAATTATAAATTTTCAAATTTATAAAATGAAGTCAAGAGACAAGACTTGAAACGGGAAAGGGTTGAAGAATAATTAATATCCGTTGTGAGTTCCATGGGCTTGTTACTCTATTGGTAAAAAAATGTTTCCTGATCTGATGTCACTAGAACACCTCTTCTGTCGCAGACGAAGAGAGTGGCCACGAGTACGTGTACCCTGGATAAATTCAAGGAAACCGGTAATTTTGCATTTGGCAAAACCATGTACGATATTGTAGCAAAAACAGAGGTCATTGATCAAACGGCGATGTTCAAGGGACATGAGCCCAAGAGTCTGATATTGTACGGTAATTTTCTTAGATCAGAAAAAGCTCTTGTAAAGTATTTTTGGGTTTGTTCGATCTTATTAATATCTTTTTTAAAGTGAGGACTCAATAAGCGAGCAATACTCTGATATGAGACGAGCGTATAAAGAAAATGCTTTTGTGCGAAGATTGTGGTCCCTTGAACGAAGGATAAGACGTATTCTGGTGAAAGACTCTTCGAGGATAAGATGTATCCTGGTGAAAGCTCTGTGAACAATATAATCGATATGTGACCTGGGAGATTGTTTGTAGTTAATAAATACTCCAAGATTGCGGATAGTGTCTATGACTGTTATTTTATGCAAACACTAAGTAAGAAAAAACTGGAGCGTTGCAATGAGATCCTCTGATAGGGCAGTGAAAATATTTTTTGAGGGCAAGTTGAAGTTGCCACGTTTCACTTCATGACACTAATTTGTTACTGGCTAACTGTAATGATGCACTATCAGGAGTTGAAAACAAATACAGTGTGATATCATCAGCAAATAATGTAATTTTCACAAGGGTGTCTCTAAATAGATCAGCCACGTCATTTATGTATAAGGAGAATAATGTAGGGCCTAGTACGCTGCCCTGGGGGACACCGCTAACAACGTCAGTCAAAGCAGACAAGTGATTATTCACTTTCACAATTTAAGTTCTATTTAATAGAAATACTTTTAACCATAGCAATAAATTGTCAGTAATTCCATAAGCTTGAAGTTTGACCATAAGTTGTTGGTTTGAAACTGAATCGAAAGCTTTTCTAAAATGAAAGTAGATAACATCGGTAAGCTAGTATGATTAAATTGTTTGTGTCCAGTCGTTAACACACTCAATGAGGTTTGTACATGTAGACTTGATTTTAAAAAAACATGTTGTTGTGGAGAGATAAAATTGTTTTGATGAACGTATGAAAGGATGTGTCTGTTGATTATTTTTTCCATGACACGCCAGGACGAAGAAGTAAGAGATATGGGCCTATAGTTAGTCACCTCGGCAGTTGCACCTTTTTTGTAAATCGGTGTAACATGCGCGGAGCTCCAATCGTTAAGCAACATATGCGCGTTAAAAGAAAAATTGAAGATGTGGCAAAGCGGTATTGCTAGCCCAGTTGCACATTCTCTGAGTAGATTATTTGGAATACCATCCGGACCAGACGAGTTAAGAAGGTTTGAGAGCACGAATAATTTGCTAACTACGGCACTGCGTGAAAAGAATCTTGACAAATTGGCAATCATCTATATCGAAGCTGGTTTCAAATTGTTCATTTTCATTTCTATTGTTTTCCAGGTGTGAAAAACAGTGCAGAGACAAATACAAATACTGCAAAGATGTTGAAATCAAGAAAAAAAGTAGGTGTTTTTTTACAAGCCTGTGGCTATTTTAACCCGTTTAGGTCCAAAACTTTATTAATTAGATTTCTATTATTTTTTTTGTTATTTCTAAGTTACTTGCTTATGTTTTAACAGATTTATTTTTAATTATTTTTTATTTGAAATAAAACTTTGAAAATTCACTATGCTCGTTTTTCGAACGATGGTCGTATAGACTACTGAAAACGACAAAATGTTTAAAAGTCAATTTTTTTGTTCTCAACGCAAACAATTATAATATAAATTTTAGGCTGTAAACAAAAAAGCTAAAAACACATTTCTGACTTTATCAGTAACACAGTTCAATAAAATCCAAAAATTTAACATTCAATAAATCAGTCAAGCAGTTCATGATAGTCGTTTCAGAACCGGATGAGTGTGCGGAAAGCACCAAAACAATTCCGATGAAGTCGTTTGCCGCACTTGGCCCACATGTACAGTGTTTTGCCATAATTTTCCAGCTTGTAGCGACCTACTGTTTTCGCCTTTTCCAGATCATGACCATGGCCATTTGCTGAATCTTCCCTATCGTTTTGTTTCTTCAACCGTGCATGAATTCATTTCATCGGTATAAAACAACCTAAACAGCCTATATGGGGTTTTTCAAGCAAAGCACCATTGTGGTGTTTCAAACTCGTTATATATAGACTGTTTTAAAAGTGGCTATTCAAATGACTCTTTTTGGTCCAAGTGCATTTCAATCGTTTTTGGCGTTTTGGTTGCCGCGGCATTGAACTGACCGTATTTGCGACCTACATTTCTTCACCCAAAGAACAGACACAGTCTAATCCCATCCCATCATTAGTATAATCAACTTCTACCTTCCCGGATATTACAAAGAATAACATTTCTTCCTCATTTGCTTATTCATCAGTCACGTATTATGATGCGCCGGGCGGAAGAATGACAAGTATCTCAACCTCAATGCTATCATCATCATCATCAAGAATTAGTTACATAGCTTCTTTCAACGTGAAAAAACGTTCTGTTTGACGCCTTTCATTTTTAAACTTTACAAACATTTCATTCGAAGAATGAAATTTGCAAAAAACACTATCACCAATTCAACCACTGCACACCTATAAGCTGAATGAACTAGTTTCGACTCGTTCGCATACAGTACTCTATACGCCCAACGATCGTAGAACGAGCATGACTCATACATGTTCAGATTGTGGGTTAGTGTAAACACAATAAAATTTAATTAACGTTGCTGTTTACTTTTGAGTACATCTTCTTTCGATATTTCAAACTTTTGTTATGATAACTCTCATGAAATTAGCATAATAAATTTTTAAAGTTATATCGGTCGAAAACCTTGAAAATGCTCATATTCTAACCCAGATTAAACTACTTAATATGAATAAAAAAATTATTTAAAAAATTTTATACAGTGTATTGAAGCTTTCTTAACATAAAAAAAAACTTTTAACAGAAAAAAAATTACGACTTAATTTTATGCAACGCCAAAAATAAGTGTGTTCGTAAAACGTACGATGGTCTAAAACGGGTTAAAAATAAATATAAACATATTTAAAACAATTTGATACTTTTAATTCAATTCATTTTATTTGGACAACAAGTAGTTCATGATGATTACAATAATACATAAAAAACAAAAGAGTTCAAATAAAAAGAATCCAAAGAGACAGTTGTCCGCTAGCGGATCACCCAAAGCAAAACACAAAAAAGAAAATAAATTCATTTAAGAGCAGTTTGACATCAAATGATGTGACATTATAAAATATAAAAACAAGTAAAGGAAAAAACAAGTTTTTCAACACAATCTTTTATTTCAAATACACTCAATTTAGAAATACGGAAAATGTTCAATTTTTTTAATGAATCGTGTATTGTTATCTAATATAAAGTTTTGCTGAAAGTTTTATCTTCTTAGCTAGTCAAAAAGCTGGTTTAATTTTACTTGCAAGATTTGCGTACAGAGAGAACCACAACTACACAAACAGAGATTGTAACCTAAAAAAAAGTTTGTAAAAAATGAGTAAGAGCAAATCAATGAATGAATGCATTATAAAAAAACTGATGATCAAAGAATATAATTAATAACTGAAAAAATGTTGTAGAGAGGTTTTTAAAGATGATGCAATAGAACATGGAATATTGGACCACACTCGAGGACCGGTACATTTTATTGAAAAAAATTTCATGTTTGTCCTTGCGTTATCAGGATGGTATGAACAAGTAATGCCTAAATGGTAATGGTGAAAAGTAGCCAGTTTAAAAAATCTTCAAAAGTTGCAGGGAGTAAACCCTTGGAATTCTTAAATATAAATTGGCCTGTTGAAAAAAAGTTAAGTTGAGACACGCTTAGTAAATTTTGTTCAACCAACTTTATTCTAGTTGATGTGCTCGGAGGCAGGAGAAACAATATTTCTATAACAGGCTTTTGGGCTTTCACGAGAGCCTCAAAACGAGAACGGTAGTTGGAAGTCCATACAATGTTACAATAAGTGAGATATGGATATATTAGAGAGTAGTACAGCATTAGCGCTGATTTTATATTGATAAACTGACGTATTCTAGATAATAAACCAGTATTTTTAAAGATTTTGTTTTTTATATAACTTATATGGGGTGACCATGTTAAGCGAACATCAATAATTACACCTAGAAATTTGCAGGAAAACACACGCGAAAGATAAAGAAAATCCATTAGTCATTGTTTTTTCTTGAGTGGAATAACATAAAATTAGTTTTGCTAAGATTTAAAGATAGTTTGTTACTAGCAAACCAGTCAGATACAATAGCTTATTCAGCATTAACATTTAAAGATAACTGATGCAGATTTGAACCAGAAGCAAAAACATCTGCAAAGAGAATATATTCATATGATGTAAATAGTTGACATAAGTAATTAATATATATTTGAAAAAGTAAAGGTCCAAGAACAGATCCCTGAGGTACACTGCATGTAATTTGCTTAGTATTAGATTGAGTGCACAAAAAATTAACTTCTCAAGTTTTGTTATTCAGGTAACTGACAAACCAATTTAATACAATGCCCCTTATTCCATAATGCTCAAGTTTTTTTATAAGAATTGCATGATCGATCGTGTCAAAAGCCTTAGCTATGTAAAAAAATGCTGACTACAAAATTGCCATTGTCAAGTTCTTCAGTAATTTTTTAATATAAAAATTTTAAAGCCATGCTGGTTGAATGGCTTTTTCGAGATTCAAATTGACCATTAATGAATAATGAAAATTTATTTAAATAGTTATAGAGTCTATCAAAAAAATTAGAAACAAGTGAAGCAAAAACAAAGTCTTTTTAAAACACACTTTTATATTTTTACTACATAAACAACGAGCATATTAGCATAGACAATAAATAGTTCGACGAAAATATCACAAATAATTATTTAATTAAATTTTGTCCAATCTATCCGAAAATGCATATATATAAATATATATCTTATATATACGAGGTTTCTTGATAGAATATATATATATATATATATATATATATATATATATATATATATATATATATATATATATATATATATATATATATATATATATATATATATATATATATCAAGTAATTTCTATCAAGTATTTCTTATCAAGTAACGTCGTATTCATTACCAATAATGTGATATAATGTAAGTTTAAAATCGATTGCAAAATTTGACGACAGACAGACAGAGAAGTCAAGTTAATTAAAGGTGTGTAATAAAGAAAAAATAAAAATGGGCTTATAGTTAATTAATTTGTTTTTCTTTCATGATTTAAAAAATTAAACAATTTTGGCCAGTTTAAGGTCGCTAGGGACAATGCCAGAATTTATAGAACACTTAATGATGGAAGATAGTAATGGTACTATGATGCTAATTGAGTCCTTTGCTATACAAGGATCAATGTTTTCAATACCACTGTTATGGGACGCTTTTAACTCTTTTGATAACTTAATAATTTCATTTGGGTTTGTTGCGTTAATAACCATTAATTGAGCGGACGGGTATTTAGAAAAAAATCAAAAGATTTACTTCCAAAATTAATTTTGCTTGCCAGATCTGATCCAATTGTAAAAAAAAAAATATTAAATGAGTTTGCAATTTTGATAGAAGAAGAGACACACAGACATCATTAGAAACAATAGAATTGACAGATTCATGAAGGTTTTTTTACTAATCAAAGTCTAAATCGGAGCCCAGAGGTGCGCAAGTAAAGCATGTGCCGCTTAATGTTTTTCAATTGTTTTAAAACTTTTTGGGAATGCTGGAATTTGAAAGAATAATATTGCTTTATAGCAATCAACTTGATGCTTTTGAATTTATTTCTATACGCAACAAATTTTGATTTTTTTCTCAGCAGTAGGATTTTGTTAGGTATTTCTGGTAAAATAAAAGTTATTTTACAAGATTTAAACAAACAAAGAGACACCCACTCTTGATAAATGATTTCCTTAGTAATTGTTCAAGTTTTGTTTTATTAAAATGTTTTCATCAACGTTCAATTAAGACTTATCTCAAGAAAAAGATCACTTGTTTTTTACTTAATTTTTTAAAGTTTTTAATGAGCCATACTTTTATTTTCTGAAATTGACAGAAGTCTGAACTATTATTTTTAATTTTAAAACTCCATTATTTTAAAACTTTAATGTTCTAAGAATTTTATAAGTTATTTTGACATTTTTTTATTAGACAATAAAAAAAATTGTCTGAAAGTTTTCTTTAAAGTTGGTTTTTATGCTTAAACCATAGTCACTTATGAATGCATGAACATGTAACTGACTCGAGATTCGATTCTTGAAAAACGTTTGTAAGATAGTCGGGTTAAACTGGCAGGCAGAACTGATTTTGTTTTTTACAATGAATTACTTATTTTAGTTTATTTTCTTTACCAGTAAACATTTTTCAAAACTATGATGTTTGTTTGATTTTTTAGAGAAAAATCAACACATCCACATTTTTGGACAGAAAAATTAAAGTTCTAGAGTTGTACGTAGTAAATGACTACAGTCAGGTTATATAATTAGTTAGACATTATTATTGTTTACCTATTTAATGCTAGTGTCTCAGACCCACTTTTATGTACAAAAATGTGTCAAACCTTCTTGTATTGAAATCCTTATATTAATTTTAACACTGGTCTTACTTGTTAGCTCGATTGCTAGATTGCTTGCTTGAATGTTTGCAAACCTTGAAAGTAAGAATTAACTAACTTTACGTCATCTAATTAAACTGAAATTTGAAATATAGGCTTGCGGTTAGTCTATGCTTCTCATGACAATGCATTTTATTAAACTTAAAAATTTCTTGAAAAGTTTTTTCAAAATTAGTTTTGAGCGGAACACTAATTACTATCTTATCAGCCTAATAAAGAGCTTAATAAAAATATTGTTTTTATTTAAAAATTAACTTTATTACTGTGGTGCCATCTGTTGGTTATTTTGAAATTGCACCGTAATAATTAAATTATTTTTTTAGTATCGTAGCTATGACGGTGATACTGCAAAGGTTTCACAGAGATGCAAAGATATAGTGCACGACGTTAACACGGTTGTTTCCTCTTACTGAATGTTTATAAGCCAAAAAACATTAAAACTAAAAAATTATTTGCTAAACATACTGAATGATTAAAGAAAATTTTTTTTTTAAAAATCAATACAATTTATTTAACAAAATTAGTAATCGGGTTATTGTTACCAGTTTTACCAACCCTTTGACATTTTTGTTGTTCTTGTTGGCATGGAAACCTGGCACAGCGAAAGATTGCCTATCAAAACTTATACAAGTGCAGGCTTTAACCAGCAACCGGAAGAGTACCTGAACAGGTGGAAAAAGTATAGAAAAGATTACATTTTGGATCACGTCGCTGTGCACGACAACACTGTTATAATTATGTAGGTTGTGTAAGTTCAAAATGAACTGAAACTCTAATTATTTTAGATTTTTCGATGAAATTATTTTTTAAACGTAAACATATATTCAGCAACTTGAGATATTTAAGTATTTTCAAATTTTAGTTTGTTTCTCAAAAATTGACTAAATGATTTGAAAAGTTTAGCAATAATTAGTAATAATGTCATACAAAGAAAACCACGCATTGCAGCATATAATAGAAATTGATTTAAATTATAAAAAAAATTGTTTAAAACTTTGATTTGTTTAAATAATAAGCAGCTCTTGATATACTATAGCCATATATTTTTTACTGCAGTAAACTGTTTAAAAAATTTTTTTTCTTTTCGCAAACATGAACAGAAACAGCACTGAATTTGGTGGTACAGCTGGCGTAGCAACTATACAAAGCATGTGTAACTTTCATAGTTCGGCAGTTTTTATCAAAGTAAAATAATGTTTACTTGAATTTGAGCCTTTATGTAAAATAATAATTTTAGATAAATACTATTCATTTATTTTTAGGACAATAAAATGTACTCAAAAGAGGCTGGTATAGTTTTAACCCATGAACTCGGCCATTCTTTTGGCCTGGAACACGAAACTCAGTTTGAGTGTTATTGCCGTTACGAGACGTGTATTATGGCTGATCGATTATCGACGTAATACTTTTCTCTTTATTTCATGCCGTCAGCGTTTGCAATGATAATTTTTAATTTTGAACAGAGCAAGTATTCATTTATTAGCTAATAAGGTGTAAATAGGCAGGATGCATTTTAATTATATTGACATTTGCCATGGCTTCCTGATCATATGACCCGTATGTTGAGTTTGGTTGTTTTACGTACTTGCGAGACATGTAATCATGTGCTCTAAAAATGCAAACTATTCACTTATTCACATTTAAAACATGCTTATTACAACAATCACCCATAACGAGTAAGCCTTGCAAGACTCTGGTGAACTTTGCTAGAGCCTCCCCCTAACAGACCAATGGGTTGGGACAACTTTGAGAAAACGTTAATTGTAACCCGTCATTGCTGTTGTCAAAATAACCCCAAAACAGAAATGAGCAACGTACAAAAAAACCATTCAATTTTTTTTCAAACGCTTAGCATTTATAAATCTGTATTTATAAAACAAAGTTGATTTTACAGTTGATTTTGGCTGACCAAATGAAACATTTTAAAAACAAAATAAATGCACAAATACGATCTTATTTACTTTTTTAGAATGTCTGAAAAAAATTAATTAACTGAGAAACCCGGTTTTTAAAAGTTTTGCATTAATCAATTTTCTTTTTACTACTTGCCTTACATAAAGTGCTGACAATGTTTTATAATTAGATTTTCACTAAGGCAGTTACTAAAAATGGACCCTGAGATATAATAGAAAAGCGGTGTTTGTTGCTTTATTCTCACGTGACTTATATTTTGTTGTGTAAAATGCGCGACAAAATTAATGCGAACCGTTTCGCAGAATAATTCTATGGGTATAATTTATAATTATTTCAAAAGTTGAAACAATAAAATTTTTTTTACTATTTATTAAATAACAACGGATTGTCAACTGTCTAAAACACGCTACACGCTACCTAACTACAATCGACTAGTGCCTGCATACACACATACACCTCCTATCGCAGATCTCTTTATCTTTCTATTGTCTTCTTGCGCTTTAGTCTTAAACAAGACATGTGCTATCAGCTAGATGTTTAGTCCTCTAGACAGGATGCACTAAACAACCCAGACAACAGGCACACCAGCAATAACAATACGCACACACCAACACAATATGCACTCACGCGCAAAGGTCAAACACTGACAGTACGTGCGTATAAAAACAATACAGTCGCTAGATGGCAACTTTCTAGCTATTCTGATAACCAACATGAAATACACAACATTTACTTTGCGTTTAAACGGCAAAATAACTTACTTCTCCAGTAAATTATAAACATCATTATTTTTATTCTTTACGTTATTAAGCTAAAATAAAATTATTAATTACTTAAATAAATCTATGTTGTTTTAAAAAAAAATAAAAGAAAAAGAGAGATAAAAAGAAGGAGTACTAAGATACGTCGCACTCGCCGTGAAATAAATGCCACCAACACCAACAGGGTCTATCGCAACCAAAGTGCATTTTTGCTTAGGTCGTCTTTAAAGTTTTTCAAGCATTCACATTTGGTTATAAGCGCATTCAATAAGTTTACATACAAATATTTATCCCTCATCCTGCACAGACATTTATCCAAATCAAAAGTCCGTCTTGAGCATTTATTCGAAAGAACTTTTACTCAGCTCGTTTTGGTAAATAAACCTGCGAGATACAACACTCACCCCACATCTTACACACATAAGCGCACACGCACATACAAATAAATTTAACTTCACCTGGCTTTTTTGTTTATAAAGAAATCTTAGAAGTAAAAATTATTAAACTTTCCGTCATTCAACCGAGCTAAAATTTAGAATATACACTAATATATTAAAATAACTCTTTTATTTTTTTCATAAAAGACAATTTTCAAATGTTAATGATTTGCTAAAAAAAACTTGTGTTTTGCGTTTCTGTTATAAAGTGATTTTAATAAATTAAATTCAAAATTAAATTAAAGTAGATTTAATTTCAATTTCTTTTTGTCAAAGTTTTACCAACGTTGGATGGTCGGATTGCTCATATAGTAAACTGCGCCAATCTCTGGAAAAGGGACTTGATTTATGTCTTTATAATCCAGTTGAACTAACCAACGAACCAGTTTGTGGGAACGGATTTGTTGAAGAAGGAGAAGATTGCGACTGCGCGAATCAGCAATATTACGTATTATGTTAAAAATTACTATATTTGCCTTTTCCATTTACAATAAAAATTGTAATTAAAATTATGATCTAATAGCTAGGTTATAAAATAAAAGTTGAGGGTTGTTTTGTGGTTTTCGTGGTGAAAAGATCTATCAAAATAAAAATAGCTAAAAGATGGGCATAAAAACCAAACAAATAAAAGATAAAAACACAACAAATTAAGTGGAGAAAAGTGGGAGGAAAATACAACCAAAAATGAAAAAAAGTCATGAAATTAATAACATCAACAATATTTTCAGTATTGCAGCAAGGACTGCTGTGATGAAAACACTTGCAAATATAAAGTTAACTCCATGTGTGCTCATGGTCTTTGCTGTGATCTCCAAACATGCATGGTGAGTAATTTGATAAATTCTTACGATTAATTTCGCTTGTCTGCAAGTCACGGAACAAATCAAACCTATTTGAACTTGATTGTGGTGTTGTGCGCTTAAAGTAGACAATTCAGGTTTTGAAGCCCAGCATAATTCCTTCTATATTTTTATTACACACTTTTACTTAACTTGACTTCTCTGTCAAATTCGTTAAGTAGATACTAAGTGATTCATCATAAATATGACATTGTTTCATGCTAATACATTTATTTCCATTATTGTTCTGATCATTTTTAAATTTGGATAATGTTTTCCTATTTAGAAAATAAGGTCTGCCCTCCAGGCGGGATAAATTAACAATTTTATTCTTTTGAAAATATGTTAATAACTGACAATTATTAAAAATTAATCAAACGTTCTTAAATGGAAATATGGCTAAATAATGCAACTTGAAATGCAATTAGTAACAAAAAACAATATTTCAATAAAAAATGAGTTTTGTTTTTTAGTGGAGGATGGATAAATTGTCTAGGACTCTCCTTAAACTGAATGCTTTCGGAATAACTTTTTGGTCCAAATCTAATGTAACAATTCCAAACGCTTTACTAGTTTCTACAGTGCCTATCTTTCAAGTTTTTCCCCAGTCAGTCAGCCATTTTCTTGGCTTAACTGTGTTATTAGGAGTTTAAAAATAATGTTAACAACATTTTTTTTTATAAAAAAACAGTTATTTAATTCACTTTACGTTTAATTGAAGTTAAATGTAAACAAACCAAAAAGTTAAAATTGCACAAAAAACGTATGTAAAACTTTAAAAAATTATTAACCAGTTTACGGTAAACCCCAAATAAGAAAACAAAACAAAAAAATGAATTATTCAAAAATATAACATTGTTTCATTCAAATAAAGTTTACAAAATAATTTTTTTTCTGCTGAAACTGACATAAAATAATATAGAATATAAAAAATAATTTTTGTTTTTTAACAACTCTCGTATAAAAATATATTAAGAAGTTTAAAATAATAATACAGTGAACAGATTACCATTTTTGAACTATTTTTTCTGATTATGAAGGGTGCCGGAATCGGAATTGAACAATCGGCATTCAGCACATCACCCAGATAAGACTAAATATTATAATAGTAAAGGACATACAGCAGCATGATTGGCAGTGCAATTTACCTATATGGCCATTGTTTGCTACACTTTAATTATGGACAGCGGTTTTTAGCAATAGCATAACACTAACGGCCTGACACCATTCCTCTTTGTTAACTGAACCATGACTAATTGTAGTTTAGTTTAGTTTAGTCTTATCGTCCGAGCTGGTGACTGTCGAGGCGAGTGGCGACCGACCGCGGACGTTTTATAAATATATATATATATATATTCCATTAAAAATAACTGCCCATTTTTTGTTTATAATTTTTTTAACATAAGATTCTAATCTACGGACAACAACTTTGTTTTTTAAGTAAAATTCTTTATTAATTTTCGTAGCGGGCTTACTGTACAGTTTCGGCTCGAAAGCCATCATCAGAGCCCTTTAAATAGAAAATAGTGAAAATATTCAAAAACGGACGAATGTAAAAGTCGAACTGAAATTGGAATAATGGCGAAACGTATTTGCCTAAAACTAGACGATTAGGAAACAAATATAATGCAAACCGATATAGTAGCGATAAAACCAAGCGGAGATAAAATGATGCGAGATAAAATTAAACTGATGTACATGGTATATAGAGAGCAGGAATACTACTGTAAAAACAGAAAACGTGAAGTGGAGTGAAATTGAGTTAAATATTGTTGAATGTTTGATATGGAATGAGAATCAGTTTTAGAAAGTATGTAAACTTACTAAAAATCGACTTCACCCGATAACATGACCTAACAAATACGCCCCTAGATATTCTCGATCACATTTCTTCCAAAAACCTGATGACCGGAGAGGGGATAGTCGTAGGTAATTTTTCAAAAAAAAAATTTTTTGTGCGCTACTTCTGAAACGCTTTTGGCACCTTCTTCCAACTGGTGTCCGGGGACACGTGTTTTCCCTGCCCCTATCGCTACGCCTCTAACTCAAATCAATAACATTAAATAATGAAATGATTTTTTTACTTCTTTAAATTGAAAGGTTAAAAGACAATCCACTACCTGTAGAGGTATGAGTAACGAATGTGACATAGCCGAATATTGCGATGGCATTTCCAACTTGTGCCCGGTCGACATGGGGCAGCAAAATGGAGCAGAATGTTATTATGTATGTATTACTGATAATCCATTGAAATGAGGAATTGTTTTAAAAATATCAACATTAATAATTACTGTCAATTTGTGATTTCAGCGACACTTAACCGCTATATGAGAAGCTTTGACATAAATTACTCTGTCTCTCTAAGTTCTTCTATTAAATTTTCATTTTTCTTAACCTTTAAATGTTTATTTATATCTGTAAAAATTAACTCTTTTAAGTTCAATTTCAGAAGTGTCTATATACTTCCAAAATCTTCTAAACCACACATTTTAGAGTATTTCTACAACCTTTCTTATTCTCCTTTCTCTCTATCTACTCCTTCTTTTATTATTTCTCATTTCTGGGTTTTTTTCTTCCTCTTTTACTTACTTCGATTCTTTTATGGACAATTTCAATTTGACGATTTTATTTGTATTGAATATTTTGGTTCCTTTTAAGACGTCTAGGTTTAGACTTTTTTCTAAAAACGTTTTTGGTTTGATCGTGTTTGTGTTCTTTCTAACCAATCAGTACGTAAAACTGAACGAGCTAATCCTTCTAATCTCTCTAAAGTTCCTTGGTATGAGTGGCAATACCATCTCAAACTATACCATAAGCTACGTTTTGATAAGCCATGGACTCCTATAAACTATCTCCTGGACCAGAATTCAAACGTGTGCTTGGGCACTTGCAGTACGAGCCGATGCTATAGTGCTTACCTGGCTGCGTACATGAGATAGGCCTTAGAGTCTCTACGTATATTAAATTGACTAGCGTGTTGTTAGTGTTTTGTTTCGGCTTTGTCTTCGTTCGTTTTTATTCAGTAATTTATTTCTAAAATGGTTTATAAATGCTGCGTATATGGATGCAAATCAGGTAACTATTAATTTAATCTTTTATATTTATTTGAATTGCGTGTCTATTTAGCTTTTTTATCAAAATTAGGTAATTACATCCTATTATTAGGAAAATTGTAAAAACTAGCTGCTAGTGCTAGATTGCTAGATAATAGGCAAATGTACCTAGTTATTAAGGGTGTGAATATGAATGTTATAGTTTAGTAACTTTAATTTTTTTTATCTATAACCTAAAACTTGAATTATGTGATCCAGGTTACACTTCAGAAACAAGTGAAGAAAAGTAACGCTGCATGTTTTTCCTATTAATAATGCAGAGTTAAATTCAAAATGGATTAAGAACATATCGAGGAAGAATTTGAACCCTCAAAATATTCTAGAGTGTGCTCGAAGCATTCTAGAGATGATGATTTCATAATATCATCCCAGGATTCCAATACAAAGTATCAAAATAAAAATGGAGTAATTGGCTATCGACAAGTCGACCACAGCTCAACCCGGACAAAACGGAGGCCATGTGGTGTTCGTCTAGGCGCCTTCTCCATCACATCTCAAATCATCCTAAAAACATCTGCGTTGTCGACTTCACTCATTCACCCACAGTAAGAAACCTCGGAGAATTTATAGATTCCGACTTTACCATGCAATCTCGTGTTCACAACACAGTCCGCTCATGCTTTTCCATTTATGGGCAGATTAGGAGCGTGATCAAATCTTCACCCATCCTTGCAAGAAAAACACTGGTCACATCTCTCATATTGTCACGGATTGACTTTTGCAATTTTGTATTTGTCGGTCTACCAGCTTCTCAACTTAACTGCCGTCAGCTCGTCATCCACACCGCCGCCAAAATGATATCCAATGCCAAGAAATACAATCACGTGACACCTATTCTTCAAGATCTTCATTGGCTACGGCTACCGGAGAGAATAGTCTTCAGAGTTGCCTACTCGTGTTCAAGTGTCTGCACGATAAAAGCCCATTCTACTTCAGTCTGAATCTTCAACCGACCACCTCCGTCGCCGACCGCAGACTACTCCGATCTTTGTTTTCAGGATATCTTGTTGTGCCAGCTTTACGTCAAGCATCACTCAGTGACAGATGCTTCAAACTTATTGACCCCAAGATATGAAATAATCTTTCGTTGGCAATAAAACTTGCTACATCTGAAACGGAGCTATGCAGTCTGCTCAAAAAATTGTTTTACCATCTTTTACCATCTTCCACCGATAGTCAGTGGCTCCAAAGCTCGTTCGACCATTGGGCCACTTTAAAAAATTTGAAAATGCCCTAAGTGTTACCCAACACAATAACAAAATCAAACAATTTGAAAAATTAGAAGAAATTTTCATTTAAAGTGATTTGATTGTGGCTATGAGCTTGGAAGATGTAAAATTGAAGCAGGAAAAAAAAACACTTTTTTAATTTTTACTTCAATGTCAAGCTAGAATCTTACAGTTGTTTTTAGTTCAAGTTGATGAAAATGTTCATGGCAGTGAGAAAAAATGTAATTATGTTTTGCTTGAAAAACCAGTCTGATGCTATTGAATCTTGTTTTGGATGTTTTTGACAAGTATCTGGACAATTATTTTGGATAGCCACTATGAAATTCGTGCTCTCTAATTGTTCAAATATAACGATTTCGATTTTGATAAAGTGAAAGATATTTTCTGTACACAAATCAGTCACATTTATTTTCAAAAGAAACTGATGAAATTGCTGGGAAATTTCAATATGTCTTTCAGCCTGATATAAAAAATATAAATTTGGATTGAAAAAAACTTACGAAAAATAATTTTTGACTTGCTGTTATTTATTGGAAAACATATGAGGAACTAAAAATGCGTGAATAAAAAAAGATTCTTAGCATCAGAAAATCAGTGATATTTATTTATTTATTGAATTAGTTAACAAGATACTTTGACAATAAAGAAAGTAATACATTTGCAGACTTTTATACTGCAGGACATGATCTAGAACATCTATTTGCTCATGTTTTTTTAGTTTTGTAGCCAATAATTTAATTAAAACACTTACAGATAACATTAAAAAAGTAAATTTCTCAATTAAAAAAACGAAATTGAAGAAATTACAACATGGCTAAATAGTTTATATTTTATTTATAAATAATGATTTTCATAATAAAAGCTTTAAAACGTCTGTTTTATATTTTTCTTAGCCAAATTAATACATAACCAGCACTTGACGCACGCTTCGCACGCGAAGCGTGTGAGTTTTTTCAGCCAGCCGCAGATAATTTTGTAATTGAACATGTTTTGGACTTGGTTTTTTTTGAATGGCTGATATTATCAAAAACCGCCTACAAACAAAACAATCTCTAATGGCTGAAAATGTAAACAAGTAAAAGAAAAAACGAGTTTTTTTAACACAAACTTTAATTTCAAATACACTTGATTTAGAAATACGAAAGATGTTCAAATTAAGTTGTTTTTTTTATTAACTAAACTAAATTATGTATTGTCATTCAAGATAAAGCTATGCTGAAAGTTTCAGCTTCTTATCTAGTCAAAAAGCTGGTTAAATTTTACTTGCAAAATTTGCGTACAGAGAAAGCCACACACACACACACACAAACAGAGATTGTAACCTAAATAAAAGTTTGTAAAAACGGCTCACGAAAAATACCATCTATCATGGCTGATAATGAAAAAACTGCCCACGAAAAAAACCTTTAATGGCTCTAAATAAAAAAAACCACCTATTTTTTTTTTTTTTTTTTTTTTTTTTTTTTTTTTTTTTATAATAGTTTATAGTCCTTTACACCAGGTGTTTTAAGACTAATGGCTGTATGTAGGGAGCACTTATGTACTTCCTGTCGTGGATCAGAATTTGATCTTTTTTACTTTTCCCTCCTCCTTTCTCCAGGCTTTGGACTGGCTCGCAATTAGCGAGGCGGAGTTCTTCTACCCAGATCACCTTAAAAAAAAAAAAAAAAAAAAAAAAAAAAAAAAAAAAAAAACCACCTACGAAAAACCCAACCTTTAATGGCTGATATCGGAAAAAACCACCTGCAAAAAAAATATCTTATGGCTGTTAATGACAAAAACCGATTGCGAAAAAAAACAGTTTTTTGGCCGAACAGTACATATACACCTTCGGTGATGAAACGCAGTGATCGGTTGATAAAGTTCAGTTGAAGAAATCGTGAGAAATTTTTAATAAAAAATTAACATAAAAAAACCTATTTTAGAAAACAACCACTAATGGATGATAATGATAAAAACCGCCTCCGAAAATTTTTTTTTAATGACTGATATTGATTAAAACCTCTTAAAAATAAAAACACTTCGTTCTCTTCGTCGGTCTTCCGAAAGTTCCTATTTATTTATTTATTTATTTGATTTTGTTTACATTCAGTAATGACGTATGCTATATATATATATATATATATATCCGCTTCGGTGATTAAACTCTTCGGCAGTCGCCCGCAAATTTTAACTTTGTTTATATTTAACTTTGTTTATATTGCAAGATGACGAACGATGCATTATATATATCCGCAAAGCGTTGAACTTTCGCGGCTAATAACTTTTTATTTTAACAAAAATTGCCCTAACAAACCGTGTTTAGCGTCTCATAATCTATCAACGTGAGTTTTTCCAGACCTGCAGATGGCAATCAGGTGACATAATGCATACATCATTGCGCTTTTATGTTAGGACCAGCACTTGATGCACGCTTTGGGCGCGTGTGAGTTTTTACAGATTAATAGTAAAATTAGTCGCACTCAAATCGCACTCTAAACTCAAAAACAGCACCTATGCGTTATTATAGAAGCGTGTGATTATTATAGCCAGTTGCATATGAACACGTTTTATAAAATAGTAAATTGTCTTTAATAATAATAATTTACAACTTGTTTAAAATTGGGAAAAACCCGCCGACTACAACTTCGGTGATTTATTTATTTTCAACTTGTTTATATTTAGCGATGACGTACGATGCATTATATATATTCGCAAAGCTTTGCCCATCCGACAGATCAAGGGTGCCTTAAACCAAAACTGCATGCGGATTTTGGTCAAGGCTCTTTTTTTTTAAATAGTTTATAGTCCTTCACACCAGGTGTTTTAAGACTTTAATGGCTGTATGTAGGAAGCACTTAAGTACTTCCTGTCGTGGATCAGAATTTGATCCATTTTACTTTTCCCTCCTCCTTTCTCCAGGCTTGGGACTGGCTCGCAATTAGAGAGGCGGAGTTTGGTCAAGGCTCTCGTTGTTTCCAGATTAAATTATTGCAACGTGGTCCTTGCAGGCCTACCGATGACGGCTCTTTGCCCGCTCACTTCAGTTCTTAATTCTGCTGCACGTCTTGTCGGTGGCATCTCTTGACGGGACCACATTACGCCTTTTCTCCGCCAACTACACTGGCTTCCCCTACCGGCAAGAGTGAACTTCGAACTCTGCTTACTGGCTTACAATATTCAAACAAATCGTGTCCCTGTCTACAAGATATATATATATATATATATATATATATATATATATATATATATATATATATATATATATATATATATATATATATATATATATATATATATATATATATATATATATATATATATATATATATATATATACTAGTGGCTTCGCTCGGGCTTTTTTTTAATAAGTATGCAGAGGGTTTAGGGCCGGGGTTCCGAACCCCCGTGGAAGCTTTCAGATAGAATTTTCAATTGATCGAAATTCTGGGAGTAAGGCACAATATTTTTCATTACACACACACACACACACATATATATATATATATATAAATATATATATATATATATATATATATATATATATATATATATATATATATATATATATATATATATATATATATATATATATATATATATATATATATATATATATATATATATTCCTTAAGGCACGCTCCATTAAAAATAATGGCCCATTTTGCGTTTATCAGTTTTCGCGACAAAGCCTCAATAAACCGTAACTTAGAAGACGAAAGACAATTTTTGATGTCAGTGATTTTATTATTAACTGGACATGGGCTGACTGCAGTTTCGGAAAACTTTTTTCCATCCTCAGAGCCCGAAAATAAAGTAACTGTTTAACAAAATAAAATGAACGTACCACGTACTATAAATGCAAAAAAGTATATATATATATATATATATATATATATATATATATATCATTAACTGAATTTTTCAATTTTTTAAACTTGATTTTGACGAAAAGGAGCCAAAGTCTATTAGCAAAATAAGAGGGGGATGCATGGCCGGATCCGCCCTTGAGTTACTATTTTAAATAAAATAAAAGTTTTTTTCGTCAGTAACATATGCTTATTTAATTTATTTTTTAATAATTTTTTTCTCAAATTTTTTGTTTAATTAAACTATAATTTTTTAAAGTGGGTGAATTTTCCAAACTTCAAAACGTCCACGGACGTTTGGATTATAGACATATCGACAAGTGAATGTTAATAAAAGCATGTAAAAATATCTATCCCCACTGTCAAGATAGACATGATGTGTACGAGTGTATGTGATTACCGGTGTGGATGTGTGTGGGCGTGTGTACGCTCGCTTCCTATTGTTTATGTACAGAGTCGTGTATAATGCATGTGTGCATGTGAATATACGCTCACCTGTAGTAGCGATTTACAATTTGAGTTCAAAGTTCAGAGATTTAGTAGAGTTGGAATCGAGCTCGAAAGTTGTTGCGCAGTTAAGAGTGAATTGTGGTGAATTGTCGAATTGGTGTGAATTAACGAACTGTGGTGAATTGGCGATTTGAAGTGAAATCTCGTATTGAAACGAATTTTCGTATTGAAGTTACATTCTCAGTTTTTGTTTATCTTTTATTTAATAATAAAGAACTCTTTAGTTAAAGTTGGAGTTTTATTGTTGAGCGTATTGCCCTCGGAGTTCATACCCACCTCAATCAAACGTTATTATAAAACGATGAATTAATTAGCTGCTTTTAATAGGGAAACTACTACTGCTACAATGGCAAATGTGTTTCAAGAGAGACGGCTTGTAGAGAAATTTATGGAAATGGCGTGCAAGTTTCAGAACCTTTTTGTTTCGATAACAACAAACAAGGAACTGATCAAGGAAATTGTGGTATTAATAGCTACTCAAGAAATAACGATTTTATTCCATGCAAAGAAGAGTTAGTTTTTCAAAAGTTATTTCTTTATAATTGCTTTTTTTGTAAAAAATATAAATTTTTGATGAAAAACAAGTGCTAAAGAAATTGAAAAGGTTTATACTATTTGAATAAACTGATTTCAAAAATTTCAGAGACGTTATGTGTGGAAGTCTTTTATGTAATGCGCGCTTGGCGGATTATTATAGCGCAAGAAAAACTCTCGCCAATTTCTCCGCCACCAGTATCTATCACGGTTATAACGTATATAGGTGCAGCATTGTTCAAGGCACTGCGTGGAAAGGAGTCCCCGATTATGCATACGTTCCAGACGGAGCAAAATGTGGAGATAAAAAAGTTTGACAATGATTGTTATAAAAAAATAAAATTATTTCTAAAAATATTACAAAAACCAAAGATATATTTTAGTAAATTGTTTTTAACGGGTTAAATTATACAAATTACAGTGCCTCACCGATATAAAATTGAAAATGAATAACTTAAGAAAACCAGTAAAGTGACAAAAGCTAATGAATTTTATTTTAATTCTTTTATTTGTATCAGATTTGTCTCTGTTACAGATTTGTTTAAAAAAAGCTTGCGTTCCCGTCGAGCTTACCTTTCCAGACACTACACAATATGAACACATCCAAGAAACGGTTAGAATGTTTAATAAATTATCGATTGCCTGTAATCTAATAGTCTAAAATATAAATTTAAAAAAAAAACGGTTTTTTCAAACGGCAGATCGTTAATTTAAGTAATTCTAGAGGCAGAATGGTTTGCCAGGGTACCTTGAACATCGTTTTTAATTATATGAACGCCATGGTATCGTAAATTAAGTTTTCAATTATATCAATGCCTGTGACTTCATTTTTTTATCGGAAATTTTTGTCTGCGTGTAAGATGAAGATGGCTTATCTTACGTATATTTGTTTAAACAGCTTATTTTATTATCTCTTATTATATTAATTTGTGTATATGTATATGTATATATATGTTTGTTTATATATATGTATATATATCTGTATTTTATATATATATATTTATATATATATTTGTTATTTGTTTGTATATATACATATATATCTGTTGTTATATTATATATATATATATCTGTAATTTGTATATATATGTGGGTTTGTATATATATATATATATATATATATATATATATATATATATATATATATATATATATATGTGTGTGTGTGTGTGTGTGTGTGTGTGTGTGTGTGTGTGTGGGGGGGGGGGATTGTATGTATATGTATATATTATTATACAGGTTTTTTATATAGCGCTTTTTTACAAAATAAAAGTCGCAAAAGCGCAATGCACAATTAAACGGAAGAGAACAAATCTGTCTTGAGCCGTTCACGAAAGACACTAAAAGGCATCGTTGGATCATTCAGAGCGGTGGGAAGGTTATTCCATAGAACCAGCCACAGAAAAACCATGCCTGCCAATCTTCACAGGACAAGTAGATCGCCGGCCGCCGCCGATCGAAGATGGGACCGACCAAAGAGTTGAGAGACCGGAAAACATAACTCTTGAAGATAGACAGGAGCCATGCCATGGAGGCACTTATAAACCATATAGCATAGTTTGAAACGGATTCTCTGCGGAAAGGGAAGCCAATGAAGCCACGTCCGCATCAGACTTAAAACGCTGGCCCAGCCAGGCAATCGCAGCACGAGACGGGCAGCTGCCCGAAGAACAGATTGAAGCCTGGACAGCGGTAGACCGGCCAGGACCCCGTTGCAATAGTCAACCCGGTTGTGCACCAGTGCTTTTACAAGGGAGTGAGCAGAGTCTGTAGTGAGGCTCCTGCGGATGACATATGTATGTATATATATGTATATGTGTATATATAAGCCTTTTCCTATTTTGTAGCCTCAGGAGTTAGTTAAGTTAAGTTAGTAAAGTAGAATTAGTCGGTTCGTGAGATCTAGATTTAGAGTTTTAGAGAATAGACTCTGTAGATAAACAAGTTGACAAAAGTTATCTAATAGAATCAAAAGAGTTGTCAGAATCAAGAGATTTCTGAAACGTGAGATATAATTAGATTGAGTCAGCGCGAAAGAAGTACTAAGCCGAAATTATAATTCGAGAAATATTGTGCTATAAATAACTTCAAGCGTTAACGTTACGAATCGCTAGGAAGCTAATTCGGCAAAGTTTACATTGGTGACCCCGACATTATTACGCATTTGTTTTTCGTAAATATCTTTTCTTTGATAGTTATTTGATCACAAGTGACCGAATTTTTTTTTCGTGAAAGATGTCTGACGAGAAATTCATTGCGATGGGACAGGCTCTGGGCTTTTCCGGAGTGGATTTAAGGAATTACGTCAAAGAGTTAAAAGATGAAAAAAGAGTTAAGAGAATAGAGGAACACGAAGAAAAAAAAGTCTCAGCAGGAATGGGAAGAAAAAAAGGCTCAGCAAGCTAAAGAAGAACGAGAACTTCAACTTCTGCGTGAAGGCGAACAACGAGATCACAAATAAAAAATGAAAAAGTTTGAAAACGAATCTCAAAAACCAAAAAAAAAACAAGGGGTCAATGAATGGAACTAAGATTCCATATCCAAAGTTCTCGGAAAGTGACATGGATGCATTTCTGCTCCGTTTTGAGGCCTTGGCCACGGCAAATGATCACCCAAGATAAGATTGGGGAAAACTTCTGGGGTCGCTATTAAGTTCCAAAACTTTGGACGTCTTTGGACAATTGGATAGCGACCAAATGACAGATTACGAAATGGTCAAAGAGACGCTGTTGCGTCGTTTTGGTAAATCAGCAGAAGATTATCGGTTGAAATTCCGAGGAGAAAAACTAAATTCAGAAAAAAACATGGGAACAATACCTGATTAGGCCAAACAACTATCTGAAGCGGTGGGTAGATCTTGCAGGTAAAAAAAGTTTCCAATTTTTAATTCTGAGGGAATAATGTTTTAGGAATAGTCTACCTGAGATGGTCGAGTACCTATTAGAGAAGGAGGCCCACAATGTTAGCGTTTTGAATCGTTGGGTTAATAAATACAACCAGGCTCATCCGAGGAAATATTATCCTGCTCAAGAAGAAAAAAAGAAATGGAGTATGGTTCATTCTACGACTAACATTGACTCGGGAATGGTTGGACCCCGTTGTTACAATTGTCATCAAGCTGGACATTTGGCGAAGGACTGCTGACAAGGCACTCAGGCAAGTCCAGTCATGTGCCAAGCACGTAGAGAGGCCACCATGACACCACCATGCAAAGATTCTGGAATAGTGAATGCATGTGCGGCCATGGTCTTTGAAGGTAAACTGGACGAGGTCAAATTTAAGTGTGGCTGCGCTTCACCAGTCATAGCGGATGGCTGTTTTCATTCAGGAGGAAGACTTAAGTTTACCAGAGGTTTTGTAAATAAGAAACTTCTAAAGGTTTTGAGGGACACTGGCTGTACATCGATTATGGTCAAGGAATCGTTAGTGCATCCACGTCAGATGACCGGAAGAACAAGACCATGTGTTTTGATCGACGACAGAGTACGAATGGCTCCAACAACAATGGTTAAAATTAAAACAGACTGGTTCAGAAGAACCACAGAAGTAGTTTGTATGAAGAATCTATTTTGTGATCTGGTGCTGGGAAATGTCGATGTGGTAAGAATTTCAAATGCAATGGCTGCAGGAAAACGTATTTGCCGGCAACCACAGAAACCCACTCCTGACTACGACAACAAACAGAAAAACATCGGGCAAATTATACGAAAAAGTCTGCCAACTCGGATTTGTATCAAAGCAAAAAAAAGAACACGTGTGCCATTTCAGAGCTGGGAAATAAAGTTGAAACAAATGTTCAAGCTTTGAATCCGCCAAAAAAAATCCAAAGCTAAGTTTCCTGTCAAAAAACAAATTGGGAGAAGAAATTGAAAAAAATAGTTTGAGATCATCAATTTTTGGAGATGCTCGCCCAGTCGACACATCTCGCAGAGATCAAGAAATTGAAAGAAGGCTTAAAAAAATTCAAGCGATCAAGGAACTGCTTGTAAACCGAAAGTTATGAGCAATCTTAAAAACACCAAGTGTTTTCTTTCCATAAGGAGGAATGTGTAAGATGAAGATGGCTCATCTTACGTATATTTGTGTAAATAGCTTATTTTATTATCTTATTATAATTCGAGAAATATTGTGCTATAAATAACTTCAAGCGTTAACGTTACGAATCGCTAGCGAGCTAATTCGGCAATGTTTACACTGCGAGACACTAATCGTGACTGATAATAGAAAGATTTGTCGTGACAAAACAAAAACCAGAATGCTTGGTGGTTTGACGCAGACTTTGAGTTCAGTGGTTTTTTTAAAGTGGTCCTGACCCGGTGCATTCTGGTGACACCTGCGACTACCTTAATTGACACAGGCTTGTTGAACCATCCCTAATTAGGTGATTGACCATCTTACTAATTTCCACTTGACGTTTCAAGAGTCATCTCAGCGTTGATAAATTCCGTACTGCCCAGCAAAAATGTAGTTGTAATGGATGGGAAAATTTTGAGATAATACAAAAATAAATTGTTTTATTTTGCGTTTTATTGTCCAAAAACGTAGAAACCCCTAAAAATCCCGTTCAACCCAAATCAGCGCCTGTAGTTTGGTTCTATGTTTTGACTTTCGGATTATCAACTGTAGCGAGCCGGAGGCAAAAAGTAACTGTTGTGTTTTATAATAATAGGAACTGGTGTGTTTATTATAAACTAGCAGTGCCCGTAGCGGCTTCGCTCGCACGAAATTAGAGAATTTGAACCGTGCATCCATAGGTGTCAGCTCGGCCCGTCGACAACTTGGCCCAGTCCGTTTCAAAACCAAAATTCCTGGCCCGGCACGGCCCGTCTAATTTGGGCCCGGCCCGTTTTTACAGGCCGAGATGCTATTCGGCAGAAAAATGCGTTGCAAATTGCCTGACTATAGGGCCTGTACAAGTGGTACGAAATCAGACCTGGATATTCGCACCAGAGATCATAAAAAAGGAAGAAAAACTGCATGCAGATTTTAAACGAAAGGCGAATTTCAGTAAAATCAAGCTGGGTGACACAGTGATGATGCAGCAGAAACCACAGAAAAAATTGTCTCAAACTTTCAACCCAAAGTTGTTCACAGTTGTTGAGCGACGAGGCAGCGAGCTAGTTGTGATGTCAGATGAAGGAGTAACATATCGTCGGAACGTGGATCACGTGAAAAAGTACAGATCCTTGGCAGATTCTTCAGAACACGAGGAAGTTGCCTTGGAGGACAATGCGCCAGAAAATAAACAGGCTTTTGAAGAAGAGGCTATGGAAGATCAGGCTCATGCGGATGTAGACACACCGGAATCGGAAATAGGCAGCGGACAGCCAAGACGTTCTGGGAGGATTCGAACTCGTTTGCGATATCTTAAACAATACGTTGTTTAATCGACTGAACATTCCATATTTGTAAAAGGGGAGGGATGTAGTGTATTGGTTCAATGTTTTGGTTATCAACTGTAGCGAACCGGAGGCGAGAAGTAACTGCTGTGTTTTATAATAATAGGAACTGTTGTGTTTATAATAACTAAATAGTATTTTACATTAATAAATCAGTATTTTACAGTGCCAATGTCCAACTAAAAAGGCATAACGTAATAAAATTTAAATTAAATTTATGTAACAAAATTTAAACAAGTAAAGAAAAAACGAGTTTTTCAACGCAAATTAGAAATTTAGAAATACGAAAGATGTATAAATTAAGTTTTTTTTTAATTAAATCATGTACTGTCACCGAATATAAAGCTATGCTGAAACTTTCAGCTTCCTAGCTGGTCAAAAAGCTGGTTAAATTTTACTTGCAAGATTTGCGTGCAGAGAAAGACATACACACATACACACACACACAAATAAACTCACAAACAGAAATTGTAAACTAAATAAAAATTTGTAAAAAAAGGTTTTAAGCATTTTTAACAAATATCTTAATTTTACGTAAGTTTATGAGCAAAAACTTGCGTAGTATAGAAAGAAAAAAGAAAAAAATAGAGATAAAGAAAAAAAAAAGAGAAAGATTTTTTTATATGTGCATTTGATCTACTGACGACGTAACAGAAGAGTTTTTTTTTAGATTCCTCCAAGCAGTGTACAAGTTGCTGATGAAACACAATTCAAACACACAACACAAGTATATACATACTCAATTTTATATATGAGACGGAAATTCATTCTATAACTGAAGTGTTTCCAAAAAAGGAAAACATTTTAATTTCATAAAAGAAGAATCTCTGAGCACCTGCGTTTTAGCGACGGCCGATTCGGCGCAGCTGTTTTGGTGCTACACGTTTTTGTACCCACTGTTTTGGCGTTATAATGTTTGGCACCGTTCTGATTTTGACAATAAAATTTTGATAAATACAATAACAATTAAATTTTTAACAAACCCACGTCCTAAAAATTCATTAAAACATACTATACTGCAATTTCAAAACCTAATTTTAGAGTTGTTTAGAAGTGTGTTAGAACATTTAAAGTTATAATTTTGAAACTTGTAAGCGCATTCAGTATTTTGCTATTTCCATGGTTTTGCTGAAACAAAACCTCATTTTTCATGAGTCATGTGTTTTTTCTG
>OZ022244.1:5074852-5097352 GCA_963978895.1 Erpobdella octoculata | reverse complement strand
TATTTTTCAAAACTGTTTGAAAAGAATTTATTTTAACGTTTATATGATTACTTTAATTTTCATGGTCTTCTGATTGATTGTCAATATGGTTTTCGCAAAGGGTTACTCTACATATATGGCGATAACTAACTTTTGTAACAGAATACTTAAAGATTTGGATTGTGGCATGTATTCTATTGGTCTCTTTTTTTATTTGTTTAAGGCTTTCGACACTGTTGATCATGGCATCTTACTTACTAGGCTCAACTGTTATGGTGTGGTTGGTGCCTGTTTAAGATGGTTTAAAAAATATTTATGTATTAGAAAACAGTTTGTTACTTACAATGGTTCTAGCTCATCAGAAAAATCTATTTATTATTATTATTATTATTATTTAGTCCGTAGCCAGCGCTTGGGGAGGAGGATGTCCTCGAAGCCAATACGCTGCTGTCGGTGCCACGGGACCACGAACGTCTTCCACGACAATCTTCCATTTTCTTCGATCGGCTGCAACCCTTCTCGCCCCATCGGCGGTCAGTCGCTTCCTCTTGAGGTCCCCATCAATAATTTTCAGCCATGTTTTCTTTGGCGCCGAACGTTCGATGCGCCAGCCAGGCGGTCGCTCCCGCCAAAGTAAACTATTGGGAAGTCGTTTATCATCCATTCGGCAGACGTGCCCGAACCACCGTAGTCGCCGTTTTTGGATGTGTTCGTCGATCAGTGGTTGTCGATCACACCGTTCACGGATCGGATCGTTTCGAATGCGGTCGCGGATGGAGACTACCAGTATTCGCCGCAGGCATTGCATTTGGAATACTTCAAGTCTATTCACATCCGATTTAAACAATGTCCATGTCTCCGAGCCATATATGAGGATCGGAAGAATCAATGTACGGTAAAGACGAATTTTTGTCTTGATTGCAATGTTCGTTCTCTTCCAAACGCACCATCTGAGCGCTGCAATTGCCGCAGTTGCCTGGCCAACGCGGCTGTGGACGTCGGCCGACGACGACGTCTTCTTTTCCTGCACGATCGATCCAAGGTATTTAAATTTCGTCACTTGCTCGATCTGCACATCATTTAGGTGGACATGAGCTGGCGACCCGTCCGTTGTTAATACCTTGGTCTTCTCGGCGTTGATCTTTAGGCCGTATGACTTGGCAATATCGCCGATGTCGTTTAGGCAATCTGTAGCTTCCACGTCGGTGTCGGCGAATACGGCGCTATCGTCCGCGAACATCAGATCAGTGATAAAGTTGTTTTTGTCGTATTGAACACCACGGCTTCCTTCGAACGATTTCCTCATGATCGCATCGATCACGACGTTAAATAAAAGCGGAGAGGCGACGTCTCCCTGTCGGACACCGGTTTGAATGGTAAACTCGTCCGATAGGTCGCTTCGAATTCGGATGCAGCTGGTCGAACCACTATACGACGCTTGTAACAAACGGATGACTTTCGGTGGTATGTTTTCTCTTTCCAATGCCGTCCACAATGATGGCCAATGGATGCAGTCGAAAGCCGATTTGAAGTCGATGAAGACAACAACAGTCCGCCGGCCACATCGAACCCTCTCTTCTACGAATTGGCGTAGTGCGAAGATTTGATCGATGCATCCACGATTCGGTCAAAATCCGGCCTGTTCCTCACGGCACGATTGTTCACAATGTTTTTGTAGTCGTGACTAAATGATCTTCGTGAATACTTTTCCAACGATTGAAAGGAGACTAATGCCGCGGTAGTTTTTGCATTCTCGACTGTCTCCTTTCTTCAAAATGGGAACGACGATTGCTGTACAAATCTATTTATTGTGGGGTTCCTCAAGGGTCAATTTTAAGCCCTCTTTTATTTATTATTAATATTAATGATATTGTTTCGTCTTTAACGTTTACCAAATTTACCTTGTATGCCAATGATACTAATGTTTTAGCTTCTGACTATTCATTTGTAACCCTAATTGATAACACAAACAGAGAATTAATGTGCATCTCTGATTGGTTTATAAAAAATAGACTTTTTCTAATAATGGATAAAAAATGTTTTATTATATTTCCCAATCTGCAAAAGAGAATTGACATCGGCAGCATCCGACTGTGTATTCGAGATATTGAAATAACTTATGTATCCTGTACAAAATTCTTAGGCTTGTACATAGATCAACATATAACTTGGAATGATCACATACGATATATTTCTATGAAAATTTCAAAGAATATTGGTGTACTATAAAAAATCTCATGGTTCGTCTCTTCTGAAATTCTTTTTCTGTTGTATTATTTACTAATGTATCCATACCTAATATATGGTAACTTCATAGATGTACTAATTATAAATGTCGAACTTCATCTCTGGCTATTCTTCGAAATCGAGTTTTAAAATCATATTTTTTCATCCTTTCTTTTTTCCGGTTGAACCTACAGCTACCAACATTTTAATAATTGATCAGATTTGCATTTATCAATCACTTTTATTTATGTATAGATATCATAATAACTTACTTCCTCATACTTTACTAAATTCTTTTTCAATAACATCTTCGGTTCATTCTTATAATACGAGATCTATTCATCATTATTGATCTAATGTGATTCATACAACTCTAAATCTTTATTCAATAGGATTTTTTGGTCTCCGGTTTTGGAATTTTCTGCCTTCGGACTACAGGCTCAAGGCATTGATGCCTTCAAAAAAGGTTTTGAGCAGCTAGTTGCGTCTACGCGCTTTTGTGACATTTTCCGCGTAAATAGGTTTATTGTAATTAGTATAGGATGTTTCTCTACCGGATTAATATCCCTTTCAAATGTCCTAAATGAATTACTTTTTTAATTCTTTATATTAACTTCGCCTTTCTGTCTGTCTGAGTAAAAACCCCTTTCCCGTTATTTAATCAATGTGAAACTTGGCCAATAGACTCGTGAGGACCAGACGTTAATTTTGAAATGGTCAATCACAAAAACAAAAACTTTTTTTAATTCTTTAAATAAACGCTCTGATAAAGAAATCTACGTGATATTGCGTCATTGTTTGTTTCATTGAAAAACAAAAAATTTTGAAATCCACTTTTAATCATTTCACATATTTCAATTGATCTGAAGTTTTTTATTTCGATTTTTATTTATAATGGAATATTGTTTTTATACCAATTTTATTAAAATTATTGATTATCAGATCTTCTTTTCATGATTGCAGATATCAGTCTTACACTGTATATCTTCTATTCATTTATGTAGTTTTAAAAATTATAGACTTATATTTTATTAATTTATTTTTTTATTTTATTGAAAAAATGCCAGAAAGGCTAGTAAGCCACTAACACTAGCATGTGAAAAAACTATAAAAAATCACAGACATCCTTAGTCATGGATACAAGGAAACAGAAACCATCAGGAAGTGACAACAACAAAATACCCACCCAGATTTAACAGAATAGCAGAAAAGTAAAAATAACTCTAGCTGTAGTATAAGAAAGTGTCCAAGTTAACTGATTTCAATGATAATTTAAATGAAGAAACACTGGAACAATTTACAACATCGGCGGGGAGAGAGTTCCAAGCCGCAACTATTCTGTTAGTGTAGAAATATTTTACAGCATCACTTGGAAATTTATTTAATCTTAATTTATAACTATGACCCCGCGTTTTTCATGCAAAATATTTGCATTAAATTATTATTTTTCTATCTCAAATATATAAAAGATTTTTAATAAACGAATTTTTTTACGTTTCACTTTTATAGGTTGATAATATTTCTGTTCTGATTTTTGTTTTTTTTTGTGAATAAACGTCTTAAATAAATAACTCTACGCTGGTATTATATAATCAAATCAATCAAATCAAAGAATCATTTGATTAGGCGCTCCACCTAAGTGCAAGACAAAGCTGTGAGTCATACGAATATATCTGTAAACACAGATTTGTTTTTCAAATAAACTGCGATTCTTTTTTTGAATTTCAAAATTCAACAACATCTATGGATCCAGCGGTCTATGCCGCCACGGTTCAAATTTCTGGCTACGTCACTGTTTCAACTAATGCTGTTTTTTTTAAATTTTTTATAGATGATGAATTTGACAATTATTGCAAATAAACTTGTTTAGCAGAATTCGACTCCTTGTGTGCACAGAAAACTCCAACAGTTTTTAAGGCAGCAGCAAACTTGACCTTCTGACCGTTCAGCTTTTCGTCTTGTTGATGGAGGCCGTTTGAATCTTATTTTTCATGTTAACAACTGATTACAAAACTTCAAAACAAAAATAGTAACATAAACATTTGCACTAAAATATAGAAAAATAAAGCGGGGAAGTAGTGTGCAATCAAAACTGAACATTTAAAGTAAAATATTGAACCTCAGCAAAAACAACGAACATAAATAGGTGTCAAAAGCTGTTTTGGTTTTGTTAAATGATTTTTAAATGTTTGTGTGTGCTGATTCTGAAAATGATTTTCATTTTTTTTTTCATCACGTCAGGTGTTTTTGCAAAACGCTCTTGAAATTGCAAAAAAAAGTCGCATTTAGGGATATTTTGGAGTCATATACAAAATTGTACAAAAATGTTATCTGGATGTTTTTGATTGATTTCTATGTATATATACGTGAATAAAACGATACAAAAATTCAAATATTTCTAGACCGTCAGGTTTTTTTAAACGAAAAAGTTTAAAACAAAAAATGCGTTTTTTGGGCTATTTCAAATCAAATCAAATCAAATTTATTTAACGCCAATGTCGTAAACGAATCTGAGGCGGGTGAACGTTAGATGAGCTAATTTAACTGGAAAAGATGAGTTTTTAAAGTACGTTTAAAGTGGGAAAGAGATGAAGCAGATTTGATATGAGAAGGAAGTGAGTCATTTTCCAGTCATTAACGTACTGTTTTATTTCAGAACTTTACACCTAAAGACTTTTTCAAGATCAAGTAAGTCTAAAGTAGCAGAATGTTAAAATAGCCGTTACTGATGTTAATAACCGACTCAAAGTAAATGAAAATGAGTAAGCCCACCAATTTATAACAGATGGTTTCAAGTTACAATTTAGTAAAATAACAGGAGGTGGGGATGTGGCTTTATCGTTTTGATTTTGATTGCGTTATTTTTAACATTAAGCTCAGCATTCTAATCTTTTTTTCTTTTTGGGAAAAGGTTCAATGAATGGCCTAGAATAGTTTTACAATAAGAACTTAATTAAATAATTTTGTGAACAAAATTTCTGAGTGGGCGTATTTTGACAATTTTATGTTTTGCATGATAAAACTAATTTTTTCATGTTTGCAAGTTGAATCAATAATTAAAAATATTGCGTTGCTCCACTTTATCTTCTATGGCAGCTACGAGCCTGTTAGATTTATGCTATTTCTCAACTATTTCTATATAACTGTTCACTCGTCGCAAATAAAATCAAATTTTATCTTAGAAAATAATGACGAAAGAACAGTCATCAATTTGAAATGATAATGTTTGTGCGCTTATCAAATAATTTTTAATTAAACGAGCATTTAAACATGATTTATATTTGCCATATTTGAAATTGTTTAATAAAAATTAGACTAAATAGTTTGAGTTTTTAATTAAATTTATTGTAATTTTAAGATTTGTTGGATCTTGCGTGCATATTTTAGACGTTTTATTAACGATTTGAGGTATCGAAAACCACGTTGCTAGAGCGCTTATTTAATTACAAGTATACAGGCCTGAATGTCATTTTTGATCTCGTCGATCCACGGAAGCTGTTTGGAAGGAAATTGATTGAATGAGGCTGGGAGATTATAATAAATTATAAATCAGTAAATTATTTAGAAAAATAACTCTAAACAGAATAAAAAAGAAATATTACGTTCATTAACTTTTTTAAAGACGGATTAAGATTGTTGCCATTCTGTTACACTATAATCGCTGTAATTATTAAGTTCAAAGACATCCGTAAATCGGCTCCATTCCTTGCTGAACACTCCAGGCCTCGCAATGTTTTCCTTTAGGACACGCCAGCTGAAAAATAAACATTCTATTTTAATTAGTTTATTAAAAGAAACCATCGGAATTTCGTCGATTATAGAAATGTTTATATCAAATATTATTAGACCACAGGTAGATTCTTAACAGCACTTGTTGCTATAATAATTTATCATAGCAATTTTTTATGCTGTTGAATTTTTGTAAGGAGTTGAAAAAACCGATGCAAAAGGTTCAAAGTTCAATTCCCAGTTACTGCCGCCCCAGTTTATGTTGTAAAATTCCAGCAATTAAAATTGTTTTTCAGTCCTATATATTACACTTGCAATTTTTAGATTGAACACTGAAGTGAAATTTTTTCGGTAAATTATTGCATGAAATAATGTTTTTTCATAAATATTTTCATAATTTTTATTTCTTTTTTCTATATTAAATTTGATCAATTTGAAAAAAAGCTAGACCATGTTCAGGTTAGACTAAAAACGTTTACAGTATTAAAGCATACCTCTTTACAAGGGTCGTTGCAAAGACAAGTTTGACAGCCATTAACGTCAGTGAAAAAACCGCTCTTCTGACACGTGTTGTTGCATGTTCTGGTCTCACAACCATCAACTTTTATAATTTCATATAATTTGTTCAAAAGATGAACGTTGCTACTAAAAACTAAAAGCTGTAATTAGACTCGAAACTGTATATGATAAATTATGATAAAAAAAGTAAACTTGATTAAATTTCAACTTTTAAACTTTTTAAAATGTAACACAATCTCACATTCCTCGCAGACTCCAGTCTTCCAGTGGCAGTCCACCCCGCTAGGGCACGGCGTTTTCCTCATGACGCATTTATAACCAGGCTTACAGTGGTTGAACTTTACAGAAATTGAAACCCAGTTTTACTTATCAACATTTTTATATCTATTGTTATTTGGCACAATGATGAGCAGAGCCAAAATTAAAATAAAAAATATCATGCGAAAAAATTTTTTGAGTAGCTTTTTTTACTATAGTTGCATAAACAATAAACATCACACTAAGATATTTAAAAAATCAATTTTTTCATAATTGCTGATTTATAATTAAACAAAATCTTGTAACATAAGTCTGAATTTGTTATGCAGTCTATATAGGGTCAAAGAGCATCATTTAAAAAAATCAAATCTAATAAAAAAAACTTTAACTTTTAGGACCACAATAACAAAAATTTTAAAACAGGGATGTCTAACTCAGTTGTCAACGTGGGCCAAACTATTTAAAATGTGTTGGCCTTAAAAAACCACAATTTTTAAAAAAAGATTTTTTGTGAAAAGTAGAATACCAAAAAAAGAGCACAAAAACACAATATAATAAAACTTGACATCTCTTTTCTTCGCCAGTATATTTGCTACTTTAGAGTAAATTTGGTTTGTTGTGCTTTTTTTCAGCCCTGATCATTAATGAGTGTCAGTAAATTTAGATCTCAGTAGAGTGTTTATTTTCATATTTGAAAATATAGACTCCCACCTATAAATGGCTTAACAAATTGACATAATTTCATATTTTGTATTTTCAAACCTGGAGGTAAATAATTGTAATATTCAGTCATCATAACTTCCAAAAAAATGTTTTCAAATCTGAATTGCACTTGATGTCATTTATATTCATTTAAATTTAAATAGGTAGTGATTGATATTTACCGAAAAAATATTGAAATACGCACAAGTTATGATCCAAGGTTTTAAAAACTAACAAACGTTGCTTAAAATTCAGTTATGTGTTATGAAATATTTTTTTGAGTATTTATCTTGCGAATAAATTTAACTGACATTTTATTTATTATTTTTACTTGTTCAAGGACAAATCAGACATTTAGTATTTGATTGTTTTTTTACAAACTTTTATTTAGGTTACAATCTCTGTTTGTGTGTGTGTGTGGCTTTCTCTGTAAACAAATCTTGCAAGTAAAAGTTAACTAGCATTTTGACTAGCTAGAAAGCTGAAACTTTCAGCATACCTTTATATTGGATGACAATACATGATTCAATCAAAAAAAAGCTTAATTTGAACATCTTTTGTATTTCTAAATCAAGTGTATTTAAAATTAAAGTTTGTGTTAAAAGACTCGTTTTTCTTTTACTTGTTTTTAAATAAGTATTTTTCATTTCAAAATTGCTAAAAAAAATGTAGAATAGTTTGAAAAACGCTCTAAATAAACCCATCGTATACTGTTTCTCAACCGTCATCGTCAACATTTTTTAATTAAAAAACATTTTCAAGCTTTGCCATACATGTAATAATATATAATATTATGTTATATAATATATTTACCCTTTCAGGACAAAGTGTTAAACAGATTCTGCAACGACATCCTGGCGGCTCGACCCTCTCAGAGATGAAACGTACATGGCATGGACTGAAGTTCCAGATACACGCAGGACATGCTTCTGACGTAGGAGAAGCTATACAGAAGTAAATATATCGCTTTAGTAAAGCAATTTTAGAGTTTAATTTTATAAAATACTATATTATTAATAACTAGTTTATTTGGTAATAAGTAATATACAAACCTTCAACAATTAGCGCAAGAACCAACAAGGTTGCAACTTTCAAAAAACTACTCATTTTCTCCAGTATATAAGAAGTTGTTTGATACAAATGATGGTAATAAACAAATATATAAAGAAAGCTACGTAATAATTTACAGATGCAAATTTTAAACACACACAAAAATGTTTATTCGAGCTAAAAAAAAAATATTTCCTTTTTATTAAGTCACGTTTTAATTGATTAAAATTGCAATAAACAACTGTGTGAAAACTCTAAAATGTTAGCTCAAACTTGAAACTACACAAAAAAACAGAACTTTGATCCTGATGTTTTAAAAAATTGGTTTCAATAGAATAGTACATACACCAGTTTTAATTATAAACAATATATTTCGCTATAATGCATGTTTGTTTTTAAATTCAACTAACAAAATCGCTAATCACAACCACATAAACTGAGGAAGAATTAGGGCACTTGAGAACATATTTTGCCTAGTTGGTTTAATCAATCAATGTTAATTTATATAGAGCACTTCCTAAAAGTTAGATAGTGTTGATCTTTAACATGTTCCACAGAGAAACAATGTTACAAGGTACATATTTAATAAGATAAGCCATTAGGCAGTGAGTTGAAGTTGATCCATAAATCATTTGTATTTATTTTGTGTTTTTCTTTAAAAGTTAAAGTACATAATTTTTTGAGTGCCACTTATTACACGAAGGAACGGGCCAACGGCCACTTTTATAATGTCAGCACCTTGCAGATAAGACTAGCAAATGCGGTGTTAATGGCGATGATGGCAGTACTGCACCAACACGTCTCACAATTAAAGTAACTGCAAAGTAACTAGTTACATTTGAATGTTTGTAACTAACAGTGATTGGCAAAAGTTAACTAAAAAGTTACTAACTAATAGTTTAACTACAATTTTTTAATTAAAAGCAAAGTTTAACTAAGTCAAAAAAGTTTAGTTAAAGTGATAGTTTAACTAATATTTTTAGTTGCTAGTTAAAAAGTTTAATTATTAAAATTTAGTTGTTAAAAAAAATTAAATAAAACTTTATGTTTATATGTTCTCGGATTTATACCTTATTATGTTTTGTTTACAATAACTTCTCTTTCAACTCTTGAGCTTGGCCGTGTTGTAGTGTGTAAAAGATAGTATATAGACTAGGAATCAGTCAAAGAATAGGATGCATAGAGCGCGTTGTTTTTTACCGAATTCATTTGACACCGCTTTGCTCCTATTGGTGTCCAGGCTCATGCCTTCTTACCGCTGTACTCTTACGCTTGACTCCTACTTAGAGCAGGAGCTACTGGGGTTAACACCAGGACTCACTTTCGCGATCAATTCAACACCGCGCCCATAGTAATAATAATAATAATAATAACATGGATAATTTATATAGCGCAGTACAATGAAATAGTCATCACAAGATCGCTGTACAAAACGTCAAAAACCTCGGTACTGTAGTAAAAACTTGTTTTGAAGAAATCAAGCTTAAAGGTGACAGTCAGTACAGTAAAAATTTCAGTGCAAGTCCTAATAAGCGCGTCTGTGGCAACGTTTGGTGATTATCTTTAAAAATAAGCATTTAATATGCAGTTCTGTGGAAAATAAAATTTCAAACATTGAGTCATTCTACTCTTTGATCATGTTATTAAATGATTAAGGAAAAAAATTCAAGAAGTTAATTGAAAGAAACGAAAGTGCCAAAATCAGTACAAAAAAGTTAAGAAATAGTTGGAAAAAGTTTAAATACTTTTTTTTAGTTTAGTTATCAACTATTTTAAATAAGTTGCAACTAAAAGTTTAACTAAAGTTTTTTAAATAAAAGTTAAAGTTTAACTTAAAAAAACAGTTTGTGCCTCTCTGGTAACTAATAACTGTAACTAGTTACATTTGAATGCTTGTAACTAATAATTGTAACTGTAACAAAGTAATTTCCCGAATACTGTTGACAAATCATAAGTAAAAAAAAAACATTTTTAAAATGATTATATTAACTTGCTTTTTTGTTTGTTGTTTGTTTCATCGCATTTTCTAAAGTTTTCTGAAGACACTTCTAATGGCTGTAAAAAATTATTTTTTTCATGCAGGTGTATTAATTTGAATTTGTTTATCAGAATCAAAAATATGAAAAGTCTATTGAACCTAGCAATAAATATTTTGAAAAGTCTGAGAGATATTTTTGATGAAGAGGAGCTACTTCAGGCTCCTTATACTGACAGGGACTGGAGGACTCGCGACTCTTAAGAAATGCGATCCTTGAAGGCATTAACTGTTGGGGTATCAATTGCGTATTGCGTAAGCGCATTCCATAGAGCGACAATTCGGTTTGTGAAGAAATTGTATCGCTTTTCAAAACCTTTGACATACTGGCTCTTTAATTTGCAGTTGTGGCCACGCAGATTGTATGCCGTGTGACCGGCTGCTCGAATTTGCGGAACATAAAAAAACTGACATCGTCAATGTTGCGGACAATCTTGAACTGCTCGATCAAGTCACCAGCCCATAGACTTATTAATTTTTTACAACGTTACCAATTTTGTTAGGATACAAATAAATAAAAGTTGAAAGCTGTATTTAGTTGATTGAACTCTTGAATTGTAGAAAAAAATCGAAATTTCTGTTATGACTTTTATGAATTCATCGATGGTTGGTTGGTTGGTTGATTGATTGATTGATTGAATGATTGATTGATTGATTGATTGATTGATTGATTGATTGATTGATTGATTGATTGATTGATTGATTGATTGATTGATTGATTGATTGATTGATTGATTGATTGATTGATTGATTGATTGATTGATTGATTGATTGATTGATTGATTGATTGATTGATTGATTGATTGATTGATTGATTGATTGATTGATTGATTGATTGATTGAATGATTGATTGATTGATTGATTGATTGATTGATTGATTGATTGATTGATTGATTGATTGATTGATTGATTGATTGATTGATTGATTGATTGATTGATTGATTGATTGATTGATTGATTGATTGATTGATTGATTGATTGATTGATTGATTGATTGATTGATTGATTGATTGATTGATTGATTGATTGATTGATTGATTGATTGATTGATTGATTGATTGATTGATTGATTGATTGATTGATTGATTGATTGATTGATTGATTGATTGATTGATTGATTGATTGATTGATTGATTGATTGATTGATTGATTGATTGATTGTACCTTTTCATTTTTTGTCTCACCCATCGCAGAGTCTGACTATCGGTTTCAATTTTAAACACAATTTTATATTGTTTTTTAGACTGCTTTTAAGGACAATTTTGTCAGCTTTTCTCATTTTTTTTACTAGCTGGCAAGATTTATTTTTTATTATTTATTTCTATATTTTTACCAATGCTTTTATTAACTCGTCGTCTCTGTTTCTCTGTCTGTTTCAAATCTTGCAATCAATTTTTGAATCACTTCCTGATGATAGATTTTTTTTTCAAATTTTGCATACATGCTCAAAATAGAAGACAATGCAATATTCAATTATTAGTTTTACAATAAGTCAATTAATTTAGTTAATTTTAATTAATTTCGATATTTCGATATAATTAAGATATTTCGACTTTAATATAAAATAAAAGAGTAATATAAGAAAAAATTGATTGCAAAATTTGTGTTTTAATTACATATAAGAGCATTGGTTTTAAAAATTCGTTTTTAATTTACTTGTTATCTGGTTGTTTTTAGTCGTGGGCAAACCATTTCAGCGGCCTATTTGACGTTGGTATTCATTTTAAACTATTGACGTTATTTTGTAATAAAAAAATCCTTAGCTTGTAAATAACACAAATGCAAAACATATAATCATTTTTAAACCACAAAAAATGTCTTATAGAAAATCCTGCAATAATGTAAAGCTAAACAGTTGTAAATGGAAGAAGAATCTACCCTACTCTTCTAAACAGAAAAAAGATCCAAAGATTCCATCAGTTGAAAAGCTAACCAATCTAACTCGAATGCCGACAAACCGTCAAAATCTTGGAAACTTCACTTTTCTGTTCAACAGCGAGAAACGGCGATTGGATCGAATCAATATTATGATTACGGATATTACGGATATAGAATTGTTCTAGAAGGAAATTTTAGATTTTCCACTATTATCCAGCGCACTCATCAGAAAGAAACTCAATACTCTAATTGATCTATATGACAAAAACAAAAAGAAGCCGTTCTCTTCTTCCACGTCATCTCCTGAAGGCAAACTGAAATACCAAAGAGCAAGCACTACAAAAGCAGGTTTACTAGTATTGAATAACAGCATTTCTACACAAAAAACCCATGATGTTCTTGCACCCATTGCTGAACAGGGTCATGATGTGCCGGTTCCAAGTCAGTCCTGTGTCTGGAGACGAGTAATCGCTGAAGGACAAAAAATAAAAACCAAAATAGTTCAAAAACGTCAAAACGAAGATCCCTATTGTCTCCAGTTTGATGGTAAAAGAGTGCAAGGGCAAGAATATCAAGTAGTTCTGCTTAAAAAGTTGTCAACCAAAATCAAACTCGGCATTCTTAAATGTGAAAGTGGTTCTGCCGCGACCATTCACAAGGAACTACATTAGCTAATCAAATAATTTTTAAACATTTTTTTTACATTTTTTACACATTACTTACTATTCTGTATGTTCTTTGTTAATAAAAGTTGCTTAGTCATCACTATAACTCTTTTGAATAAAGCTAAAAGAACATGCTTTTGTTAAACAAATTATTATTTCACTTTTTTCATCCTTAGAGGTGGAGGAACTTTTTCGAAAAAAACCAAAATGAAATTTATATTCTTAAATTACACACAAACTTTCCTCAATTGCAAGTGGTTTCATCAAGATTTTTTTGTCGTAATCCTAATGGACACCAATGAGAAAATTGGTTGAGCCAAAAACATATTTAAAACAACAATTTTTCCAAACCAAAAAAATCGTATAAAAACGTTTGGCATTCAGCAACTACAATTACTTAATATATGCAAACTTTTCAATAAGTTCATTAAAATACAGTATTTAAAAGTAATTTTACTACTCAAAATTGAAAATAATTTCAGAATGAATAACTTAGTGCTGGATCATCAGTGAGAAATACACGACTACATAGAACTGCCAGAAGATTCTGAATTCATTTCTATCCCATTTCTGGACCTATATGACTTTTTTTCACTAGTGTAAAATAAAATTAAATACTTTAAAGTTAAGAAACTGATTATGAAATAGTAGATAAATCAAAATATTGTAATTAGTATATTATATATATGTCCTTTATGCATTGCTACACCATTCATCCGATCGCAATGAAATTTTCACACAACCTTGAGAGTCAAGGGGAATCAACTATAGAAAAAAATTTTTGAAATCCGTCACAAAATGAGCGGAGCGGAGCGGGTGAGTGAGCGGGAACTATATATATATATATATATATATATATATATATATATATATATATATATATATATATATATATATATATATATATATATATCTATATGTATGTGCGTATGTATGTGTGTATGTATGTATGTGTATGTACATGTATGTGTGTCTGTGTTTATGTATGTGTGTATGTATGTATGTGTGTTTTTTACAATATTTCGGCACTAAATGCTCATTCAAAGTATGTATGTGAGTGTATGTATCTATTTAGGTATGTATGTATGTATGTATGTATGTATGTATGTATGTATGTATGTATGTATGTATGTATGTATGTATGTATGTATGTATGTATGTATGTATGTATGTATGTATGTATGTATGTATGTATGTATGTATGTATGTATGTATGTATGTATGTATGTATGTATGTTATAACTTTGAGTAATGCTGTTAAGTGGCACTGAAACCGCAAAGTAGGCATTATAAAATTGTTACGAAAAAATAACGCAACGTGGCTTTTTGCGGTCATGGCAAGACACTTTTGCTTACGTGTAGATACTAAGCCTAAACAAGAGTGTTTTTAACGGCAACGACTTTTAAAACTAATTTGTCAAAAAATAAGTTCATTTTAAACAATCTATTATTTTCAGTTTTGTGCTAACAATGCTCTAAGCCTTACTTAGAGCTTTACAGCGAAGACTTGACTTACGGAAAATAGATGAAACAGTTCTTATAAAATCGTATACACAATTATTGGTTAATCAACTTATTTGAACAACAATTTTAATTCAAATTATTATTGAAAATTTCGTCTCTTCTCAATTCATCTACTACAAAATTGTGTTAAAATTTTCTGACAAAAAAATAAAAATTGAATTAAATCAGACATTAGATATTAATTCTTTATGGTTTATGTCAAGCAAGCTCAGAATCATAACATAAAATTTTACTGTTTTATGTGAATAACTTACGTTTATATTTTATTATTTGAAAGATCAAGATGCAACTGAGTATAACACATATTATGCCAAGTACTGAAACAATTATTTTCACTATATCCTTTTTATTTTCAGGCTCTGGTTTATCAGTATCTTCTTGGTGGTTAATAGATGGATTTTCCTCTGAAAAGTATATTTTTTTATATGAGTTTGAGTTTGAGTTTGTTTATTCAGTTATCAATACATACATTCAAAAATCACAAATAAGACAGAACAAAAAAAAACAATAATAATTAAATAGTCATTATAATAGCATGTATGATTGTATGTATGTATATAGGTATGTTATTTATATGTGTTATTATATGTGTAAGATTTAATTGGTCTATTCATCAAAGTCTGCTTGAGAATAAGTTTTTTCAAAACTAAATTTACCGGTGCAGTTATAAATGTTGAAATGAATATATCCAAATAAACACCAGCAACTGTAAGATCCTACGGTATTTACGCAATTCGTTGTTTCTTTATCGCACTTGTTGGAACGCACACATTCGTCTATATCTGAGCAATAAAGTATAATTGGTAATACAAACCTATCAACAGAAAAAGTAGAAGAAGACAAAAACTGCGTCTGTGTCAAGTTTTACTCTTGCAGATTTTATTATAGAGACATCGCAAATAAACTACTTAAATTAGTTTTTTGCCTTGCAACTAAAACTTAAAATTTTTTTAATTAAAAATCACAACAAATAAATTAACAAAGCAGTTTACCGATGCAAGTTTTGTTTAGTGCTGGTTTAAATCCTGATTTGCATTTGCATTCATAACTACCAATATTATTTACACAGGTAGATCTTTCATATTTGCAATAATTGTGACCAGCAGAGCATTCATCCACATCTACAAAACAATTTAATTCAGATATAACTTAAGTGAATCCGATGATCTTTGAAAGTTTTAATATTTTGTAAAGGCTCCAATTAAACAAGTAAAGATAAAAAATAAATTTTTAAAAAATGCTTTTATTTGCCTCTTTATCTGAGTCAACGAACTAAAATTTTTAAATTTAAAACAACCGTTTATATATAAATATATATATATATATATATATATATATATATATATATATATATATATATATATATATATATATATATATATATATATATATATATATATATATATATATATATACCTATAGCTATATATATACAAATATATTTATATATAAACATATATCTATATATATAAAAACCTCGTGTCATAGTGTTTGAAATTGAACTCCTCCAAAACAGCTGAACCGATTTTTATGAAATTTTGTGTGTACATTTGGTAGGTCTGAGGATAGGTCCAAGGCTATTTAGAGTATTTTTTAAAAATTATTATAAAAAGTTATTATAGAAAAACAAAGAGGTGCAATTATGTTTTTTTTATAGAAAAATGCTAAAGATAGACAGGCATATATATATATATATATATATATATATATATATATATATATATATATATATATATATATATATATATATTATATATATATATTATATATATATATATATATATATATATATATATATATATATATATATATATATATATATATATATATATATATATATATATATATATATATATATAACCCAAATTGAACTGGAGTCCACCAGCTGTGTCCCAGAGCATGTGCCGGATGCACAGGTCACGTGGGTCATGATGAGGTCAGTGTAAAGAGAAGTGGTTCATTTTTGTGGCGGGGCGCCGCTACAGTTGGTCCTGTGGCTGAGTGTAGCCAGACTCTGACAGATTTTGTAGGAGGTCGTCGGATCCGTCAAAGAGGTCTTGGAAGATTGCTTGAGTGAGGTGTGTGGTGATGACGCTTGTGATGCTGCGTCCGGACAGGGTGTTTCACGGTTTTTGCATCGCGGATCGGATTTGTTGGGTGATCGTCTGTTCCGGGACATTGGGGTAGGGTTGGACTCTGAAAAAAGTAATTTTGGAATAGAAGGCTCCAGGCAATGTCTGCTGATCGGGGCGCTTTTGTGAGTGATGCCACCCCGGATGAATCGGCTGAGTTGGTTGCTGCCCTGGATGTTGCGGAACAACACGAAGGTGCTTCTATGGATGATATTAAGCAACAAATTAAATTAAAATGATTTTTCAAATCAACAAAATTATAATTTTTAAGAAAATGCTCATAGAACATACAAAAGGAGTTAGACTCCTCGAGAAGTGTGCCTTTTTGGAAAATAACAATTACATACAGTGTGAGAGTAAGTTCAGTTCATAGATATATATCTATGGTTCAGTTATTAGAAGCTATGGTGATAATATATCCAATTAAAAGAAACTTAATTACATGGTAACAAATTGTAGAGTTGTATATTTAGTGCTAGACTTTTGGAATTCTTTTTAAACTGTTGGAAGTCCTGTTCTCCAAAATTCTGTTTGTAAGGAGTTCCAAATTCTTGGACCGAAGTATTTAATTGAAAACATGCTACGGGTCGTACGAATTCTATCATTCCTATAATGATTTCTTGATCTGAAATTGTATTGGATGTTTGGAGCAATTGGAAAAAAGTTAAGAAACGTTTTAGGCAGCATTTTATAGTGAAATTTGAACATAAATAATAGTTTCTGGTATATGCATATTTGATCAACATTTAGGATAAACTTGTTGTGATCATTATCAGACGCGAATGGAGAGACTTTCTGCCGGTAAAGAATTCTGACAGCCCTTGTATGCATTATTTCTAGGGTAATTATTCTGCTTATGTAGTTTGAGCACCATCTGAAGTTACAGTAAAATAGGTAAAAATATATCAAAGAGAAATAAAGTAGAAACAAAACATAAATTGGAGCAATCCTAGACATTTTGTACAGAATACCATTATTTCTAGATAACTTCTTGCCAACATGCTTTATATGCTCCTTCCAAGTTAAATTTTGGTCAATGATCATTCCCAAAAAATTTTGTAGAAGAGACATTCTTTATCACATTGTTATTTATATGCACACAGCTATTATAAAATTAATTTTCCTGTGTGGATCATGGAACATCATATAATTTGTTTTGTCCACATTTAATGATAGTTTGTTCCTTGTAAACCAGTGAGAGATCTTAATCAGTTTTTGATTCACTTTTTCTATAAAGACAGTTAGAGATGGGTTAGAAGCAACTGCAGTTGTGTCATCAGCAAAAAAAGTAAAATTGAAGTATTGGGAAGTTTTAGCTAGGTCATTGAAGTATATCAAAAACAGAAGAGGTCCTAGTATGGATCCTTGAGGAACACCACAAGTTATGTTTTGTAAAGAAAAAGATGAGCAATTAAAAACAAGTTGTTTTCTGTTGAACAGGTAATTTTGTATCCAATCTAGACATTTTTATGGATGCTATAGCTATTTAATTTCTTTAACAAAATATCATGATTGACAGTTTCAAAAGCTTTTGAAAAGTCAAAAAACAATCCGATGGAAAACGTATTCCTGTCCAAATCTTCTAGTACTTTATTGTAAAAATTTTAAATTGCTTGTTGAGTAGAATAGCTTCTACGAAAGCCAAACTGAGAGTCCCTCAGAATATCATTTTCAGTGAAGTAGGTGTATACTTGTTGAAATACCACTCTTTCAAAGAATCTAGAAAAGAATTTAAAATTGATATAGGACTATAATTTCCTAGAAAGGTTTTTTCTCCGCTTTTGAATACAGGAATTACTTTAACAATTTTCAGACAGTTAGGTACTACACCACTAGAAAGGGAACAGTTTATTATGCTTGCCAATACTTTAGAAATAGCATTAATAGAGAGATAGGCTAGGTTTGACTTCAGGCCATCAATCCCTGTGCTACCAGAATGCTTAATAGTTGTAGATAATTTTATGATATCAAGATGAGAAATTTCATTGAATGATGAGGCTGCCGTGTCAAAAGGAAGAAAATATTTTTCAGGAATTCTGGAAGATAAATTTGATCCAACAGTCGCAAAAAAATTTTAAAACCTTCAGCTACTGTGTTTGAATCCGTAATTATTTTATTATCTATCTATATATAAATACTACACCTTTTCTGGATCAATTTAAAAGAATTACGAATCAATTTAAGAGAAATGCGAATCAATTTAAAAGAAATACAAATCAATTTAAAAGAAATACGAACCAATTTAAAAGAAATACGAATCAATTTAAAAGAAATACGAATCAATTTAAATGAAATACGAATCAATTTAAAAGAAATACGAATCAATTTAAAAGAAATAAAAATAATTTTAAAATGAAAGCATAAAAATTTATTTTTAACAAAAATATATACGAATATTTATATTTTCTTTAATACACGCTCCGTTGAGTATTACCGCTTATTTGGCGTTAATTAATTTTTGTGCCAAATTTTCAACGTGGCGAAACGCGGGAGAAAAACAACAGTTGTCAGATTTGTCAGTCATTTTATTTCAGAGACTGACTGCAGATTCGGAAAATCAATCTTCAGAGCCGAAAAATAAAACAACTTAGAACAGAAATCGACGACAGAACAGAAATAAAAAAAACTGACGCAAGCGAATGATCAATCAACCAGACTCAGATTTCATGCATACTTCAAATAAAAACTTAATTGATATAAAAAACATATTTTGTTTTTGAATAAAAGTAGCGGTAGCGAGAAGCGCTGAGAATAGCTAAAAAAATGTAGCGGCTCTACCATCATCGTTCTTGTCAGCCAGTAGCGCCGCTACCGCTACCTTAAAAATAGCGCCGCTACAACAATAGCGGTAGCGCGGCGTTACCGCTCTTAACAACCCTGCTCATACCTTCTGGATTGTTGATTCATATATATTGTTTCATAGTACTTGTTATGTAAAACCTTATTGTAAATTTGAGGTAGTTCAAAAGCATCTGGTACAAGAAAGTACTTTTAAATTGATTCGTATATCTTTTAAATTGATTCGTATTTCTTTTAAATTGATTCGTATTTTTTTAAATTGATTCGTATTTCTTTTAAATTGATTCGTATTTTTTTTAAATTGATTTGTATTTCTTTTAAATTGATTCGCATTTCTTTTAAATTGATTCGTAATTCTTTTAAATTGATCCAGAAAAGGTGTAGAGATAGCCCGTCAAAAATGACGGAAGTTTTAAAATACGGCGCCCGTTATTATAAAAATAGTCAACAAAAACAAAATGACATTTGATAACCATAAAAAAAAAATATATATAAGCAAATCAAAATGTTTGCGCCCATGGAAGCGAAAGAAACTGCGCTGTTGTATGATCGAATATGTTGTCGAAAATTTTGTCTATCTAGATTGGCCGTGTCTGACAGTAGGCTTTTAAGAAAATCAGGATATTCAAGTGTATTACCGTGCATGTCAATTGGTTTTGACAACATTACATTGCCTTTTCGACAACATGAAGTGAATAGTCCATCTGATGGTTGCTCTGCAGTACATAAAACATCAAATTCACCACAATCATGCTGATCGAATTGAGTTTCGTTGAACTTAATTACTTCGTTACGAACTGCCTCACTCGCATGATCTCGTGCTAAACGTTGGGAGATCGCATTAGCAGCTCGATGTAGCTGCAATTCATAGGGAAACATTTGTTCAACTCGATGGCGTTGCGAGGCAGCATTGGTTTCTCGATGTAGACGCAATTCATTGGGAGACATTTGCAAAACTTGATGGCGTTGCGAGGTAGCATTGCTTTCTCGATGTAGACGCAATTCATCGTAATTCAAACATACATACATACATACATACATACATACATACATACATACATACATACATACATACATACATACATACATACATACATACATACATACATACATACATACATACATACATACATACATACATACATACATACTTACATAGATACATACACACATACATACATACATACATACATACATACATAGATACATACACACACATACATACTTTGAATGAGCATTTAGTGTCGAAATATTGAGAAAAAAAACACATACATACATACATACATACATACATAAACACAGACACACATACATGCACATACACATACATACATACATACACACATATACACGCACATACATATATATATAGTTCCCGCTCACTCACCCGCTCCGCTCCGCTCATTTTGTGACGGATTTCAAATTTTTTTCTCTATATTTGATTCCCCTTGACTCTCAAGGTTGTGTGAAAATTTCATTACGATCGGATGAATGGTGTAGCAATGCATATCTGTATATATATATATGTATGTATATATGTATATATATATATATGTATTTATATGTATATATATATATATATACATATATATATATATATATATATATCAATAATAAAAAAATTGTATTTAATAACTACTATACGACTAATTACGTAAGCGTGACAGAATCAGCCAGTGACGTGGTCAACTATTATATTAATATATATATATATATATATATATATATATATATATATATATATATATATATATATATATATATATATATATATATATATATATTATTTATTTATTTATTTATTTATTTTATTTATTACAACGTCGTCAAATAGCAGGGCCAAACGGCCACTTACACCATTTGGATAGCAATATAAACAAAATAAAAATGCGATTGTGCATTCGAACAAAAAGAAAACAAAAGCGGGAGAAAAAGAATCAAGAAAGGAGACGAAAAGTGACGGTTCAACCTCAGAGTTCAAGCTACAAAACAAAGTCGAGGAGCAATTGAGAATGCCATGTAATGAGACGCAAAATAACGGTTCGACTTCGTAGTTTATGCCACAAAACTAAGGCAAGGAGCAATTGAGAATGTAATGTAGGGTAGATTAATCTGGAATAATTTCCCAAATGTTTTCCACTGTAATGCCAAGAAAAAGAAAAAACTCTGTAGATATGAGAAGTTCAGTGTTGTTGACCTTATCTCCGACAGGACTGTCAGCCGTTGACGAGAAACCTGGCTAAATTGTGGGTCATGAGACAGGACTTAAAACAGGAAAAAGTTGAAAGGTTTATAATTTCAGGTGGGAACGAGTTCCATGGGTTTATCACTCTATTTGTAAAGAAATGTTTCCTGATGTCTCTGGAACACCTCTCCTGCCGCAGACGAAGTGAGTGGCCACGAGTGCACGTACTCGGGGTAAATTCTGGGAAGCCTGTTATTTTATAGTTGGCAAAACCATGTATGATATTGTAACAAAAACAGAGGTCATTTATCAAGCGGCGATGCTCCAGAGACATGAGCCCAAGACGTTTGAGTCTGATATTGTACGGTAATTTTCTTAGGTCGGGAAAAGCTCTTGTGAAATATCTTTGTGTGCGTTCGATCTTGTTTATATCTTGTTTATAATGAGGGCTCCAGATGGGGAAGCAATACTCTAAGATGGGACAGGCATAGATGGTATATGCTCTTGTGAAAAGATTGTGGTCTCTTGAACGAAAGCATTTGAGGATAAGACGTATCCTAGTGAGAGCTCTATAGACAATATAGTCGATATGTGACCTAGATGTTTGTTTGTTGTTAATGAATACTCCAAGGTCGAAGATGGTATCAATAGGTGATATCTTTTGCAAGCCGATTGAGTATGTAGAAACTGGAGCGTTACAATGAGATCTGATGGAGCAGTGGAAACATTTTTCGGGGGCTAGTTGAAGTTGCCACGTTTCACTCCACAGCACTAATTTGTTAATGGCTAACTGTAATGATACATTGTCAGGAGGTAAT
>OZ022244.1:4897352-5069852 GCA_963978895.1 Erpobdella octoculata | reverse complement strand
ACTGACTGACTGACTGACTGACTGACTGACTGACTGACTGACTGACTGACTGACTGACTGACTGACTGACTGACTGACTGACTGACTGACTGACTGACTGACTGACTGACTGACTGACTGATAATCAACGCCGAGCTCAAACGCCTCATCCTAGGAACATGAAATTTGGAACTTATATTACTTTTATAGCGTAAACATCCGCTAAGAAAGGATTTTTGAAAATTTTGCTCCTGAGGGGAAAAAACTGGAAAACAAACTTTTTTATAAAACAATGTATATCTCGAAAACCAAAAATGAGGAAATTTTGAAATTTGGTATATAGATTCTTTTTGAAAAATAAAAAGATATGTGTTTCACCATTTTTTGAAAATTCGGTTTCCCGGACCTCAAATGTGGGTTGGAAAATTGGGTTATTTGGTTTTTAAAGTAGCTTCTACTCAAAAACTGTTAATGCTAGAGGAGTAAAAATTAGTATTTAGTTTCTTCTACAAAAATAATGAAATACGTGTTTTAGCATTTTTTGAAAATTTGGTTTCCAGGACTTCAAATGTGGGGTGGAAAATAGGGCTAATTGTCTTTTATAGTAACTGCTACTCAAAAACAGTAAATACCACAGATGTAAAAATTATTATTTAGTTTTTTTTCTAAAAATAAAGATATACGTGTTTCACCATTTTTTACAAATTTGGTTTCCCGGACCTCAAATGTGGGTTGGAAAATTGGGTTATTTGGTTTTTAAAGTAGCTTCTACTCAAAAACTGTTAATGCTACAAAAGTAAAAATTAGTATTTAGTTTCTACTCTAAAAATAATGATATACGGGTTTCACAATTTTTTGAAAATTTGGTTTCCAGGACTTCAAATGTGGGGTGGAAAATAGGGTTATTTGGTTTTTAAAGTAACTGCTACTCAACAACTGTAATTGCAACAGATGTAAAAATTAATACTTAGTATCTACTCAAAAAAAAAGATATACGTGTTTCATCATTTTTTGGGTTATTTGGTTTTCAAAGTAGCTGCTACTCAAAAACTGTTAATGCTACAGAAGTAAAAGTTAGTATTTAGTTTCTACTCCAAAAATAATGAAATACGTGTTTTAGCATTTTTTGAAAATTTGGTTTCCAGGACCTCAAATGTGGGGTGGAAATAAGGGTTATTTGATTTCAAAATAACTGCTACTCACAAACTGTAAGTGCTACAAATGTAAAAATTTGTCTTTTGAAGTTTTGTGCCGGTTAAAAGTAGCTAAGTCCAGTTTATCATCGGCCGGGCCAAGCCGTTTTTTTAGAGTCTTCACACGGGCCAGGCCAAACCTTAAATCAAAGTGGGACGGGCCGAGGTTTTTCACCAAGTATATAGATATTTTAGTGATTTTAGGGTCTTCAGTTTGGCCGGGCCAAACCTGAGGTCAAGGTGGGACGGGCCGAAGTTTTTCATCAAGTATATAAAACTTCAAGGCCTGTAAAAATGGGCCGGGCCTAATTCAGACGGGCTGTGCCGGGCCAGGAGTTTGGGTTTTAAAACGGGCTGGGCTAATTTGTCGACGGGCCGAGCCGAGACCTAAAAAAATGATCTCTACTATGGATGCACGGTTCAAACTCTCTAATTTCATGCGAGCGAAGCCGCTACGGGCACTGCTAGTACATACATACATACATACATACATACATACATACATACATACATACATACATACATACATACATACATACATACATACATACATACATACATACATACATACATACATACATACATACATACATACATACATACATACATACATACATACATACATACATACATACATACATACATACATACATACATACATACATACATACATACATACATACATACATACATACATACATACATACATACATACATACATACATACATACATACATACATACATACATACATACATACATACATACATACATACATACATACATACATACATACATACATACATACATACATACATACATACATACCTAGCAAATTATGTATGTAGATATATAGAAGGACATCAGATAAAAATAATTTTATTAATTTCTTTAGCAATATTATAAGTAAATGCAAGATATTGTTAACTAATATGTCTTAGGGATTCATTCTCCTTATGCATTTTTAAAGTTCCGTAGATATAACCATTTTTAAAGTTCCGTAGATATAACCAGGCTTATGACTGCCTATTGTTTTAGAAAAATTTGTTCTATTCTTCTAAATAAGTTAGTTTCATTTTTATCTTAACTGTTGAATTAGTTTGGGTTTTTCAAAAAAAAACTAAAAACAAAAGTATACTTAAAGTGCATTGGATTTTACAATAAAATAGTTTAAAACAACATGAACATAAAGGAAATCTAAAACCGTCCATTATAGCAATTATAGGTTTTTATATATGTCCTGATTTTTAAAAACTTTTATTTAGGTTACAATTTCTGTTTGTGTGTGTGTGTGGCTTTCTCTGTACGCAAATCTTGCAAGTAAAATTTAACCAGCTTTTTGACTAGCTAGGAAGCGGAAACTTTCAGCATAGATTTATATTGGATAACAATATATGATTCAATTAAAAAATACCTTAATTTGAACATCGTTCGTATTTCTAAAATCGAGTGTATTTAAAATTAAAATTTTTTGTAAAAAAAAACTTGCTTTTTGACTAGCTAGAAAGCTGAAACTTTCAGAATAGGTTTATATTGGATGACAATACATGATTCAAATAAAAAAACTCAATTTGAACATCTTTCGTATTTCTTAATCGAGTGTATTTGAAATTAAAGTTTGTGTTAAAAAACTCGTTTTTTCCTTTACTTGTTTTTATCAACTTTACCTTTGCATGTTTTGTTTTCTTCGATGAAACCTTCATTACAAACACAAGAGTAGGAACCAACTAAGTTTTCACAGTGTTTATTGGATTCATTGCAAATTCCATGTTCAATCCCACATTCATTAACATCTTCCGGAAGAAATAATGTTTAATCTTTATAAATATAGATATAGATATATATATATATATATATATTATTCAAATAATTAGGTGTTAATTTTTCGTCGATACAGGCTCGGTTAAATTTTATTGACCAAGTTTTGTTGCAAACTTTTTCTATTATATGAGATAGTTCACGTAATTTAACTCGCCCACGAAGTTGTTCAAAGAACGCCCGATTATACAAATCTTTATTACTTTTTAACTTGGAGGAATGGTGTAGCAATGCAAAAAGGACATACATACATGCAAACATATATACATAATCTCATATATATATATATATATATATATGAGATTATGTATATATGTTTGCATGTATGTATGTCTTTTTTGCATTGCTACACCATTCCTCCGATCCTAATGAAATTAACTCCGCCTCGCTAATTGCGAGCCAGTCCCAAGCCTGGAGAAAGGAGGAGGAAAAAGTAAAAAGGATCAAATTCTGATCCACGACAGGAAGTACTTAAGTGATTTTCATATACAGCCATTAGAGTCTTAAAACACCTGGTGTAAAAGACTATAAACTATTATAAAAAAAATAAAAAGAACCTAATGAAATTAACTCCGCCTTGCTTTTGCAAGCCAGTCCCAAACCTGGAGAAAGGAGGAGGAAAAATTTAAAAAGATCAAATTATGATCCATGACAAAAAATACTTAGGTGCTTCCAACACACAGCCGTTTCAGTTTTAAAACACCTGGTATGAAAAACTATAAACTATTATAAAACAAACTAATGAAATTTTTACACACTTTTGAATTCGATTAGGAAAGATTTTTCTGAAAAAATTGAAATGGGTTAAAAATGAGCAGAGCGGAGAGAGAGAGCAGGCAGAAACGGACTTTAGAAAGTCATTGGGAACGGGAAGAAGAACGGGAAAGCAAGCGTGAACGCAAAAACGACCGATTGCTCGTCTTTTTGGTGGTCTAAAAAAACATGATCATGTGACTGCAATAACGAAAACTGAACTCCGGTGGCTGCGTATCTTAGAGCGCATTACTTTCAAAATTGGGACTTGGGTCTACAAGGCGCTCCATGGCGAAGCCCCCTCATATTCACAAGAGTTGTGTGTTACTATTTTTGATAACAATTCTTGCTTATCTCGACACAGATCAGCTAGTCGTGGTGACTTAGTCGTTCCCATAACTCGGACAAAAACTTACGCAGTCGAGCTTTCAGTATAGCTGGACCGGCATCCGATAAGCCTCTTTATTGAGTTTAATCAAGGCCGAGCTAAAGACATTTCTATTTGCGAAATTCTATCCAAGTTGATGATCAGAGTGAAATTATTTCATTTTCCTTTTTTTCCTGACATGCTGAGTTTTGTGTTTTTTTGTGTTTTATATTATTTTTTTGCTTTATTTTAATTTTTGTTGTTGTAATTTGTTTTTATTGTAAAAGGAGCCCTGAAGTGATCCACAAAAGGGCGCTTGAAATCCAAATAAACTTAAAAAACCGTTACTGTGTAAGGGCCAGTTTAGTTGATATCCATCAATGCCCCATAAAATTTAAAGGTGTGTTGCGGGTACTTGGTATGGAACAGCCGGTCACCTTGGTTGAACTTACTGACCGTATGTTTCTGATTACCAGTATGTTAGCATGGCCCCAGCGTTTAAAGAATGGTTTGCAGTAATAGATAACCTCCGGGAAGAAGCCCTCTTAACTCCCGACGTAGTCAAAAAAACTCTGCGTAGCACCCGTAGGTATGAAAATGACGACGACACCTCGCCAACAAATGTTAACATTACAGGGCCAGCCAATACAATGGAACAATTCAGGATGTCAAGCCGATGCAGAGCAGCCGGACCTAAGCGGTTCAAATTCACTTACGCCAGGCACCAAAAATCCAGCCAAGAATTGATCAAAAAACTTTGATCATAAATGAAATACAAAGATAGCTGACAAATGAAAAAAGTAAAATACAGGACAGGTCACACTTACCTCATCATCTTCTACTTCATCATCATCGTCACAACCATCTTCCGGGCTTCCTTCATCTGCATCTCAATTTCATGAGTCGATCAATCAATTTAATCTCGATCTTCAACAAATTGAATTTTCTCCTGTGATACAAAACAAATTAGACAACACTGAAGCTCTCGATGGTCTTCGTTCAGACAGTGCCTCGCAAGGTGCCAGACAATCTCCGCGAAACAAATTTAGAGTTCACGCAAAGACAAACTCCGATTTCGACAGCAGCAACAGCGATCGAACTACTCCTGCTCCGCTGTACCACGTTTTGAATTTAAATGATATATATATATATATATATATATATATATATATATATATATATATATATATATATATATATATATATATATATATATATATATATATATATATATATATATATATATATATATATATATATATATATATATATATATATATATATATATAAGTTTATTTATATATATACCCCTGGACAAACGGAAAGAATGACAGGAAGACTGACAGACAATAAAGCAAGTTAAGAAAAATGTGCTAAAAACAATCAATTTTGGTAATGATTCTTAAACTTGGTTTACTAATAGTTGAAACAAACTATAGTATTTTCTAATCAATAAAAATGTTTACCGTACTTTAGTATTTTTACTTAAGTACAATTTAAAAATATGTACTTGTACTTAAGTACAACAAATAAAAATCTACTTGTACCTAGAAATGCTTTTAACCCAGAGTATTTTGTACATTTGTATTTTGTACTTAAGTTAATTTTTTTAGTACCTTTGGTCCCATCAAAGCTGCAAACAATGGATTTTTGCTATTAAAACAAATTAAGTTTATTGAATCTACAAATACAGTTTACCTTTGCAATTATCAAGCCACGTCTCACGGAAATGTCCCTCATTGCAAACGCATTCATTTTTTTTACGTTTGCTCCATAAACCTGTGTACACTGCGCATTATTACACCCTCCATTCATTTTTGAGCAATCTTAAACGTCATTTTGAAATTTCAACACATATTTTTTCTTTTTTCTTTCAATTAAAGTTTGATTTTCACTAATTATTAAATATACCTCTTTTTTCACACCGGCCTCCATTATAACCAAAAACACAAGAGCAAAGCATTTTCGAATGATGGGATTCACAACTGTTTTCAAAGTAATCTTTGCATTCATTGTGGGAAAAATAACCAGGGCACACTAGAAAAACATTTTTGTTCAAGTTTTTGTTATTTCATATTTTATTACAAAATTGGAAAAGTAAATTCAAAGCCAAAAACATTTTAACTTTTAAATAAAAGTTTATTTAGTTAATAAAAAACTTTTATAAACTTTTTAATACATATGATTACCGTAATAGCTACTATAACGTCCAGAATCCTCACAGAGCTTTTCAGCTATATTTTCCTGTCTCTCAACATATGGATTCAAATGACACCCAACATACAATGGATACAAACTTGATGCTGAAATTACAAATAATGTTTAAGTTAAACTTTTATTTTTTTGTAAATTACCTTTAACTAACCTGAGTAAACAGCATAAAGTTCGTTGCTAATAGATGTAGCTTTCTTGTCATTTAATGTTGGAAAACAGTAGGATGATTCAGTAGCAGAAGCAAGGGTTTTATTGAAATTTATACAAAAACACTTTAGCATCTTTGATATTAAGAAAAAAATTATTATTATAGAAAAAATGCAAAACAAAACATACGTTGAACCTGTAAAGCAACAAATTTTGCTTTTTTCTTTTGGCATTCGTTACAACATTTAAAGAATGAATATTTTCGATTTGTATTTTCAATGATTTCTACTTTCTCATAACAGCCAACAAAATAATTCATATAAAAATCTGAAGTTGTTAATAACATTTGTTTTAAATAAATAAAAAAATAATAACTGAAATAAAACCACGCTTTTATAAAATGCTTTAAAAGTGGAAATAAATTATAGACACAAAAGCATGAGTGGCAATCATAGTGAACGTTGGAGTGCAAAACAAAAACGCCCCATGCTTTTATGTTAAAAATGTTTCTGTACTTTTCAGATTATCTGTTAAATGCCTGTGTTTAATTGTTTTAAAGTTTTATTATTTTAAATTGTCCGTTACAAATCTGTAACCAAGATTTTGTTTTTATATTTGATTATAATTTTTCAATCAGTTTTTTTAATAGTTTTAAAACTTAATATCATTTTATTATCTCTAAAACAAATATGTTACAAATTTAACATCAAAAGCCTACTGGAAAATGGATCAAAATAGAATTACAAAATTTGTCACAGACAACATCAACATATATGTGAAGTAGTGTTATTTAAGTTAAGGAAAACTGAAATTAAATTACTTTTAAACAAATTTATATTAATCCAGTAAACAAAAATTCAAATTGAAGCGTAACTTGCAAAAAAAAAAGAACGGAAAAGAATTTGATATTGAAATAGACAAAACGTTATCGAAATTGAATCTCGCCAAACTGAAGTGAACACTGAAATGAAAAAAAAACTTAAATATAGTTTTCTAGAATTGCCCAACCGCGACTAAGTGTAGCAATTAAGCAGCTATTAGAAATTTGCGTCTAGAAGTAAATGTTGATTATTTTAATTTAATTTTTACAATAATGTTATTCAAGGTAAGATTAAACCAAATGTAGCCAATTTTTTCTTTTTGTAGATGCGGTAGAGACCTTTGGTGGAGGACGATTCCAGATTGTTGGGCCGGCAACCGCAAAACTTCTGTCCTCAGGGCTCTTTAGATGAGCTGCATAGATAAGGAGTGAAGACGAAGATGACGACCTAAGTCGACGACCTAAGTCTTCTTCGAGGTAGAACGTCACACACGCAATTATGGAGGAGCCGACTCGTGAAGGCACTTGAAGACTAGAAGTGCGAGTTTAAAGTTTATCCTGCAATCGATCTTCAGTCAATGCTGCATTGACAACCGACTGTAGACGACGAGTCTGAAACTTTGAAAGTCCTTATGACAGAATTGCAGTAAACGAGTTTCGAGAGAACTAAAAATGATACACGTGAGATGAAAGGTTTCGGAGAAAGAGACGATGCGACTGTTTTGATTTGTCGTAGAGTAGAGAAAGACGTTCGGGTGACATGGCTGACAGGTGCGCCCATGGACATGTCAGAATCGAAGATTGCGCCGAGGTTACGGACCGTGTCAGACGGTGAGATCCAGTCGACTCCAAAGCAAATTAAGCCCTATGGGCGCTTGTTTTTCCGACGGCGAGTGGAAAACAAAATTACTTTAGAATTATTTAAATTGAGCTCTAGGCGACTGGATACCTCAACTTTTTTAAACAACTCCTCGTTAATGCTTTTTCAATACGTTCATGGTATCTACGTATCTTATTTGCATGTAGATGGTGATGGGTACCGTCTACTTCAACGATATACGAGTAAGGGGATTTTACTCTAATAATTGTTCCTGGACCTTGCCACCTATTAAAACTTTTTGCTTTATCAGGTGCTAATATAATTACTGAATAACCGAATTGATAGTTACGATCAGTACTCCTTAAATTGCAATGCTTAGCATAGCGCTCTTGAACATCGTCACTAGCAAGATTTGCATACTCACTAGCTTCTTGTAAAGATTTTCGCAGATCAGCTAAATAGTTACCAAGATTTTTTCTAAATTATGAAGCGGTTTTTTTTTCATTTACCCACAAATCTTTTAAAATAGAAACTGGTCCTCTGGGAACAGTACCGACAGTTAGTGTATAAGGGGTACGTGACACCCCAGCTAGTTTGATTAAAGTGAAAAATTTGCTAGAAATAAAGTTGGCCAAATAACACGATCTCATCTATATACAGTGATGGGCAACAAACTACTTTCAAGTACTTAAACTTTTCTGTAGTTAAATTTACTTTTTAGTAGTTAAACTATGTAGTTAACTACTTTTTGACAGAGGTAGTTTAACTAAAGTAGTTAAATACTGTAAAGTAGTTAACTACTTTTAACTACTTTTTTCTACTTTTTTCTACTTTTTTCTATAAACTTGTACACTAATACATTGCATTGCTGTATTAGGCCTCACATGATCACCATTAATTATGTTCACCATCTAATTTATTAAATAAAGCCATGACAATTTTTTTTTAATTTCTTAATGAAAAGACACATATTTTATAAGTTAAATATAAAGTCAATCAATCTACTTCAGACGGTGTCAAACATCGTCTTATTACCTGTAAATGATTAAGATGTTTGAGTACATGATGCAGGAAAACAAGCTTTTCGAACATACTGTCAGACACTTTGCACCGTCTTGGCACTAATATTTGACCTGCACAACTGAACAGATCTGCTTGGTAGACTTGTATTAAACTTGAAAAAAACTCTTGTTAGATGAGGATACATGAGCAGTGAGTTTGTTGTTGAGTCATTTGAAGCCAGATCTTGCGTAAAATATTATACAGGCTGATTTAATTTTTTTAGACTTTAACTACTTTTAGGTAGTTAAACTAATTGTAGTTAACTACTCTAAAAAGTAGTTAAACTATTCTTTAACTACCGGTTACTTTCGGGTAGTTAAACTTTTTGCCTTAACTAGTCCCATGTAGTTAAACTAGTAGTTAACTACTAAAGTAGTTAAAAGTAGTTAACTACTGCCCATCGCTGTCTATATATATAAAAGAACATGTCCTGACTGACTGACTGACTGACTGACTGACTGACTGACTGACTGACTGACTGACTGACTGACTGACTGACTGACTGACTGACTGACTGACTGACTGACTGACTGACTGACTGACTGACTGACTGACTGACTGACTGACTGACTGACTGACTGACTGACTGACTGACTGACTGACTGACTGACTGACTGACTGACTGACTGACTGACTGACTGACTGACTGAATGACTGACTGACTGACTGACTGACTGATAATCAACGTCGAGTTCAAACGCCTCATCCTAGGAACGTGAAATTTGGAACTTATATTACTTAAAACTGAAATGGGCTTAGAAACATAAGTTAAAACTAAAATAGGAATAATTTCTGTTAACTGAAATTAAAGTCAATAAATAGCACTAATGTCACTATAGATTTTCTGTGAAGCAGCTTTGAAGTTTGTATACTAACGGCGCTATATAAGTTGTTAAAATAATAAATAATCTATATATATAAAAGGCAACGTATGTTCATTCATAACGCCAAAACCAATGAAGGGATTTGCACGAAATTTTACATAATAAACATTTACCACCTAACAAACAATCTCATTTATTTAAAAAAATTGTTTTGAATGTTTTTAGAAAATTAATTTTTAGAAATATTTTATCTATGCAATTTTAGAAAATTAATTTTTAGAAATATTTTATCTATGCAATTATATCGCGGCTTAACCACTGATCTCTATAATATAACTGGATTGCGCTTAGCCCATTATTTCAATAGAAATGTTGTCGCCAGTTTGCCGCCATGTTACCAATCCAGCCGTCGTGTTTACGTCGGTCGTCGCATGATATACGAACAATTAGGGGGTTTTAATTAAATTAAACTATTTTACTTGAAAATAAAATTTGTTATTTAGTTATTCGGTATTTTTAACATTTTTTTACTATGGTCATTATAATAGTTATTCGGTAACACATGCAAAAGATTTGGCCATAGATCTATGGATTTGGCAGTCACACAGATGAAACGCGCTGCAGATCACCGCAAGAAAATCGCTCCGCTATGGTTTAGCTAGCTAGTTTAGCAAGTACAGAATAGTTTGTACAAGAAACTGTATGACTCGAAAAGTTTTGAGTCTATTTAGTATAGTAAAACTTCTAAAAAGATTCCGTCAATAGCATCAGATAGTTGGCCTTCCAAAATGGCGACCAGCGGCGACTCCCAGGCAGCTCTAAGCGCAATCCAGTTATATTATAGAGATCAGTGGGCTTAACGAGCTTAGGGTTGCTTTCGACTTCTGTTCCGTCGTTGTTGGTTGTCGCAATTTCTCAAAATCAAAAGTGAGTATTATTTTACTTATATCAATTATATCAATATATCAATATATCAAAAGTAATATATAATATACTATATACTATACTATTATTTTTTTAATTACTGTATATCGTTCAAATGTTTTTGAATGTTTTAGAAAATTAATTTTTTTAAATATTTTCGCTATTGTATCAGAGCTATGTTTTGTTTACATTCGCTGTTTATCGTCTCGGTTTCTCGAAATCAAAGTAATTTAAAAACTTTGGCTACTATTCTTATATTATTTACTTAGGCTACTATTTTTATATTATTTAATTGTTAATTATTGTTGTGTATATATTAAATTGTAAATTGTTTCGGTCGTTGTGTGTCAGGCTATCATTATCGCTCTACCAGTCTAACCACTCTAACCAATCTAACCACTCTAACCTCTAACAGATATTATTTTGTGCTACTTTTAGTCTAACAGATATTATTTTGTGCTTACAGACAAGAAAATTGAAAAATTTATTGTGAGTGAGTATATCAATATAACTATTAATGTATTTTAAGTATAATAGTATAACTATTAATGCACCTTATGGAAAAACAAAAAACATTGTGTATCAGAAAGCTTTGCAATAAAATGACTGTATGTGTTTGTTGTATTTCTTTTAATTAAAAATCAAAAGTATCTGCATAAATGTTTCAATAGATGCAAAGATGCCCGGGCAAACGAGCGGTTAAGGAAACGGGAGCCAGAGAGAAAAACGATAAAAAAACCTTTAAATTCCCCGGGCAACGCCGGGTAACCCAGCTAGTATCAATAATATAGAAAAACGAATAAAAGTGCTGTTTATTGGGATAAATAAACTTGAAAAAAACTACCAAAGCCGTAGCCATGAAGTCTTATAGATTGAGTACTTTTATATTTATAAGTAACCATTTCAGATAGAAAATTGACGTCGCATTTGTAATATCCGTGACTTTCATTGCATCTTGAAGTTTTCCTGCTTCCATGAAGCTCGATGTGGTGTATATTTATTTCTTTAAAAAATTATTTATATCATAAAACATTTAAATTAAAAAATACCAATAAATACACAAAATTCATTAATTTTTATAATAAAGTTATTAGAATAAAATAGGATGATCTCGCAGTTGTGGAAATGTGCATGACTTCACCTTTCGAAGAGAAGTTTTGTGCAAAATTGATTATTCAAAGTGAAGCTTTTAACATTTTGTCAGTTTATAGAAGATCAAACAGCTCTGATAATAATGATAACAAGTTTGTTTGTTTATTGAAAGAATTTGCTGCACTAGAAGGTGATCATCTAGTATTGGGTATTTCAATTTTCTTAATATCAATTGGAAGTTAATAATTTGCTTGGAATCAAAAGAAAAATATGAAAACAAATTTCTGAAGTTTATTAATGATAGATTTTGGATACAGCTTATATCAGAACCTACGAGGACAAGAAAAGGTTAAACACCTCACATCCTGGATCTGATTTTGACTTCTAAAGAGAACATTGTAAATATCGAACATATTTATTCCTTTGGGTAGCAGTGATCATTCAGTTATGTGGCTCAGTGTTAATTTAGAAATGTTAACTTGTGGGACAAAAGGCAGGTTATGTTACGATCTTGGTGATTTTCACGGATTGAATGAATCTCTGGCCAGTGTTATGTCTGCAAGGGCATAAAGTAATTTTTCTTTGGAATCAGAATGGAAGTTTTTTCGCAAGACATTGAATGATCTCACTGCGATGTTTGTTTTTCTGAAAGGTGCTGGAAGAAACGAAATTTTAGTATGACGTCTGAATTATTGAATCTTATTAGACTGAAACGTCATCTATGGAAGCGGAAATATAAATATGGAGAAATTGAAAAATTTCTGGTATTCAGGAAAGTTAAAGATAAAATAAAATAAAAAAAGTTACAAATCAGATAAATATTGAATCTCAGAACAGAATTCCAGAGAGTTACAATGCCAACCCAAAATACTTCTGGAACTATGTGAGGATAAAAACTAGAACACGAGATAAAGTTGGAGTTTTGGACACAAATAGCCAAAAACTGCACGAAAATATTGAGAAAGCGAATGCTTTTGCAAGATATTTTTTTCAGTATATGTTGCAGATGAGGAGTTTTGTGGTGAGAGGTTCTATTTTCCAAATGCATTTCGGGGTGGCATGCAGGAACTGAAAATAGATGCCTGTGATGTGTACAAAAAGCTGAAAGAATTAAACAAAAACAAATCTGCCGGTACAGATGGGATTCATCATAGAGTCTTGTGGGAAACCAGAGAATCAATTTTTGAATATCTAAGCTACATGTTCAAAAAGTCCATAGAGTTTGGAAAGGTGGTCAGTAATTGGAAAACAGGTGACGTGGTCCCCATATATAAAAGGGCAGCAAAAGTAAAGTTGAGAATTACAGACCAATTACCTTGTCTGTTGCAAAATTCTTGAGTCAGTTGTTAAAAACCAAATCATGAATTATTTCTTGCAGAAAAATTCATTTACTAGAAATCAGTATGGTTTTTTCTCTGCAAAATCTACAATCTTGCAGCTTTAAAGTTTTTTAATAAACTGACTGAGGCTATTGATTTAAACAAAATTGTTGTTGTCTCATACACAGATCTAGCAAGGACTTTTGATAAAATTTCACATAGCAGGCTTCTATATAAATTGGAACAATATGGGGTACATAGGAAACTGCTTCGATGGATCAAAAATTATCTAAAAGGAAAAACCTTTAAAGTCAAACTAAACGAGGATTTTTCACAGCAACTACCGGTTTCCAGCGGGGTTCCTCAGAAAAGCGTTTTGTTGTTTTGGGGCTTTAACTGTTCATTGTCTATATTAATGATATACAGATGCCATGGGAAAACCTTTTTTCTATTTGCTGACGATGCACAGTTTTACCGGGTTATTAAAAGCATCGATGGTTTCCGTCCTGTAAATGGAGAATGAGTGTTAACTTGAATAAATGTTGTTTCGTGAGAATGGGGAGAAAAAAGCAAGAGGTAGCCTACAAACTGTTGGATATAGCAAAAGTGAGCCATGAAATATCAATGACGAATAGTGTTTCAGATCTTGGTGTTGTGATTGATGCGGGACTGCAGTTCAAGGAGCAATGTGACGATTCCGCCTTTGCGAAGTCGTCGATATTGCTGGAGAAAATTTGAGTCTAAATAAAGTTTAAGACACTCTTTAACAGTATTAGATGTTTTATTAACGAGTACAGTTCGAAAACTTTATCAAACGACGCGACAGATACAAAAAACAGTTTCAACTTCGATCAAGCAATGGCGAACAATGGCGAACAAGAAGCAGGAACAAGAAGAAGGGCCGAAGTAGTTCGCGACAGCCTTATAAATACAAGCCCTCCAGGCTACAGGCTTAAACGTTCAAATATTCGCGCAACAATCCAAACACGCAACGTTGTGCAATACCCGATGCACCGCCTGCGCCGGAAATCCCAAAGTTAGATCCAGGCACGCACCTGCGTTTACGCGGGCGTGACATACCTCCCCCCCTAAAGTCGGTAACGATCCTTCTCGTTATCGGCCATATCTTCATTCTTTGATCTGGGTCGATCCGGTTGGCTGAGTGTGGATCCGGTTGACTGAATGGTTTCCTTCGTCGTCGGGTTTCCTGGTGCTCGTCTGGGAACCTGCAAATCCAGAACAGTCGTGACGATGAGCCACACGCGAAAGAAAGACGTGGTCGAAGAACCTTCCGAGCAAGGACAAAGGAGACGTCCTGCAGCTCTTTGTTCAGTGACGCGCTCTTCTTCCTGGAGACCTGCAAATAAAAACTTGCGACCGATCCACTTTATCGTTAACCAAGATCGCCCAGAGAAAGAAATTAACCAAAGAACATTACAAAGCTACCCATATAACTAACACCAATTTCTGATAACAATGAAATATTTAACCAAAGATTATACACCCTAGGATAAATAAACCTAATTGTAGCCACAGCTACTCCAAACCTAATTTAATCGAGACAGGAAATCAGTTACTAAATATAATAATGATAATACAACACAAAACACCAAATGGTTCTGAGAAGGAAGTCGCGCTCAGCAAAGCATTGCTGACCAACTCCAAACCATAGTCAACAATTCTGCATAACTCGAGTAAATCTTACTCGTAAGAAAGTACAGTAACTTCATAGAAATTTGCCAACAGCTTAGGAATTGTGCTCTACCTACCATCTGTAGCAGAGTTGGGATATCGGGGACTGGAAAGCCGTCTCCCCTAGGTCCCTTCGAGATACAATCCATTAAGCTTACCATGGGAATCCACCATGGTATGATTATGCACCGGCGATTCATACCCCAAAAATAGTATTTGCCAATATGATCACCTGCAATTCCACCAAATCTCACGGCTATTCTGAGATTTTGCTTTTGATTCCCCCAATAGTCGGGTGGTTTTGTACCTAAATGCCAAGGTACTCCCTTTACACTATTCCAAGGATCTCTGAGGATAGCAAGTGGTCCTCGCGGTAAAGTACCATACACTAATGTATAAGGAGCAATATGAGTTGTAGATGACGGTTTCTCACGTAAACTCCATAATACAAAAGGAAGAACCTTAAACCACTCCTTAGGATGTGCCTCAACCAATTTAAAAATCATGTTCTTAAGACTCTGGTTACACCTCTCCACTAACCCGGATGCTTCAGGATGCCCTGGGGTGTTAAACCTAGGACTGCACCCCAAACATTTAAGAAAAGTCGTCGTTAACTGATTTTTGAAATTCGTACCACAATCGGAACTAATTATTCGTGGTATGGAAAACGTCATAAAGATCTGAATAAGGATCTCACATACAGATTTAGCATCTAATGACCTTAATGGATAAGCCATCGGCCATCTGGAGAACAAATCGACAACAACCAGGGCATAATTGTACTTGGGTCGGACAGTCACACTATCACCCGCTGGAATTATGGGCCCTATGCAATCCATAACTAAATGATTAAATGGTAGTTCATCTCCCCTTGGAATGGGAGTTATGGGGACTCGGTCTCTTTTTCTAACAGGTGCCCTTAACTGGCACACGGGGCACGACTCACAATAGGTTTGGACTTGTTTCTCCATATCGGGAAACCAAAAGCTGAGTCGAATACGCTGCCGTGTACTCTTGGCAGCCATGTGCCCCGAATAGGGAGCATCATGTCCCATCTGTAACACTGCAAGTATACGACTCCTGGGCAAACACAACTGTTTTATGGAATGACCCCACTGATTCTCCTTGTGAAACAAAAGTCCCCGGTCGATATAAAAGTTTTTACGCTTATCTATACCTAGCAACCAGAAGGACTTCAGTGAAGGACAATCATGTTGCTCTTTAGCAAACGCATCGGGATCATTACTATCGTCTACCCCCTGACAATCATCGTTAATGGTTGTAAATCGAGCGTCGGTTCGTGAATCACTTCCGCCTGCATCAGCACCTGGACAAATATCCTCACCCGCAACTACAGAAACACCTATGTCCTGACAAGTATCGGTCTGTGAATCAACTTTCCTAGCATCAGCACCTGGACAAATATCATCACCCGAAACTACAGAAGCACCTATGCCCTGACAAGTATCGGTCTGTGAATCAACTTTCCTAGCATCAGCACCTGGACAAATATCATCACCCGAAACCACAGAAGCACCTATGCCCTGACAAGTATCGGTCTGTGAATCAACTTTCCTAGCATCAGCACCTGGACAAATATCATCACCCGAAACCACAGAAGCACCTATGTCCTGATAAGTATCGGCCTGAGAATCAACTTTCCTAGCGTCAGCAGCACGAGAAACACCTTCACCTAGAATCAATGCAACATCTGGACTATGCTCATCATTACGAGGTTCATCTACAACAAAATATTGTGAATTAGTTATTTCAAGACTGGGAACATTCACATCAGAGTCATGTGCATTTTGTTTGTTCTTAATAGGGTATGCAACGGTATCGTACAATGATATCGTTTTTAATAAGTTGCTTACGGAGGGAGTGATAATAATTTGCTCATTAAGATTTGGGACGACGGCAAACCATGCACGAACCTTGGGTGCTAGGTTCACAACGTCATCACCCACAAGATCTGGTCGAACAACTAATCTAACACAACCTACAATTTCTGGTTGACCTTTAAGGCCGGATAATTTTATAAATTTATGTGGTACCCTATGAAGAGATTTAATTAAATCTTCTCTAATGCAACATACTTCTGCACCACCATCAATCAAAGCTGGAATAGATGGTAATTGATCGATAAATACATTCTCATAAGACCTAATGTGATAATCATCAACATCTATAATGGGACATGCTTCGGGACAGGGAAAAGATTTTTGACCATCAAACATTATTTTCCTATCAACGAGACCTCTAAAGGAATTTTCTGAATGAGAAGACAAATTTTTACCATCAACCAATGTTTTCCTATCATCGAGACAATTAAAGGAATTTTTTGACTGAGAGGACAAATTTTTATCATCAACAAATGTTTTCCTATCACCGAGACAATTAAAGGAATTTTCTGTTTGACAACAATTAATTCTGGGATTAGGTAAGTTTGAGGAAGGGAATTTATGTAGAGGACATTCCTTGAACGAATGACCCTTCTTATGGCATTTGAAGCATAAACCATACCTTTTATCCTTATCCATGTTAGGATCAATGGATATTTTAGTCATTCTATTAGGAATGGGAGACCCTGACCCTTTATCTGTTGGTTTTTGGTTGTTGAATCGAGGCGGTCTAGTCTCATGCTCGTGTGTGGCCATGTAGCTATCCGCAACGCGTGAAAGCTCTAGATGATTTAACCAATCATCCTTTTCCTGAGTTAAAATAAAATCTGCACAACTGGGAGACATTAGTTGTTTCAACCTATCGGCACACATCAAACTAACTAATTGATGGAAATTCTCATCAATATTCCTACTTTTAATATAATACGATAACGCTGTGTGTAATTCAGAAGCTACCTGTGAATAAGTCTCACCAGGTCTCCTTTTTACAGCATAAAACCTCTCCCTTAAAAGACTGGGAGTGACCCGAAATTCCTGCAATAAAATTTGCTTTAATTCCTCATAGTCACCTAACTGAGCAACGGTCAATCGACTCAAGATTGATCGAGCTCTATTATTCAAATGGGCCTGTAATATTTTGGGTTTTACATCATCATCAACTTGGTATGATGCAAACTGATTCTCTAGATACTGAAAATACCCCGGTATTGCAGCAGGATCTGAGGGAAACTCTGCCATTATACCCTTCATGGCATTCTGAAAGCGACTAGAGCGAACGGCTAAGGAAACCTCAAGACTATTGTGGTCCTGAATCCTTTCACGTTCCAGCTCTAGTTTAGCTTCAGCAAGTCTGCGGGTTGCCCTATCCTCATCTAACCTAGCGTCAGCGAGCCTACGCTCCTGTTCTAATTTAGCTTCAGCGAGTCTGCTCTCCTGTTCTAATTTAGCTTCAGCAAGTCTGCGATTTGCCCTATCTTCATCTAACCTAGCTTCAGCGAGTCTACGCTCCTGTTCTAACTTAGCTTCTTTTGCCGCCAATTCTGCTTCGCGCAATGCTAATTTACGCTCAGCTATTTCTGACTTAGAACTTTTGCTAACGTTAGCATCATCACTAACTCTACGTGGACGCCGACTATCATCAACAAATTGATAGTGCTCCTCGCTAAGGATCCCTGTAGGACTATCCAGCGCAACTGACTCTCCAACCGTAGGGGTTCTAATCATATTTATGAAACCTACTACACAGAAAAAGAAGGAAAAATCTAACTGGGCAATCCGGCAACGATAAAACCTCTAACCTGAGATGTGGATCGGCCCTCCTTGCGAAATGGATGTCGCCACGTGGTCGAACTGAACGGTCTGAACTCCGCCTGGACTCTTTCTCCAACCTGAATCGTCAATCGTCGATCTTCAAACTCGGTAGAACTTCGTCAACTGGATGAACTCCACCACCCCAGGACGACTCTGATCGATGTATCGACTGACTGTCCCACGCTGCCACCAAAAATGCAATGTGACGATTCCGCCTTTGCGAAGTCGTCGATATTGCTGGAGAAAATTTGAGTCTAAATAAAGTTTAAGACACTCTTTAACAGTATTAGATGTTTTATTAACGAGTACAGTTCGAAAACTTTATCAAGCGACGCGACAGATACAAAAAACAGTTTCAACTTCGATCAAGCAATGGCGAACAATGGCGAACAAGAAGCAGGAACAAGAAGAAGGGCCGAAGTAGTTCGCGACAGCCTTATAAATACAAGCCCTCCAGGCTACAGGCTTAAACGTTCAAATATTCGCGCAACAATCCAAACACGCAACGTTGTGCAATACCCGATGCACCGCCTGCGCCGGAAATCCCAAAGTTAGATCCAGGCACGCACCTGCGTTTACGCGGGCGTGACAAGCACATTGAAAAAAAGAGTAAATAAAGCCAACAGCTTGCTAGTAGTGATTGCAAGAAATTTTAAATATTTATCAGAGAATGCAAATCTCTGGTTAGATCACAGTTGGAGTATGCAGACCTGGTGTAGAATCCTTATAGTCTAGGCCTAATAAAAGCAATAGAGGAAGTCTAAAAAAAGACAACAAGGCTTGTCTTGGCATGTAAAGGTCTGAGCTATGTAGAAAGATTTGAAAACTCGTTTGAAGAAACTGAAACTGCATTCGTTGGTGTATAGAAGGATGCGGCAGGCCTAATCTTGCTTTGTGATATAATGTCTGGTCTATTGCAGGAGGAGCATTGCCTTGTTGTGAAACCCTGCTGTGAAGAAAGAACGAGGGGGACGATTTCATGTTGTCAACCATGTTGGCACATAAAGACTGTCGAAAGTTTTTTTCCAGCAATAGAGTTGTGGCTGACTGGAACATTCTGCCAAGAAAAGTTGTTGAGGCGTCAAACATTGCTGTGTTTAAGACTTTGCTTGACGATTACTATGGCGACTTAGTTTATAACTGCTGATGTTTTTCAGTTTTGCTTTTTCAGTAGAATATCGACTGTTTTTTGTTTGTTTGTATTATTTCATGTATTTTTATTTTTGGCGAGGGGCTTGCCCGTGCTGAGTTTTATAATAAAAAATTATAAACAATTTTATTTTATTACATTTTTTAGCACAATTTTGAAAACAATAACAAATCAATACCTAGATTGCTTGAATTTTAAGTCCTACTTTCAACAAAGTTATAACTCAGTTTCTTCAAAAAAAATAAAAGAGACCTGAGATGTTGAGTGTGAAGTTTATTTTCTCAATGTGATAATAACCAAACAAATGCATTTTTGCTGTTCTCCAACCGTTTGTCTCAGTTTCATAAATTGTTTTACTTAAAAAAAATCTGCAATAAATACAAACCATCACAGCAAATTATTCAATAAAAGTAGCATTTTGATTGTTACATAATTTTTTAACTGAGAGCAATAGTATTCCATTAAAAATTATTTGTTAATTTTTAATATAATTAGCCGTAACCAACCACGCACTGATGTGGCTTAGTTTGACTAAATGAAAACAAAAGAAAAAAAACTAATATTTCTAAGTTGCTTAATTTCACTATGATTGTGGGTATGCAAAACTGTCTGTTCAGATTTAGAGATTGTCTGCAGCATTGAATCTTTGCATATATGTATTTTGAAGCAAGCATTTTGTCAGAACGAATATCTTGTTTGTATCAAATGACATCGTGTCAATCGTTGTTATAAAGTAATACAAACTAGGATTTTTTATGTAAAAGCTCTTGCATTTAAAAATTATGTTCTTTTTTATGCCGGTAGAAAATCTGCGGCATACATTAAATTCAACATTACCAATTAATCTCTCCAGTAAAAATGTATGCTGGCTATCAGTGAACGGAAGCAGAAAACCAAAACCAGCTTAAGAATAAACGTGTCTTTTCATTTTGAAAATAGATATGTTTTTTACACAAGATGTTTTAAGATTTTAAGGGCTGTATGTTGGAAGCACCCAAGTACTTCCTGTCATTGACCATAAAAACAAAAGTCATACAAGATTGAAGTGAAGAAAAACATTTTTCGTAAATTTAGAGAATTTTAAAAACAGTAAGTAGTACCCTTCAAAGCACTATTTACATCGCAGTTGTGAGTGGTGAAGTACGTTTCAGTTATGGCGAGAGATCGAGTGATAGGAAAACCACGAGTAACCCCGTTAGTCACATTATAATTAGGTCTTCGTTAGTTATTGTTATTATTAAACCAGTAAAATTACATATTTTTTATTTGTTCATTTTTTATAATTAACACGCTACGCAAATCCGGCCAGCTTAATTCTCTTCAGAACGCGAATTTTTTTACAAGTTTCTTTTAAACTCAATTTTTTATATTTCAATTACAAATTACAAATTATTTAATTGATTAAAATTAAATTATTTAACATTTTCCCATTTTAAATAAATTATTTTTACTAATGTATTAATCCGCCACATCCGGCCGTGAATGTGAAAGATTACCGAAACGTTATACATGTTTTCCGAAAACCTTTTTTATTTAAAAACTGGAGAATAAATAAAACTAAAATACCTTTTTGTTCAAACAATGAGACTGAATTAACTAAAGCGAATAAAATTAAAAGTAAGGGGTGCATGTTTTAAGGTTTTTAAAGCGATATAAACAAATGGCTGGCTCGCGTTCCCATAGCAGAACGACTCTATCGAATATGCAGAATATAAAACAATCTTATAGCGCATTATTTTTATTGTTTGCATTTGAAATAAGTTTGAAACAAAAGCATTATAATTGTACCCCTTACAGACCGCATTAAAACCGTTTCAGACCATCGCACGTTTTACGAACAAATTAATTCTTGGCATTGCATAAAATTAAGCGGTAAATTATTTCTGTTAAAAAAATGTTTATGTTAAGAAAGCTTTAATACATTGTATAAAATGTTTAAATAATTTTTTTATTTGTATTAAGTAGTTTAATCTGGGTTAGAATATGAGCATTTTTAAGGTTTTCGATCGATATTACTTTAAAAATTTATTATGCTAATTTCATGAGAGTTATCATAACAAAAGTTTGAAATATGAAAAGGGGATGTACTTAAAAGTAAACAACAACGTTAATTATATTTAATTGTGTTTACACTAACCCACAATCTGAGCATCTATAATTCATTCTCGTTTTCCGATTGATGGTTCTATAGGGTACCGTAAAACGGGGGCTTTGGCACAGTTTACACATAAATCAACCTATATTTCAAAGTAAAAATTATTTTTCTATGAGCAACTACGCAATTAAGATGTGCATAGTAGTGAGGTATGACTTGACCTAGCGAAAGTTTAAAAAAAATTAATATCTTTTAGCACGTTTAAAGGCTGGGCCTAAGTCACCCCGCTGGTTGGGGTGACTTTGGCCCAGCCAATTTAAGCCCGTCCAGAAAAAATTGTAATGTTCAAGCAGCTTCATTTAATTTTTTACAAACTTTTATTCAGGTTACAATCTCTGTTTGTGTGTGTGTGTGTGTGTTTGTGTGTGTGTGTGTGTGTGTGTGTGTGTGCGTGTGTGTGTGTGTGTGTGTGTGTGTGTGTGTGTGTGTGTGTGTGTGTGTGTGTGTGTGTGTGTGTGTGTGTGTGGCTTTCTCTGTACACAAATCTTGCAAGTAAATTTTAACCAGCTTTTTTACTAGCTAGGAAGCTGAAACTTTCAGCATAGCTTTATACTGGATAACAATATATTTATCAATTAAAAAATAAACTTAGTTTAAACATCTTTTGTATTTCTAAATCGAGTGTATTTAAAATCAAAGTTTGTGTTATAAAACTCTTTTTTCTTTTACTTGTTCTACATTATAATAAGTATGTTTTGTTGAAATGCACATTTTACAGAATCAATTCAGTTTGTTTTTGGCACCATTTAGAGCCTCCAAACATATCAAGAAAATTTTTTAATCAATATTTCACTTAAATTTACATTACAAACAGCTCTAAAAAACATTGGATTGAAGTTTATCATTAGTTTTGTTCTACTTTATTCCTTAGTAATTAGTACACATGAAAAATTTGTAGAAACACATTTATAAATCAAGAGAACCGAGCAAGGAATAACACAATAAATTGATTTCGTCAGCAATAATCAATTTGCTGCAGCACAGGAGCTGAGTAAAGCCCCTCTTAGAAATTTGCTTTGGAGCTGAGTTGTCTCCGAAGATCTCGGCCTCTAAACAGACAGCTCTTTCTCCAGTGGCGTAGCTAAGGCGGCCCGCCACGGGTGTTACCCGTTTGGGGGTTACCCAGCTGCGATTAAAAAAACTTTACACAAACTCAATGAAATGAAATAACGGCTAAAAATTTAAGAAAAATCTCTCTCTGTCTCTCTCTCTCTCTCTCTCTCTCTCTCTATATATATATATATATATATATATATATATATATATATATATATATATATATATATATATATATATATATATATATATATATAATCTTAGAGATTGATATTGATTTTTTATTGTGTCATAATTTTGTACATTAAACTTCTTAAAAAAAATAAAATAATAATAATAATTTATAAAGAAAAACAGCGTTTGCTGGGTCAGCTAGTAATAATATAACATTATAATTTTAATAATATCATAGCTGAAACATATCAACTGAGAGTTGTTGTTCTGTAGTCCAGCTATAGGAAGCCGAGTGGGAGGATGGTGCGGGCCCGAGTAATTTACGGGTGCTTGTTATTTGTAGGTCAACGCGCTCACGAGGAAGTTTTAGATGAATAAGTGTTCAGTGTATGAACAAAATAATCCATGAAAGCATGGAACCGACTCAAGTTAAGCTCAACTAATTTGAAACTAAGAGGAAAGCTCAGAATTCCAATTGCCATGCCCCCCCCCCCAAGGTTTTGGCCACTAAAAAAAAAATTTTATTAGCTCACTTATGCTTGAGTAATTAGATTAGTTGATAAATGTAGTATTTTTCATACATTTTAAATTATATCTACTTAGTTATATCATATATTTCTGCTAATATTTTTCAATCTTGTAGTGCCTTCGGTCCATCCGATCGAGCTCGTATGAACTTTAGCCTCGTGAGTTTGCAGGAGCGCAACTAGGGGCGCAAGCCAAATCGGAGGGCCCTGCAATTTTTCTAAATAGGATGAGAATTTCTTTGAGTGTGGGTGTGGGGGTTCTACATTTATTCTCAATCTATTATATGCCTATATATTTATATGTTTATACATATCATTGCTTTAACTGGTTTGAGACTGAGTTTGACTATCTTCAGTTTGCAGTCTTTCTTTTCTATCATTAATAAATTCTTTAAAATACAAAAGAAAAAACTTCAGACTGAAGATAGTCAAAAAATGTTTTTGCCTGCGCTGGCTTTTTCCCTTTTTCAAACTTGAGCCCCCCAGAACTTTTTGGCTGGTTGCGCCCCTGTGTGTCTGTCCGAGCTTGACATGCACTTTGTAAAATGCTACATATAATATCAATCTAATATATATATACATTTGAGTTTAAAGATTCTCCAGGTTAAATCTCCCCCCAAGGTTTTGTTGAATCGCCGCCACTGAAACAAATTTTAATTTCTGCAGCTCATTTGTTTCCGCTAATCACACGATTTTTTTATTAAACTATACCAATAAAAGTTTTATAATTTTCAATTACTGTAGGGCTTGAAGGAAAATCTCTGCCTGTAGTCAAAGAGTTTTGGAGCTTGAGAAGGGTTCTTCTGGCCAGAAAACGACTGTCATCTGCCGACTGTCCTAAATCTTTGTCTCTTTTGTTTCTTAAAATAAATTTAGTTTGTTCGATTATTTTCATTTTTGAATTTTATAATTTTTAATAAACAAAGAATGGGTGACGTAATGTTTATCACTTTATTTTATGCAAATAATATTAGTAACTTTTAAACTTCATTAAAGTTCTTAATTTGCAAAATAATTATAATTTGCAAGCTTAAATTAGATAATTGTGTGTCAAACTGAGCTGTATATTGTTTGAATTAACCTTTATGGAGTTTGTCTCGAGTTTGCAAAATAAATTTTTTCACTAAAGGTTGAAAAAGTAAAGAAGAGGTGACACCATGAGTTTATTAGATACATCACCAGTTGAACCCAGCCCTAGTGATCCCTCTTCGCGTGGCGAAAAACGTCTCTAAACATTCAAAAGACCTACAGACTTCGTTTATTTCACCGTGTTTGCTTGCTTGCTGGAGCCATAAGTTAGGGCCCTTTGACGCTTACAAAATTAAGTTTTAATTATCTAATCGAGCTGAAACTTGGTTGGTTTATTTGTCGTTAAAGACTTCACATGTTGTTAAAGTTTCAAATCGATTGGAAAAAATTTTAATAAAACAAAGAATAAAATTGAATACAATTTAGTTTTTAGTTTATTTATAGAAAACAATACTTAATTTTAGAATTTTTTAATTTATAATAAATTGATTTAACAGTTTCTTATATTTTAAATCCTCAAATATTTAGAAGTATTGAAAAGACTGTGGTCAAATTTTTTTTCTATTTTATAGACTTACTATTATAAAAAATGACAAAAACTTAAAACCTGCCGAATTAGAGAATTTTCCGCGGTTCACTTGTTATACTTGCTATTTTTAACTTTCATTTGTCCGGATGTTCGCGGATGCACGTGGATGTCCACAAAGATAATGACGTCATAATAAATTCTATCCTTTGTTTACTATTTACTGGGATACTATTTTTATGAGATTTTGCTGACTTTTGTTTGTCCGCGGATATCCCAGGGTGTTTTAGAGCATTTCTTAAAAACTTGTTTTAAATTTTTTGAACCATAATTCTTTGTTTTTACACTCAGTCCGTTAGTCAGTAAAAACGAAAAAAAAATATTTTTTCAATCCTGGTCACTGGCGAACAGACAATTTCAAAATTGAAAATTGAAGCTTATCAAAACGATCTTCGCTCTAGTTTAGCAACACAGAGTGAACTTCCTACACTGAATCACCATTGAATTCCAGGCTCTTAACAACATTGAGCCTGATTAAATTATTAGCAAGAAAAAACCCTTTTAAATGTAGCAGTTAGTTTAGCATTTGTTTTTGATTTATAATTGTTTGAAAACTCGGTGACCTTAAAACGACCTTGAATGTCTTCTGATTTTTTTTTCATCCACGAACTCATGAACTATTAGACAGTCTATCTGGCAGTCCGTGGTTTTGCTACGATTTATTTCTTCCCAATTGGGATGATCAAGTACGGCGTTAGTCATCAAGAGGAGTTGAGATTAAGTCTCATTGTCACGCTTCGTATATTAAATTATCTCGTGCTTAGAGCTTATGACGAAAAGCGTTGCAGCCTTGAACGAATGACAGCAACAAAATTAATATGAAAAAATAACAAAGAGACTCTTAGGAAATTAATGAGAGTTGTAAAACATGACATTGAAACGGTACTCTGTTGAACACATTGGATGAAATTTCAGCTCAAATAAATTGCAACTGGCTCGACTAAAAGAAAGTTATTTTGAAATTCAGAATTAGAATTTAAGAAGAATTCATAATCAATTGAAGAATTTTATAAAATTACAAATAAGAAAAATTTTATTATCCGGTGTGATATAGAGTTTATTAGGTCGAGAACAAAAGACATGAAGAAGATTCATTGAGAAATTGAGGAGGGCCACACTGTGAGTATACCAGACACCGCACCAGTTGAACCCAGCCCTAGTGACCCCTCTTTACGTGACAAAGACCGCCTCTGAACATTCAAAAAACCAACAGGCTTTGTTTACTATCTGTACACTTTCATTTACTTTAAATTAGCGAGATAATGAAACTAAAATTATGTTACGTAATAAACTTTTTTGATTTTGATTGACCTTATAAGTTTCGTTAATTTTAATTTGTTTTCTAGAACATTCGCAGATACAAACGTATATTTAATCTTTTCTTCAGTAGGTATATATACAGCAGGGAGAGTCGAGGTCGCCACATTTCCAGCAAGAAGGCGCAGTGAAACTGTAAAGAAGTTCTTAACTGTATTTAAACGTTTCAACGATATCTTACGTTTTCAATTTCTAAAGTTTTTAAACGAAGTTTCGTCGGTTTTTCGTATTATAATTTTGCAAGAGAAGTTTTACAAGAAATTTGAGTGAGGTTTTTATGAATTTTATTCTTCTGCAATGTCGCACGAATTTCTCTCGTTTGTTTTTCCCGGTTCGAAGTTGTTAGCGACTATAAATTGGTTGTAAGTCTTACAGGCTTGAGTCTTGTAAGTAAGTTGGGCTAAGAGTCTTGGGCTGTAAGTTTTTCATCAAACAAATTTTAAAGACCTTGCAGCTGTAGAACGACCCAGTCGTAAGTCTTGCATGTTTCCAGTCGTAAGTCTTGCATGTTTCCAGTCGTAAGTCTTGCATGTTTCCAGTTGTAAGTCTTGCATGTTTCCAGTCGTAAGTCTTGCATGTTTCCAGTTGTAAGTCTTGCATGTTTCCAGTTGTAAGTTTGGCATGTTTCCAGTTGTAAGTTTTGCAAGAATACATTTTTAGCTTTATAATATTTTCAGTTGTAAGTTTTTCATAAAACAAGCTTTAAGCGCAAGTAGAACGAATATTTTCCTTTGAACACAAGCTAGTAATTTAATTAACATTTTAAGTTCTAATAGTAGTGTCTTAATTTGGAGAAACGTGCTCTGTTAAGTTATTGTTTGAAGATATTGCGTATAAACTTAATGTTTGACCATGGTGTGCACGCAGTGAAGGGAAGAACGAATATGAAATTCGTATAAAATACATGTACAGTTCGTACGCAATTGAAAACGCTCAAACGTTTAAGTGGAATTCAATTTTGAATTAATAAATGAATTAATTTGATAGAAGTTAGAATAAGTTTTTATGGGGCGAATTACTGGGAACTTGTTTTAAATTATTACGAGACAATTATATTATTATTGTTAGCCATAACAAATTTCAAAATAAACGCTCGCAAATCTTCTCGGCTATTTATTAAATGAATTTTTCACAGCCTTTGACTTTGAGAGTTTGTTGTAAACTATCAGTCGTCGTAGTCGACGTAAGACGAGGTTGATATTTTAATTTCTCCACGGTTTGAAAATTGAATATATGAGATATTTTTATGCCCTGCTAGTTGGTACAAAAGTGATATATTAGGCGCTGAGTTTTTGTTGATGGAATGTTCTTGTTTTAAGTTTCTTAGATATGCAAATGATAAACTTATAAGCTACCATCATTAAAATAGCGTTTGTCAATTGAACGTTTTAGACAGCCATGAAGAAGTGTCTGATTTCTCTCTTTTTTATCTTCCTGGTCGTTTTGACGAAGATCGACTCGAAGAAAATTGACTGCCAGTAAGCTTCAACGAATTTCAGTTTGATTTGTGGTTTCGTTTGTTAGTTTTGTAAAGAAAACACGATTTAGATGTTTTACTCCAGTTTTTTGGATGAGAAATTTTAAAATGCTAACTGAATGTAAAGCTTCTTTTGGTTAGGATAATTTCTATATAATATTGTGACTTAATTTAATGAGTTGAGGCGATCCTATTGTGACATGCTTTTCGAGTGTGACATTGGCATTGCAGATATGTTATCAGTTATATGTGGCGCTCATTTCAGAGCAATATCCAGCTTTGCAAGAATCTTCAGATTTAAATCCAACTTGATTGATATTAACGTTTTTGCTTTAACTTTTTCAATTCGTTAAACTGCTAATGTTTAAATTAATACAACTAGTTATTTTGATATAATAATACTAAATTCACTTCTGTATATATGCAATTATTTAAATTTTTAGAGAATAATAATAATAATGATAATTATATTTGTGCAATAATTACAGCAAGTACTACTACGCGCCTATATGTCGTGGTGCCTGGGCGAAACGTCAACTGGATGCTAATACATCCATGTTAGTAATATTAATTTCTGTTATAATAATAAATTATTATTAGTTTTTTATGTTAAGTTTATATTATGCAACGTGATTGTTGAAATCAAGTTGACAATAAACAACTCTTACTTGTCAGCTTGCACGTTGCGAAATTTAATTTAATTTTTAACTAAATAAACTTCAAGACGTTTATTTGAAAATATCAACTGGATCCGAATTTCCGACGACCATCTGATTTAGAAATTTACTGAAATTTATCAAGTTAATGAGCTCAAAAAAAAAAATTTCTTCACACATATTTTCTTATCCGCAGCTCAACAAGTGAGGCGAACGAGACCGATCCCCAGTATGTGGGTCGTTCCTACCCTGATAGAGAAGCTTTACTTCAAATGGAAGTGGTTCATTCATCCTCCGATCTGGCTGGTAGAGAATCTTCTCTTTTGACGGATAAGCATCGTCCATCCTCCGATCTGGCTGGTAGAGAATCTTCTCTTACGATGGATGTGGTTCGTCCATCCTCCGATCTGGCTGGTAGAGAATCTTCTCTTACGATAGATGTGGTTCGTCCATCCTCCGATCTGGCTGGTAGAGAATCTTCTCTTACGATAGATGTGGTTCGTCCATCCTCCGATCTGGCTGGTAGAGAATCTTCTCTTACGATAGATGTGGTTCGTCCATCCTCCGATCTGGCTGGTAGAGAATCTTCTCTTACGATGGATAAGCATCGTCCATCCTCCGATCTGGCTAGTAGAGAATCTTCTCCTCTTCTCTCCATTATCTCGTCTGACGTTGACTACTACGACTGGTAGTTAACAACGAGCTCTCAGAGTCAAACTCAACCATCTGGAAGAATCGACCAACGAAAAAACGCATTTAAATCGGTGCATTATATTAGTCGGTTATTTTGATTATTCGAGATATTTGGGACGAATATTGGTTTTAATATGACTGATTTTTTTCGGAGCAGTTACTCAAATTATTTTTAATAAATATGATCGTTCATTTGGCTTGTTTTATTTTTCTTTTCTAAATTAAATCCTACTACACAAAACGGACAGAAATATCAACAATTTGGTTTTAACAAAATTTTAAAAACATATTGAAAAGCCGTGATCGCTAATTTTTTTATATTTTAAAAGTGTTTGTCTTGTTTCTTGTAAGGTACATGGGAATGAGTATTTAATATTATGTATACACTGCTCCACAGTTCAATGTGGAGAGTGTTGGAACCTTTTGGTTTGATCCTCTGAGACAAGCGGCTGCAAATAAGCTGCTCGAAGGTTGGGTGAACGAGTAAGCACTTGCCAGTGGCTGTTAGTGCGGAAGTTGCCGGACTGCAACATGCGGTTTATAGAGAAGTACGAAAAAAGTTGACTTTCTTGAACGTGTCACCAGATAGACGAAACATGACAAAATCTTAATCGATTGAAGATGATGGTCGATTGCAACTCTTGAAGTTTTCGGCCAAGGCACCAGGTTTTAATCCTTCATTAACTGCAGAATCGTGATTGACTGATGCCATCTTTGAACCCTTGAAACTGAAACAGGTTTTACTAAATTTCCTAAGGTTAAATATGCTGCTAAATATATTAAAACAATTTTTTTATAAAGGTCTTGCAATACTAATTTAATACGCTAAGGATTTGAATTTAAAATATTTTAAAAATAAATAAAGCATGCGGTCATAAAATTTGGTGACCTTAACGTTAGTTTTCAAAACTGAACTATCAATCAAGGATATCTTGATATAACAACTAGATCCACAACCTACTCTAGTACGCCTAATGTTTTATCATTTCTTATATCATAACTATAAATAAATTGATGTAACAAACTACAGTAGCATCAGTAGTTATATCATACTTCTAAAAATCTTGATGTAACTATGAAGTAACTTACTAAATTGTCTAGGCCTACTAGAGTAGGCTGTGGATCCAGTTGTTATATCAAGATATCCTTGTATCAATCTAATAAAGCTCAAAATGTTAAATAGAAAGCGCTTTATCTTGTAAGCTTAAATAGCTAACGTAGACTGCTGTATTTAGGAGAGCTTTTTTGACGTCATTATTATTGTTAGGCAATATTGTCTTATTAATTGAAAACACAAATTTCAATAATATACCGTGACCGTCAAATAGTGTGAGCCGAACTCAAACGGGCTGAATAGAGCCTGTAAATATTGCATGAGAGAAAATCTACTGTGAAATTTATGGATTTAAAGAAGCTCACTATAAATAATTATCGTCGTTTTGCAAATACGCAAAATTCTAACGTTAATTACTAGAGGGGCCTCTGCACGGGCCGATTTTTCATCATCGGGCCCATTGGCAAATTGGCTCGGCCCAAGCAGTACCCGGGGCGGTTTCATCTACTTAAAATTCGAGATTTTGAACCATGCACAATATAGCCCATCAGGATTTTTGTAAGCCTGGTTCGGCTTATTTCATGGGCAGAAAATTCCTGGCTTAACCCGTTTCATAAGCACACAATTCCAGACCCGAACCGGTCCGTTTCCTAAGCACAAAATTCGAGGTTTTGATAACCCTAATATAAACCCCAGGCCCAGCCAGTCAGGGCTCTAATGCCTCAAGGTTTTGGGGTGCGCTGGGTTAAGTCTTTTCTACAAAAGTGGACTACTGGATATTTTTGGCTTGCATTTATATAACATAACATAAAGGAAATGATGGGCGCAAACTATATGTCTCTATGCCCATATCTAGAATTATATAAAATATTGTTCATATATATGTTCTATAAATAAATGTATGTATATATTATTAAAAATCCTTTTTATAGTTGTACATAATGTTGCTTATTTCGAAATGACAGTCGATTAATCTTTTAAATTCATTAACTTGATCGGCTTCTATGATTTTCGAAGGGAGGTTGTTCCAAATTGCAGTCGATCTGGTCAGGAAGAAATATTTTCTGCAGTTGCCGAATATAAAATTCAAAATATTATAAGAAAATATATTTTTAAATCTTTTATATGCACTTCACCGCTAGTCTTACTTGCTTGTTTGCTTCTTTGCCGACGTTTCTTGGAAGTGAAAATTTGATCACAGTAGACAAACAAACCAACACACCAACAAACAAACAAACAAACAAACAGAGAGACGAGTGAACTTAAATAAAAGCATTTAAAAATGTACACACAAACTGAAATTTTTTTCTGAGGACCTAGTCATATTAATAAGTTTAATTCCAATTTTGCTTGATTTCTAACCTGAAAGTACTTATATATATGATCACATCGCTGTTACTAGGTAACTCTCACAGCTAGTTGATAATGGGATAATCTGCTGTAAGCCAAATATCAACATTCTATGGCACATTATTTAAGCGTTTCTTTTTTTTAATTTCTTTACTTTGACGTTATGAGAAGTGCGCGTCCAACTAGCACCTTCAATCCGATCACGGTACGAATGGCTTATCAACATTAATTTACTATTAGTAGGATTTTTCAATATGAAGAACATCAATTTTTGAGAAAAAAAATTTTTTAATTTTATTTTCATAATAAAAAACAGGGTAGAGAAATTAATCATGCCAACCGACAGGTTGTAGATTTGAAAATCTACAATGGACAAGAACAAGATATAACTACCAAATCAAAAGTTTCTTATGGAAAAACACGTTTTCAACCAGTTTCTGTATTGGGACAACAAGTTGCAGAGCACATGTAATTATTTACCATTTTACAAGCTTTAAATTAATTCTGCTTATCTGTTTGTTTAGGCTTAAGTGAGATCTTGTAATAAATATTTAACTAACTTCCCAAACTTGCCAAACTCTCTATACACAAGACAGTTACCATCTTCTGGTTTCTTTTAACGTTCATCAAATCAAACTCTTGTATCGCCTGGATACACTTCTAGTTTTGAAGCATGCTGATAATGACTGAATGTTATGATACAGTACATCATTAAAAAGGATATTTTTTTGTTTGTCACAGTAATGACAATGGGGTTCCTCCATTAGATCTTCACCAACTGATTGAATCTGATGATGACCACGATGCAAATGGAAGAGATGATTGTGATTCACCTCCTTACATTGAAGTGAAAGTTAAAACACCTCCGAGCTGTTTCAGGTTAAAAGAGTTTAAATAAATTATTAATCGATTAATGCATTGAGGTGCTTTAGGGTTGAACCAAAAGAAATGGGACTATAGGTTTATAAAAAAATAAATTATTTTGATTAACATTTTCAGTGCTGATTTTGGATCACATAGTTGTTCAAGTTTTTTTTATTGATATTTTTTTTTTAATTTCCCTGTTACAATTTTTTCAAATACCTCTATAATGTTTTTTTTTTAATTTCAGCATGGGTACTCCTGCTCAGATAATAGTGAGGTTTTTTATGATGAATTCAACAGTAATGTTTTTACTTTAAATTTAAGTTTCAAATTACCCAGAAGCCAGCCCACAACTATACAACAACTATGCACCTCTCAGTCGGCAACAACAATAAAGCAGCAACGATGAAGCAGAAAAATAAAATTCTGCAACGTCCAACTTCAGATGATGATGTTGAAAAATTGTTGTTGGAATGGAAGAATGAAGCCTATTCAAAGATGGAGTTAAAAAAGATCATGGATAAGGTTCATCATGATTAATTTCAATCTAATCCAAAATGATTATTTAAAATACCATCATTTTTGACAGGTTATCTTTATTAATAATAATATTATGGTTTATTAATAATAATATTATTGTTTATTAAATTCATATAATTTGTATATTGCAATGCTCTCTGCTGAAAAACTTAATCACTGCCTAGTTTTTATTGTAGATTTATTATTAAATCCCTTTTATTAATTTCTTGTTTGCTTGATTGATTGATTGCCTGCTTGCTTGCTTGATTGAATGTTAGCAAACCTTGAAAATGAAAATTAACCAACTTCCCGTCACCCAATTGAGCTGAAATTTTAAATATAGGCTTGGTCTTCATAACAATGCAATCTATTAAAGTTTAAAAATTTTCTTAAAAAAGTTTTTTTAATAAAAAAAATTAGAATTATCTATGTTTTAAAACAAAAACAAATCAAACACAATTATATATTAATTGTGTACATATATAAATTTTAAAAAATTTTGTTTTAAAAGAAAAATTTGCAATAAATGAAAAGCCGGTGAATCTTGAAATATAAAGGATTTGTGAAAAAACCTCGTTTTTAACGACTTACATGTTATCTATGTGTTTCCAGTCTAATAATAATAAAAAGATAAATCACTTTTTAATAATGCATTGCTAATTTTATTCAATAATAAATTGAAAAGTTAGAGAAGTTAGAGTTGAAATAGACTATAGCACTGATTACAGTGCGTTAGCTGAGTTGGCAGAGTGTTAGCCTTGAATGTGATAGCTTCACAGTTCGACTCCCACTCACTGCCTAGTAGCCCATGTCAACAGAAAACTTAGTTGGTAAAATCGTTCTCTCCGTGGGGCATGTAAAAAAACAGCGCCTTTGAACAAAGCGGAAAAGGCGCTCAATAAATTATCAAACATTTACATTTACAGTTGTTTAAATTTTAGTGGTCTCAAAGTTGATTCGTCAACAGCTAGTCGTTTTTTATTTATTTAATTGTTTAATTAAAAATTCCCAGGAAGAGCTTGAAGAGAAAAACAAAGAATTGAAACTTCTTGACACTGTCATGACCGATCAGCTGTGCAGGTCAGTGTTGTCACGGCGACATCGCTAGTGTTGTTGATGTTGTAAGCAACGATGCTGACCCGATCGAATATGATAAATAAAATAATAATAATAATTATGATAAAACAAAACTGGAACGAGAGCTCCATAGCCTTCCACCCCAAGCGAGAAAGTATTTATACCCAAAATTATATAAATCAATTTATTTCAAATATATATCTATGTAGTCTTAAAAATCAACTTTTTTTTTTAATGCATCCTCTAGATCAGTTGTTAGTGACCCGAACCAGCAAGAGTGGCCAACTTACACACCTCGTAGCATTCCCATGCACATTCCGGGTCAACCAAGAGGCGCTGTGAGACTTCAACATGAAAGCAAGTAATATAAAGTTTTCTATTTCAATTATTTTTAGAATTCATTATTATTATAACACTGATAATTTAATTGTGCTGGTGGCAGAGCGGTAGAGCATTCGCCTGTCGATCGTTAGGTCGGCAGTTCGAGCCTCACTGGCGTCACCAGCGTAACTCCCTTAAGCAAGGAGTTCACTCGCATTGCTAAAGGGGTAGGCACCTATAAATGGCTGCCTTTGTAAGGACCCTTTCTCGCCTTTGAGCAAACTTGTCTTGATAAGGGGTGTGCTAAACGTAAAAAAAAATGGATTTCCACAATCTACTTCATTTTAAATAATGTTGTACAAGTTGTATATAAATATTTTTATTATTTTGTAAACTATCTCTTTAAATTATACTTTATGTTAACTGAAGAGGTACAAATCTCAGAGGAATCAGCTTAATCATTACTGTTATTTCTGGTTTATATATCATTCTATCTCTGGCTTTGATATTAGTATATCTCTATTTCAAGAGGCTTATTGGATTTTTTCCATTATATAAATCAATTGTCAATGTAATTTTATTTTAAAAATACAAATGGGACATTTTCGCAAATATTCCTGATATAATTGTTTTATTTTCTCTCAGAGTCAGAACTGCTAACAGCCAAACTGAGTGTTCACTGTCTTTCAGAGTGAAATTCAATGTGAGAATGCTAACAGAGTAAGTTTGCACCTGGTTGTTTTTAACATGCATATTTTGGTTATCTTTCACAAAAAAATAGTCCTATTTTGTTACAACCTTAACCCTAACCCTAATTATCACTTTTCATCGTGTTTATAGCTAATTATAGCCGAGATTGTATTAATCTTTCACACAGCAGGCAGTTTATGTGAAAGATTACCCATATTTGTGCATACATACATACATACATACATACATACATACATACACATACATACATACATGCATGCATGCATGCATGCATACATTACATATATACATGCTTGTTCAAGACGCTGTTTCTACTTGAACTCATTTTGCTATGGAAATATTGAAACAGACAACATCTTCAAAAAAAAGGATCTGAGACCTGGTATTGGATTTTAAAGGCTGAAGGTTTTCAGGAGAGATATCTTTGTAGTCGAGGCTGGTGTTTGGTCAGTCATTGAATGCTGAAGCTGCTAAGAAATAACAGATTGAGTTTATTTATCAATAAGCATGGAAGTTTCTTCCGTTCCCTTACGAACGTAACCGAAAAGTCGGTTTTTTTCGGTTTTTATCGGTTGTCGGAAGTTCGGAATAAAATTATTTCCGACCCCGAAAAAAACCGAACGTTCGGAATTATTTTTCGTAAATGTCGGGTTTTTTCGGAATTCCGTAAAAAAATAAACAATTAATTTCACTGATCGTCATTTTAGATCAATGAAATATTATAATGATATCATATCTTTCCTTTTTCTTCTGTTTGCGATAATGGAAACACGTCAATACGTATAGTTTTGTGTAAGTCGCTGAAGTTAATGGTAGCTAATTTTGCCTGCATTATATATGGGAAATTCAAAGTTGAGGCATTTTATTTTTTTTTTTCAAAATTTTTGAATAGAAAATTAAAAAACAAAACGATCCGTACTATTTTCAACTAAATCCTTCAGTTATTAACAGAGTTATATGGTAAAAACTATTGCGATTGAATCGGTTATGTTTTTATTTACAATGTAGGTACTCGCTAGGCTACTCAATAACCGTTGCTAACTCTTCACGCATTTTACATAGGAAATTCAAACTTGATGTATCTTAATAAAATTTACATATTTGAATAGATAATTCAAAAACAAATCAATTTGTACAAGTCTCGTCAAAATGCTTAAAACATTAAGAGAGTAATTCAGTAATTTTCGGCTGTTCCGTATAATTTCCGAATATCCTCGATCTTTCGGAAACGGTTTTTGAAAGTTCGGAATGAAATTATTTCCGAACCCGATTAAAACCGAACGTTCGGAAGAAAAATATTTCAGATTACTTCCGTACCCGAATAAAACCGAACGACAAACTTCCATGTTTATTTATCAATCCTTACTTGTTGTTTTCTTCTTTTCATTGCAGTAACTTTCCCTGTATTTCATCTTTTATGAGGTACTTTGTTGATAGTTTTTACAAAGTCCAGATATATTTGATTTATTGACTTATTTTTCTCTAGATTATGGTAAGGATCTTCTTACAAAATCTAATGGATTGGTTAAGCATGATCATTTTCTTTACAAAACTATGCTTACTGGCCTGGTATAGCCCTGCTGTCCTTCAGATGTTCAACTGATTTAAACTTGACAATTTTTTAGCACTTTACTTGTATGTAATTACTATTCTCACACCTATTTTAATGTTGAATCTGACAATTACTAGTTGACTAGTTAGTACCAAACTCTTCTTCACCTACCGCGACTTCTTCTACCAGGTTTTCCTCAGCTGAAATTACTCAATCTATTAAGTTGTTTTTGTGTTTGTTTTTGCTCCTACATGCTGAAATAAAATTTATGCAAGCATTCCAGGAACTGCTTGAAATTTCAAAACACCGTATTTTTACGCATGTAATGCTTACCCAGAAAGGCCTGGAGAGGCTGTAAAAAACATGTGGCTTCACACATGAAAAAAAAGGATCGGTAAAATGTATTGAAATTATTATTTAAAACACATTTTACATTATCTAATTTATAGAGCCATCTTTTTTTATGAGTTTTCCAGATATGCCAGATAGGTGTTATATCCTCAAAAATATGGTACATGCACAAATAGCTATATATATAGTTATTACAAGATATATTGTTAAATTCAACCAGGTTTTACTTTTCATGTTTGTTCTTAAGCAAAAATCTTATATGCATTTTAAAATGTTTTCGACAAATTAAACTTTATCAAAAGTTTAATTAAAAACCTATAAAATTATAAGTGGCCAAAGTACTATTTAAAGTATCAGTTTTTAAAACAGCGAAGGAATAGATGCTATCAGAGAGCTGACCGGGTTTGTGTTCACCATTGATGGAAGCCTGACGATCTATGAATTCAAACATTTTGGAAAATCGTTAGTTGATTTTTGTTACTAATTTTAATTTATTTTGGGGACAAATTTTATTTTGTCTCACAATGCTTTTGATTATGAATAATTTAGTAAAAACACAGAAACATATAAAATAATTACATTGAGCTCTAATTAGCTCCAATTGCAGCTTTAAGTTATGAAAAAGGTTTTGTGGTATTTATTTAAAAGTTAAGTGTTTAAATTTTATTTCCTAATTATTTATATATATTATTATTATTATTATTATTATTTTTATTTAACGTGCTCTCTAAAAAGAAAAATTTCTCAGAGCACGAGGCGGCAGTGCCAAAATAAACGAACGAACAGAATCACACATCAGAAACAAAAAGGGTCAATATCCGTTCGTCATACGAAGAAAAAAATGAGTTTTAAGTCGTTTCCTAAAAACATAAACGCTATCGACACACGCCGGATCGGTAAGTTCAATCGGTAGATTGTTCCAGGTAGTTGGACAAGAAACTGCGAAAGCCCTCGGTCCAAACGTCCTGGTTCCGCAGGAAGGAACAAGAAGCTGACCGGAAGAAGCCGAGCGAAGGTGAGATCGGCCAGGAAACTGAGTCACCGGAATGCACAGACCGGAGAGGTATGACGGCGCAGAACCATGGAGGCATCGGTACGCAGTGAAAGATAGCTTGAAGTCGATACGCGCCTGCATGTTCAGCCAGTGTAGTCGGTCGTGAATCGCTTTAGTGACATGCCCGTCTAATATGGGCCCGGCCTCATTAACAGATCCGGTATTCCACTGAGTAGACAATTACAATAATCAAGTCTAGACAAGATCAAAGCACGGGCAAGTGCATGCGAAGAATCGACCGTGAGGGATTTGCGAACTGACCTCATCTGTCGTAGATGGTAGTAACTGGTGTTGACCAATTTTGCAACATGTTCGCTGAAAGTCAGTTGAGAATCTATGATGACCCCAAGATTGCGAACCCTATCGACGAGACGAATGATGTTTCCAGCTATATTGATCTCGTCAAAGGTGCAGTGCAACCGACGTCTAGAGGATCCCAGTAGAATGACCTCTGTCTTGGAGGCATTTAACTTTAGTCGATTGCATTTCATCCATTCCATTATCTCCGAAACGCAGCCGTCCAATCTGTCCGCGAGCACACCGATACTCTCAGTGCCGCAATGATCGTAGATTTGTAGATCATCAGCATAACCATGAATATTGAAACCACGTTGAGCAACCAGGGCAAAAACATCTGAAGTGTATGCAATGAAGAATAGCGGTCCTAGAATTGAACCTTGTGGAACACCACACACAATCGAGGACCAACCAGAAAGGATACCTCCATAACGAACACACTGCCTCCGATCGCAAAGATACGAACCGATCCACCGAAGAGCAACAGAATCAATGCCAAATGTACGCTCCAATCTGGTCACGAGGATTTCATGATATATCTATATAACTTTTTTATATAATAAGTTTCCACTAAATACATTTATTTAATTCATTTGTACAATACACCTGATTGTTTTAAGGTCTAAAGCCATACCATTCATCAAAAGAGGGGTGTATGGCTACACGCAAGGACCAAGAAAAGGCAGCAGATACTCTTTGACAGATATTATTGAGGTTAACTTTTTACAAAAAACTTAATTAAATCACGTAATTTGATTGTAATCTGTCTCATTTGAAATTTTCTTCCTACCTTATGTCCTTGCATTGTTCTCATTAATCACCCACAAATGAATTTAAAAAACTCATAATTTATTGAACAATAATTTCTAGGAAGGCGAATTGCAAATTCCGACTCGGGACCAACCACTACCCGGTCATCTTCTAAAGCAGGAATTTATCAAACTAGTTGTCACAGCTGTCGACGTCGATGCTAAAAAGAAGATTCTGTAAGTACATATTATGTCTCTTTAAAGTTTATTAAAACAGCTGATGTTGTCAGCACATCCCTATTTCGGATACACGTGCGGGGGTCAGGAAACTGTGATGCCGGTGCCACTGTGGTGAGCTGTTTCACAAAATCGTTGTCAACTGCTCGTTTAATCTGCAACCTGCAGCTGTTTCACAAAATGGCGCCCCTATATCATAAATAATAATAATCTCTTTAAAGATTATTAAAATAGCTGGTGTTGTCGGCACCTCTCAATTTCTTAAATCTGTATCTGGCTTATATCAGCTTGTTCCCGAAGAACGGGCAGACACGAGAAGTGGACACTTTTTCTCTTCCCCGAGGGTGTCCACTCTTTAGGGATTTTAGCGTATTTGAAATAATTGTTACAATTCAATTATACACAGACTTAGAAAAGTGGAAGCACATGCAAGAGAAAAAGTGTGGAATGAACTTCACCTTCCTGTAAACACGAAAGAGGAAACATTCCTTAGGATCAAACACAACGTTAAAAGTTTCGTTAACCTCTAAATTTAACATGTTTTTTAAATAAAAGCAGTTTTATTGCCTATCTAGAGTTAGATTGAAAATAAACCTGTTGCTTGGCTTACATAAAAATGCTTTATTAAAAATTCTTTTTAATTTCTAGAGAAAAGCATATGGAGTTAATGATAATGTTAATAATTTAGGTGATCGTTTCTAAAAGAATCAGTAGAATATCAGAAAATTGTAAAGTCTAATATAGGTTTATTAAATAGATCAATACTCATTTGAATTATCAATTATAAGCAGAATCATTGATGAGCAGTTATTTTCAAAATAAATAATTTCATTCACAATAATCATTCATCGCAATCACATCAATCTTGCAGAAATTGCATCAGAACAACTGAAAAGTAAAGGCACTACTATCTTCCTCCGACTTGGAAATGATTACAGGAAGGCTTGTCATGAGAATGGTGACACCAAAGATATCGACAGGTTTAAGTTGGAAAGCGTTCTCCTATCGTACAACATCAATATCCCTCAAAGTGTTAGTTGTCTAAGATTTTAAATTTGGCAGCAAGCCAAATGATTAACTCGAAAACATGAATCCTCGTCAACTGCTTGTTTATTCTGTAACCTGAACTCTTTACTCAATTACTTAGAAATTTGAAGATCTGATGGAACTTCTGGACCCTGAAAGTACAAGCTTCATGTCATACTACGATTTCATGAGACAATTCCTGGGGGAGATGACAGAAAATAGAAAACGCCTGGTCACAAAGGTGCGTTTTACTGCAACAAATTATTCAACCCATGTCCGATGTTTTCTATATTGAAACATAGTTATTTTTACAGACAAGTTTGACTGTATATCAAAATCAATTCCTCAAAAATATTGGGGTTTAAAATGACTTTACCCGTCGAGGCAATTTTGAATTAAGTGTTACACAATAAATGCTGTTATTTTCTATTAACTTTTTTAAGGTAGTTCACACATAGTATTTCATAATAACTTCACACTTACAGGCATTTGTGAAGATAGATCACAACAGAACAGGAGCAGTTAGCTTGGCGGAAATGTGCAAGTTCTTCAATGCATCACGACATCCAAGGGTGATATCAGGTATATCTTCACCTTATAATGAAGTTTTTATCAAAATGTTTTATGTCAATATGCAAAGATTCAGCCACCCAGGACGAAAACTTCTACAAAAAGTTGATGAGGGGTCATCCATATATTACGTACGCACCGAGGGGGAGGGGGTGTGTATGAAGTGAATGTCTTGCGTATAAGTGTGTATGGGGAGGGAGGGGGCTTCAACAATAGTACTTAGTTGTATTAACTCAGTTGAATTGATTTAATAATAAATCTTATCGAGTAGTATTTAGGATCAATCAAATAAAAAAACAAACTTGTATCGAGCCTTTTTCAAAAATTCAAAGGCTCAATAATATCAACGATGGCGTGTCCAGAAAAGTGCGGCTGAATGTTTGAATTTGGCGTATCGAAATAGCGTCCTGCAGCGTAATAATAATAATAATGCTAAAGATGATAAATCGGCTGTGTCTCCATGGCTGCATTGGAAATTTGGAATGCTATGATACATTTTTCAAATTTGTGTGCTTGTTGTGCATTTCAATTTAGTTTCCGAAAACATGTTGAGATAAGTCTAGCTCTAGCTCATCATATTCAATAAATCTGAAGCAATATATCAAACTGTTGTTAAAACCGGCTATTATATATTGAGGAGGGGTGAAATCCGCTGTGCGTACGTAATATGTGAATGACCCTTGACCGGGTGTAAAACCTAATCAACTTTTATATATTTTTCAAAAAAATGGCATGAAAGAGACTTCTTTACTGCTCCCTGTGCTAGTGGCACATTATTAACATGTACGCTTAACTAAAAATATCTTCCCATTGCACTTCTTTCAGGTGAGAGCAGTAGTGATGAAGTACTAGACCAATTCATGTCTTCACTCAAGAACTGTTTAATAAGAGATATCATAACATTCAGGGAATTTGAAGAATTCTATGAGGGACTGAGCCTGTTGGTAAATGACGACATCGAGTTTACCAATATTTTGAAAAACACCTGGAGCATATAAAAAGGATGTTTGTTACTGTAACTCATAATTAGACATTTTATTGTATGACATTTTTTTTATTCTTGGCATAAATCATGAATACTTCAGGAATTGTGAATTATTTATCATTGACATTAGCAAAATCGTATGTTTTCATACACTAGGCCTATGTATGTACTATGAATTAAAAGCCTCGTCAAAGAAACAAAACTAATAAAACATAGTACTCATCTTTATCATGCCTAGTTTTACACCATTGCAAAAAAAAGACAAAAATTTTTATGAGGTAACACTAATGGCAACATCAAAATATATAATACAACAAAAATCTTCTACCTTCAGCTCTCATAATCCAACCATCACAATTCCTCCTGGACCCAGGTAACAAACAAAAAAATACAACAAAATTCAAAGACATACATAAATGACAAACAAAGCATATTGAACAAACACAATTGCAAACATGAGTCCATTTGGCATATCAGTATAGAAATCTTCATCATCAGGTAGTTTGTAAAATATGTATATAAAACAGTATATAAGTGTATGAATTCAGAGGATGATCTGAAGCTGCTACAAGAACCACTGCAAATCGAAGTAAAACCCACATTTCTATCTAGCTTGCAACCAATGGAATCTCATAACCATATAATTATGTCTTCATTGTAGGTATGCAAGCAAAAATTTAATACAATTTTTACAGAAAAAAATTAATATGGAAAGACTTGAATTCACTGTAACAATTCCCCAACGAATATCAACCGTCAATCGAAAACTGCTGTACTGAAGTCTTAAATTGTGCAACAATTATTGTTAGATAGAGAACAGAACTAAAGTTATTGAAGCCATTATTTGTACTATGAATCACAAGCCTTATTATTATTAAACACAAAGCTTAACGAAACATAGTACCAATCTTTTTCTGCCTTGTTTGACACCATCACAACAAAAAAGAAAATTTGAAGAGGTAACACTAAAGGCAAAACCATAAATGCTACATACTGTTGCACTGAGGTCTTTTATTGTGCAACAATTATTGTTAGATATATAAAAGTACTAGCCATTATTTGTACTATGAATCACAAGCCTTATTGTTATTAAACACAAAGCTTAACGAAACATAGTACCAATCTTTTTCTGCCTTGTTTGACACCATCACAACAAAAATGAAATTTTGAAGAGGTAACACTAAAGGCAAGCCCATAAAAAGCTACAAATTTTCTGCTACCTTCAGCTCTCATAATCCAACCATCACAATGCCTCCTGGATTCGTGTAAGCAACAAATAATACAAACACAACAAATTTAACAACACAAACACAAGTGACAAACAAAACATTAATATCAAACACTTTTGCCGACAAAAATCTATTTGGCGTGTCAGTATATTAAGCTTCATCATTAGGTAGCTTATACAGAGTTATAAAATTCAACATAAAGTATGTGGATTCAGAGGATGATCTGAAGCTGCTAAAAGAATCACTGCAAATCGAAGTAAAACCCACATTTCTATCTAGCTTGCAACCAATGGAATGTCATAACCATATAATTATGTATTCATTGTAGGTACGCAAGCAGAAATAATAGCTATATTTCAAGCTTGAAACAGGTTCTGAGGCAAAAGTGCCAAAGATCCGAAGACGGCAAGAATTTTATCTACCTTTGTCAATTCTAGAATTTGTGAGAACAAATTCTAACCAATTATAGACAAAGGCAGTCTTAGATTAGATAATGTCGCACTTGGTCTCAGAACAGGACCTCAAAGGTCGAGATCTATTGAATAGACCTTTCCGAGTCTTTAATGTACGCCCTGTTTGACACCATTTAGCAACAATATAGTTCGCCAAGGTAACACTAAAAGGCGAAACTATTACATTACATTATATTATTAAATAATAGCCTCAGCTAAAAAGTGTAATCATCGAAATTCATATGAGTACAATTATCATCAATGGCATGAAAACACTTAAAAATCAATTGCTAGACTTCTTCTAAAATCTTCTAACTAAGCTACTAAACTAATCAAAATCCTAGCTTATACTTTTTAAATAGTGAAGTGCCTCAGAAATACCACTACGCGTAAACAACACGGTAATTCAGATGAGTAAGAAAACACATCAGCGGCACCCACGTTCAATAGCTGTAATGAAAGTTACAAAACGCTCCGAAACAACAAGCTGAGAACAGCCTGCAACCTGCACTAATGCAATGCAAAGGAAGAACGGCAGGAGAAACAAAAGTCAATGAGGCCGGATATAGTGCTTGCAAAGATAAGATTTTAATAAACTCGTTTTTAAAAAATTCAAACTACTACAAATATTTGCCCTTACAAAAATTTTTAAAATAATTTAAATAAATTACTGTAATAAATAAAAATATAATGTTTAAATTAAATTGTAAAAGCAAAGTGTTGCCCATAGATATCTAGATAGGCTATATAGCCTTATTTGCTGTTTTTGTTTGGTTTTACGCGCGCAGTGGAGTTTTAGTTTGTGCCTCCTGACTGACCATAGACAAGAGATTTGTTTACATTTGTCTACACCGGCGGCTTGCCTTACTTCGATAAGCAATTCATTCCAATCTTGCAGTTAACTATTATAAAGCAATGACAACGCGTTATTCTTTCAATATTTGTTTATCATAGATTAATTTATGACTTTCTATCAAAATTTCTTTGTTTCTTCAGAGCATGCTTTTTTAATTGTTTTTGACAGACATGACTTTTATAAATTCCCTTGAATCTTTTGGTTTAAGCTTTAAAACCATAACATTTTAAGAAAATGCTTTTATCTGAAGATAACTGATAGCCATATGTATCTATTTTATGCTGATAGTTTAAGTTTCAGCATAAAATCTGAATTCATTATGTCTTCAAAGACATTTTCTTAAAAGAGATATCTTAGACTTAGAACTAGATCCTGACTAGGTTAGATTAGCAATAATAGTTACTGGCTTTTTCTAAAGTACATAATAATTTTTAGAATTAACATAGATTATTGAAGTCACTACCAATTCTTCTATGCCCTGAAATGAATCTACCTGAGTCGATTGCATTTATTTACCTAGTTTTTAAGCAAGTAAAAAGCACCATGCCAACTATCGAGTTTATATTTATTCCTTATCACTTTGCGATTACATTTGTGTAGTATCAGTTCAGTACACAGTTTCCAATAATGTTGAAATAGATTTGCAAAAAACTGAGGCAACAAATTATGATTTTACAAATGTTTTTATTAATACAATAAATTTTGTTTGGCTTTTCAATGAACAAAAACTGAAAATGGCACAAAAAATTGACAATTTAAGTTACTGTCCACTAAATAAAATTGTTTTAGTTAGTTTTTGTCTTAAACCTGAACTTTTAAGGTTTTGAGTATTAATTTTTGCTCGCTGATACTGTCTTAGCTTAAAAAACTCATAAACGATCGAATTAAGCAGTAGATAAGAATGATTGTCAATGCCATCCTGTGTATCTCTTATATGATCCCCCAGGTTAAAAATATCTTTGGATCCAATTGATGTTAATGTTTGGCGAATAAGTTCTTTTATTTTAATTTAATCTTTGGCATTTGTGGCTGATACATGTTGTCTTAAAAATTTTTCTGCTGTCTGACATACCTAAAAAAAAAGTTTTTTTTAAATACCATATTTATAAACAATTAATCTTAATTTTATCTTACTTTTATAACTGCAGAAGAAGGAAAGACATGACCGCCTTTATTTTTCACCACTAGCAGCTGCAGTCCTATTTCATGTCCTTGGTTCTTGTGCTCATCAACTAAACTGTATCTATAAAATTGTAAATATTATTTAGTACTGAAAACACAGGAAACCAAAATTTATGACTGTAACAATTTTGAATTTGAACCTGCAAACTTTACATTCCAGTTTTTTAAATAGCTTGGATACAATCCAACCAGCTATGTAGCTAATTACATTTTCTATCAAGACTTGAGCAAGCTCTGAGTCGATTCCATAATCACCTGGTTCTTCAAACACTTCTTCATAAATGTTGTCTGTTTAATAAATAAGCAAATAATTAAGATTGGTACCAGCAAAAGAAATAACAATGAAAAATTTATTACAAATTTCTTTTCTTTCTTTGTGAAGATAATCAAGATAAGAAGTTTCATCTTGTGGCATCACATTCCCTGTTTTTCATTCTAGTTATATAACTATAAGTCAGTATTTCTTAATCTACTTTACATAATTTAAGTGTAAGCAAACCTGTAACATTGTTTTGAATGTATTAAATGTATTGTTTTTTAATCCAAACAAATTTACAGAGATTACATGAGCTTGTAGCATTTGTTAACATAATTTTTACATCATAACCCCCACCTATGCATATCAAAACCAGTAAATTAAGACACACTTGTTTCAATTTAAACAAGTTTATTGAAATTACTAGAATCATAAATTGTGGAGTTGTTGACTAACATTATAAGCATGAACATTTTTAATTTCAAATGATTTAAAATGGTGGATGAATAAATAACATCAGATCAATTTTTTAGTCAGATATCATAGTTGTATTATTGTTATATTATATCATAGTGAAACACAAATCAGGACCAGTATAACTGAGTATAATAAATAGGATAAATGAGCTAGGGGAGTCAATTAACACTAAGTATAGTTCTTATACAAGTTTTTCAAATAAAAAACAGCAACATCTAAAAAAAAAACTAGAGCTTTAGCAGATTTGTCATGTATCATCATAATACACCGGCAACAAATATCGCTCAAATGAGCAAATGTAAACAAGCTCAGGTTGAAAATGGTAGCTTTCAAATTGTACAGGAAATAGATTGATATGTCCCATCTATATATCTATGGTGTTGCCTAACTAATTATTTACGCAGTTTTTATAGTAGAATTTTTTTAAATATGATTAAACTAGCAGTGCCCGTAGCGGCTTTGCTCGCATGAAATTAGAGAATTTGAACCGTGCATACATAGTAGAGTACTGCACGAATCAATTTTTTAGGTCTCGGTTCGGCCCGTCGACAACTTGGCCCAGCCCGTTTCAAAAACCGAAATTCCTGGCCCGGCACGGCCCGTCTAATATGGGCCCGGCCCGTCTTTACAGGCCTAGAAGTTCTATATACTTGATGAAAAACTTCGGCCCGTCCCACCTTGACTTCAGGTTTAGCCCGGCCCGTCTGAACACCCTAAAATCAATAAAATGTCTATATACTTGGTTAAAATTTTCGGCCCGTCCCACCTTGATTTAAGGTTTGGGCAGGGCCATATGAAGACCCTAAAATAACGGCTTGGTCCGTCCGTCCGGTGATAAACTGAACTCATCTGCTTTTAACCGGCACAAAACCTCAAAATACTAATTTTCACATCTGTAGCACTTACAGTTTTTGAGTAGCAGTTATTTTAAAATCAAATAACCCTTTTTCCACTTCACATTTGTGGTCCTGGAAACCAAATTTTCAAAAAATGGTGAAACACGTATATCATTATTTTTAGAGTAGAAACTAAATACTAATTTTACTTTTGTAGCATTTACAGTTTTTGAGTAGCAGTTACTTTAAAAACCAAGTAACCCTATTTTCCACCCCATATTTGAAGTCCTGGAAACCAAATTTTCAAAAAATAGTAAAACACTTATATCGTTATTTCTGGAGTAGAAGCCAAATACTAATTTTTACTCTTGTAGCATCTACAGTTTTCGAGTAGCAGTTAGATTAAAAACCAATTAACCTTATTTTCCACCCCACATTTGAGGTCCTGGAAACCAAATTTTAAAAAAATGGTAAAACACGTATATCTTTATTTTTAGAATAGAAACTAAATACTAATTTTTAGTATTTAGTTGTTAGAAAATCACGTTCCACTAAAAACTTTGTTTATTAATATATACAATACGTGGATATTATGCTATAGCTTTATGCATCTTTTTATAGCCATAGAGGTAAAATTGTTCGCATAAGCGGGAAGGTCGTAAATTCCTTTTTTCAAAAAATATATAATTTAGCAAAGATGTAATCAGAAGTTTTTTTACTTAATGGTTCATACCTTTTATGCTAAGGTTTTTGTCGCACGGACGGGACAAGGTCTAACAAATTCGTTCCTAAGAAGGAGTAGAGTCGCAGGTAATTTGAAAATAAAATCATATAATTATGCACTTTTGTCCAGAGGTGTACTAGGGTCTTTTGAGCCCGGAAAAAACACAAAATCTGCGCCCCAACATAAACTCTTTTGTTTTTTGCTTTTAAAAAATCTGATGACCGGGAGGGGTGAGTCACTTTTCACAAATTTTTCACGAACTTTCTTTTCATTTTCCATCCCAAAAAAACCTAATGAGGGGGTGCTAGTCGGTCGGAGCCACAAAAGTTGCTAGGTACAGCAAAATAATAAAAAAAAGTTTTTGCTCACTGAAAATGCGATCTCAGCCATGCACCCGGGAACAACTGTCCTCCATGCCTGCCTTTGCGCTTTTGTCTCTAACAATAACTGATAACTGAGGTTAGTCGTAAATAAGTATTTTATCAAAAATTTTATGAAAACCTTAAACACTTTTGCCTTCAAACTTAACCGATTAACGGGGGCGCAGGATGTGGGTCCCCTCATAAATGGTATCCTATCAAAAGAGCGAAAACTTAAGGGCGAAAACAAAAGGGCGAACACAAAAGAGCGAAACTAAAAAGGGCGAATGCTAAAAAGAGCGCACACTAATAAGAGCGAAAATGAAAAGGGCGAAACTAAAAAGACCGCACAATAAAAAAGGCGAACATCAAAAAGGCGAAAACATAAAATCTTAAAATTTAAAATTTAGCCCACGCTAGGACACAAACAAACTTTCTATCTTCGGCTATATCGCATTCTCTCTCTCTCCATCTCTCTCTTTCCTTTCTTCCATTTGTGTTTTTCTTATCTCCTTTTCCCAAGATGATGATGAAATTGTGGCGGGGTGTTCTAAATGTTTAGTAAATATTATATCAGTTAATCTTTTCTTAACCCCCCTCTTTCTCTCTTTCTCTTCTATCTCTTTTTTTTCTTCTCTCTTTTTCTTTCATAGCTTCCTATAAAAATTCCCTCAGGCGAATGTTGCAACCACATTAAAAAAACATTAATGCCAGATGCCATGGTCACGGTCGGGAATCTTTCTACCTAATTACCATTCAAACTTGAATTTCAAGATATGTATTTTTGGTACCAAGTTGGTTATAGAAAAATTTGCTTACGTAAAAAACTATATAGTTTTACAGCTTCTGTGCAAAAAGTGATAAGCAAATTATACCCAGCAATATAGAGCTATAAACAAAAAAATAATATTATAAATTACATTGTTAAATTAAACTCTAGTTAAAATATTTCTAAACATTTTAACTGGGAACAATTTGATTGCAAACATTTTATAAAGCGTTAAAAAGTTGAAAAATATACGCAATTAAAATATACGTTTTATCAAGAATTTTTTGATCATTGAACCAAAAGAAAGACAGAGAAAACTTTATTTGTTTACGTGCGTGCGTGAATGAGAGAGAGAGAAAGTAGAAAAAAGGGGAGAGAAAGGGGAAGAGAGAGAAAGAGAGAGTAAGATTGTGATATGGCAAAAGAGAAACTTAATTTGTGCACGCGTGTGTGTGTGCATGTGTGTGTGTGTGTGTGTGCGTGTGTGTGATAGATAGAGAAACCCGGCAATGGCGAATATCTCAAATGGTTAAATTTTAAATTACTACTAGCAAAGTTGCACGGAGTTCTTAGAGGTTTTTCCATCATTTTTTCCATCGCCTTTTCTTTCCTTCCGTTTTTTTTCTTTTCCCCCTTGCTCTCCCGTTCTCGCTCAAACGTCCGCCTTTACTCGCTCTCCCGTTCCCGCTTATTCTCTCACTCGCTTGCCCCATCTCGCTCGCTCTTCCGCTCCCGCTTGTTTTCCACTCCCGCTTCTTTTTTATTCCTTTGGTCATTTTTATTTATAGATAACATTTCATATAATTAATAAAAACTTATTTTCGCCTTTTTGACGTTCGCTTTTTTTATTTTGCGCTCTTTTGAGTTTCGCTCTTTTCATTTTCGCTCTTATTATCGTGCGCCCTTTTTAGCATTCGACCTTTTTAGTTTCGCTCTTTTGTGTTCGCCCTTTTGTTTTCGCTCTTATGTTTTCGCCCTTTTGATAGTAAACCCTCATAAATACATCACTGGCTACAACTTACTTTTTTCTCCAGTCCCAGTCCCAGTTTTTTTTTTTATAGAAAAAGAGTGTATGTAGTTTTAATAAATTTTTTGAAAATCTATTTACTAATACCCCTCCCCGACTATCCACTATTTTTTGGAAAAGATACAATTCTCCCCCCCCCCCTAAGGTTTTGCTGAAATGTCCCAACTGATCCGCCACTGCTTCTCTCATAAGAGATATTTTACAAATTAAATTAAACTAATAGTCAAAATTAAGAGAGTTACATTTTATAACATTACCAAACTAAACATAAATTATGTTCGTTCTTGGAAGTTTTTAACATTTCAGCATGAGTCCTAAACTTTCCATCAATTAAAGTCATTTGAAGGATTTTCATATAGCTTCGTGACATCTCCAACTCATTAAAAGGGTGCTCAAAATCTATGCACGACTTTAGAAACACTATCTGATTTTTTTTCATTAATATTGTTTCATTACTACGCTTTTAAGAACTTTTCATTCTTTTAATGTCACGCGATTTGTTGATAAGAATTGTGACTTTCCTGCGTTCTGTCAGTTTAGTACCTACACGAATAAAAATAAGAATTATAATAATATTTGCTGACGGAACAACTGCCAAGTGAGAGAATTTCGAGACTTTAAGGTCTTTCAGAAAATCAGTTAAAAATTTTATTCCAATTGCTTATGTTTTAATCATAGATATATGGTTTTAATTTACAAAAGTAAACAACGGCAACGCTGGATGGCCACCGTCGCGCCAATTTATGCATTCCCGTTTCGAAAGATATTTGTTTATATTCATCGTAAATTAAGTCTTTAAAGCATGCACATTAAACAGGTGAGTGTTTTAATTGAATTTGTAAATAAAAAATCGATTTAACGTTACTGCTGTTTTTGCAAATGCCCGGCGTAGGTTATCATTCAAGGCTTTCGGAGCTATCGAGACCAAACAGTCGTTGAGCCGTTTAGTTCTCGCCACAATGTTATCGGTGAGTTTGAAATTTGCTGATCTTGAATCTTGATGCGTATATTTAATTGTATTTACTTTTTTAGCGTATCAATCGCGCGTTTATTTTATTTTACATATATTGTTTTTATTTTACGCAAAAATAAAAGAAACGCAATTGATACACAAATAAATTGTTTTTCAAATGACTATTGGTTGTACTGTTAGTAACCATTTGTGCTATTTTTAAATATCGGCTCATATGAATATTAACTTTTCAAAACACAACATTTTTGTAATATTGATTTATTCCACTTGCAGTTGGTCGTAACGGGTCTGGAAAGAGTAACTTTTTCTTTGGTGAGGATAATTTTTATTTATTTATTTATGGATATTAATTTAATTTTAATACTGCAGGAAGATGTATTAGATTATGTTTTAGATTTGCAAAGGTGAATTTTGGAGCATTTTATGTTGGAATTTAATACATTGAAATTAAATAATATCAGCAAGATAATTATCTTAAGATAATAAATTATATATATATAAATGACTTTTTGTGTGTCTGTATTTATGTCCTTTATGCATTACTACACCATTCATCTGATCGTAATGCAATTTTCACACCACATTGAAAGTCTGTGTGTGTGTGTGAAAAAAATTGAGATTAGTCACAAAATGAGCGGGAGAGCGAGGGGAAATGGGAGAAGGGGCTGGTACTGGAGAATGAACGAGAACGGGAGAGCAAATAGGAACGGAAAAGCAACGGGAGCAAAAGAGCGAACAAGAAAGGGAGAGGATAAGGAAAGCAAGCTGGGAAGGAAACGGGAGCGAGAGAGAAAAACGATAGAAAAACCTCTAACAACACCGGGCAAAGTCGGTATCCCGGTAGTATAATATTAAAATATAAATCAAGATAATATAAAAATAATATATTATAATATAAAAGATTATAATTATATTTGATAATTAATATATTCTTAAAAAATGCATTATTTCATCCCAGCGATCCAATTTGTTCTCTCTGATGAGTTCAGCCACCTGAGAGAGGAGCAGAGGCAAGCCCTCCTGCACGAGGGGACAGGTCCGAGGGTCATTTCAGCATTTGTCGAAATCATCTTCGATAACACAGACAACAGAATTCCTGTGAGTTGATGGATGCCGTTTTATATTGATTTATAAATTGAAATTGGTAATAATTGGGGTAGCGGTGATGAAAAACAAGATTTTCCATTTGCTACCTAGTATCAGAGATGGGCACCTTAACTACTGTAGTTGCAACTACTGTAGTTATAACTACATTGTTAGTAGTTATACTGTAGTTATAACTACTTTTGTTTTTGGGTAGTTGCCATGTAGTTATAACTATTTTTATGATCTAGTTAAGTAGTTATAACTATTTACGATTATTTAACTACTTTTAGTTAGAACTGAAGCAAAACTAAGCCAGGTGTGCAAAAGCGCATTAAACCAAGTTATGAAATCAATAGTATTTGCTATCGATGTACGGCAAGGGGATAGGGCAACATACCTGGGTCATCTAATTCCGACTATAATTGGATTGCGATCAAAACTTGAAAGATCAACAGACAAATTGGTAGCTCCTCTTATGGAGGCCTTGACCTCTGGTATCAAGCGCTTTCAGTCTATCCTAACAAACGATGAACACTTGATTGCGTCTGTGCTTCTACCACAGTTCAAGTTAAATTTCCTATTGGAAGGCAAAATCAAATTCTATGCTTCCCAGCGGCGCAGCTGTTCAACGATTATTTTGTATTGCTGGAATGATATAACCGCCACAGAGATGCAAAATGACTGACACTTTGTTTGATCGTATTTTTGAAGAGTCGTTCCAGTTTGAACAATTTTTCTACTTCTTTGTGATTCGAATTATAACTACTTATGTCATGAGGTAGTTGGTAGGTAGTTTATGTTATGTGTTTATGTTAATTAATTGTGTTTATAATAATTTTTTATGTGTTTATATTACTTAATTGTGTGTTTATATTAATTAGGGATGTGTTTATATTTATTAATTAATTGTTTGTATTAATTAGGTATGTGTTTATATTTATCTATTGTTGTTTTAATAAATCTTATTTCATTTTTTTTGTTTTTTTTTTAATTTCTGCTTATCAGATAGAGAAAGAAGAAGTGACACTAAGAAGAGTTATCGGATCAAAGAAAGATCAATACTTTCTCGATAAGAAGATGGTCACGTCAGTTTGTTTATAATTATTTATTTTTAGTTATTTATTTATAATTATTTATTTTTAGTTATTTATTTATAATTATTTATTTTTAGTTATTTATTTATAATTATTTATTTTTAGTTATTTATTTATAATTATTTATTTATAATTATTTATTTATAATTATTTTTTATGATTATTTATTTATGATTATTTATTTATAATTATTTATTCGTAGTTGTTTATTTATATTTATTTATAATTATTTATTCATAGTTATTTATTTTTAATTGTTTATTTAGTGATTTCAAATTCAGTCAATTTTTTTTGCTGATTGGTTTGTTTGTCAGTAATAGATTTGTTGTAGATTTAGCTTTATTGAATAAGTCTTAGATTTGCTTAAAATAAATTTCTATAGATGAAACACATTTACTGAAGTGTCTGCTTGCATAGATTTTCTAAAAATAAATAAAATCTTTTAAATTTCCAGCAAAACGGATGTTATGAACCTGCTGGAGACGGCTGGCTTTTCCAGGAGTAATCCTTACTACATCGTCAAGCAGGGAAAAGTCAGTTTATATATGGAAGATGATGATGATTATTTAAACTCTCAATTATGTGTATTTCTTTAGTTGCATTGTATATTAAGCTGCAATGCTTATTTGTTTGCATAAAATGTTTAGTTGCATTGCCATTATGCACTGGGAGAAAAACGTCTAACATTTATTTGAAAAGCGGAGTTTCAAAACTAAAATGGAGATGATTATGATGCCTTTATTATGCACTGCATATATAATTGCATTGCATATTTAGTTGTATTACATTTTAACTTGGATTGCATGGTTAGTTATGCATTTACTGTAATATTTAGCTAATTCACTTGCATTATTCATTTAGCAGCAATATTTTTTAATTAAAATATCATTTGTGAATCATTTATAAGTTCGGTTAATCACAGTGAATGTCGTGATTCTTGATTGGTAGTTGTCGTTCTAATTTTAGATCAACCAGATGGCTACAGCTGCTGATTCGCAGAGGTTGAAGCTCCTGCGTGAGGTCGCCGGCACCCGTGTGTACGACGAGAGAAAAGAAGAGAGCAAGGTCATCTTGAGTGAAACAGGTCGGTGACCTAGTTACATGCTGTTGATTTGATTAGCATAGAAAAGGGTCAATGACCTGGTTACACGGTGTCTGCCTGATTGGTATAGGTAACGCGATAATTACATCTGACGATTTTTTTTTTAATTCCTAATTTTTGACGTCGCGAAATAATAACTAAATTTTTTAATTGTAATGATTAAATTTATTCTAAAAAGTTTTCTTTTTCCTGCAGAGGGAAAAGTGAAGAAAATCGAAGAACTGTTGAAGTACATCGATGAACGACTGACCAAACTGGAGGATGAGAAAGAAGAACTGAAGAAATACCAGAAGCTCGATCGAACCAGGAGGTAGTCGTGCACGCGTATTGTGTGGTGTGATGTTGTTGTTACGCGTATCGTGTGGTGTTGTTGTTGTTACGCGTATTTTGTGGTGTGTTGTTGTTGTTGTTACACGTGTTGTGTGGTGTGAGTGTCTTGTTGTTACGCACGTGTTTTGTCAAGGATGCATGTTCATAAGGGATTTGGTGGTCACTTTGATGCGTATTGTGTAGAGGTCACATTTTTTGACATACTTGTTCTCATCACCTCCCGTATGATCATTCATCATCAATGTAATTTGTACTGCCATTTTTATCATCATCTGTATCATCAATGTAATTTATATTATCATCATTACCTGTATCATTATCAATGTAGCTTGTACTACTAATCTTTTCATCATCACCTGTATCATTATCAATGTAATTTGTACTACCATCCTTATCATCATCACCTCTAACATTATCAATGTAATTTGTACTACCATCTTTATCATCATTAACTGTATTGTTATCAATGTCATTTGTACTACCAGCCTTATTGTTATCAATGACTGTACTATATCATAATCATCACCACTTGTATCATTTACGTCTGTAAATATCATCATTATCATAACTAGTTATTAACATTTGTGTACTATCATCATTATCACGACCACCACAACCATGAGTATCATCATCATCACCATTATCACATGATCAGGGCTCTTGAATATACCATCCATGATCACGAACTGCAAGACACGAAGAGAAAACTTGATGAGGTTTGTAAGGAGACTAACTGAGAATTTTTTAAATAACCAAATCACGATATGGTTATCGAGTAAACAATTTTTATTTTTATTTTTCTCAGCTGCAAGAGAAGAGAGAAAGGAGCGGAAATGAATCTTCGAAAGCAAGAAATGAACAGCAAGAAGCCAGCGACAAAATCAGGGTGATTTTTTGTCTTGTTATTATTATTATTATTATTTTTACTAATATTATTAATTTTATTAATATTATTATTTTTATTATTATTTTTAATATTATTATTTTTATTATTATTGTTTTTATTATTATTTTCTATTATTATTATTATTATTGTTGTCAATCAGTCAAACTAATTTATGTAGTGCCTTTGATGTGTCTTATTATGGTGCATGAAAGAAAAGTGAGATATGAAATGAAAAGAGTTTATTGATGTGGCATCATATTATATTATAGGATTTTTAAGCACTTCAATTACTTGCAGACCTTGGGTAAGGACATAAGAGAAAAGAAAGCGAAACTACAAGAGGTGATGGATGAGAAAGAGTCGCTATTGGCCGAAATGCAGGAGCTGACCAAGCAGAAGGCCAAGCTGGAATTCAATGTCAAGGACCTTCAAGAAGAGCTTAAAGATGACTCCAAGAGCAAGGTAGGATGTCACTTCCACTTTTATGTCTAGTCGCTTGTCTCTCGACACAGTGCTTGACACGATGTAATGTGTCGGACATGATTCGACTGTATTAATTAATCCGCAACATCGTCGTCCCAGGAAACTATAGAGCAGGAATTACGAAGGCTGGAGGAGAGAGTGGAGCAGACGAAGCAGCAGCTTAACGAAACTTGCCCGAAGTTCTTGGCTGAGAGGCAGAAGGAGGAAGCAGCTGCTGCTCAGTGAGTGATTTTTCGATGTTTAAAATGGTTTTTCTCATCTTTATCGAATTAATAATAGTTTAATAACTTTCTAAAGATTATTATTATTATTATTGAACTTTATTTATTTTAATGAGTTTGTTATTATTATTTTCCTTGTAATTCACTTTGTTCCACCTTTCTGTTTGAGGAATGCATCGTGGTTTTTCATAATCATGTTTGTCATTGCATTCCATCATCAACATCATCATCATCATCATTATCATCATCATCAACATCATCAACATCATCATCATCATCATCAACATCATCAACGTCATCATCATCAACATCATCAACATCATCATCATCATCATCAACATCATCAACGTCATCATCATCAACATCATCAACATCATCATCATCGTAATTATCGACAGGCTTGCACTGAACGAGCAGAGAAGAAAAGAACTTTACGCCAAGCAGGGTCGAGGCAATCAGTTCCCGTCGAGAGAGGAACGTGACAAGTGGATTCTCAAGGAGTTGAGGGCCCTGAACAAGGCCATCAATGATAAAGAAGAGCAGATTAAAAGACTGAGAGAAGATCTTGAGAATGATCAGATGAAAGCCAAGCAGCTGGAAGGAGACATTTCGGTCAGTATTGATTGGTTTGCTGCTGGTTGATTGATTGGTTTGTTGTTGGTTGAATGATTGGTTTGTTGTTGGTTGATTGATTGGTTTGTTGTTGGTTGATTGATTGGTTTGTTGTTGGTTGATTGATTGGTTTGTTGTTGGTTGATTGATTGGTTTGTTGTTGGTTGATTGATTTGCTTGTTGGTTGATTGATTGGTTTGTTGTTGGTTGATTGATTGGTTTGCTGCTGGTTGTTTGACTGGTTTGTTGGTGGTTGATTGATTGGTTTGTTGTAGTTGTTGGTTGATTAATTTGTTTGCTAGCCGATTGATTTATATGTGAGTGGTTTGAAATTTATTAAAGAATCATTCAGTGGTTTAGGACTAATAGACGAGTATTGCTTAATTAATTTTATCAGCTAATTAGCATAAATTATTCATCAGAGCAACTCTGAGAAGATTGAGGCTCATAAAGTGGTCATTGATATGAATAACAAATCATTTTATGAGATGAAGAAGCAGAAGGACTCGAAGCAGAACGAGAGAAAGTGAGTGATACATGTGTATGTGTGCATTTGTGTTTGTTTGTATTTATGTATATTTGTATGTTTTTTTTATGTGTATTTGAGTACTGTACAGGCCCATTTCCGTATGCCTAAAATCCTATACTTGTCACAAAAATCTTGGCCCGTGCAATACTTCATTGTGTCTAATCTGAGCAATAGACATTTATTTAGCAGAATGTTTCTTGGAAAATGATTTCTATCTTTAGGTAGAATATGGTTGAAAGTTACAAATAAATAAGTGTTGAACTTCTTATTTTATGTTTCTGTTTTCTGTCTCTGATAGCAACTTGTGGAGAACTGAAAATGCCATGCAGCAGCAGATATCATCTCTCAAGGAAGATCTCAACAAGAAGGAACAAGCTCTTCGATCGATCACTGGAAAGGTTGTTCTTAGGTTTTAATTTTGTATCGAATCTGGAAAAAGTGACCCAATTTGTGGGAGCTTTCCAGAATATAAAATGAGTTATTTGCAAGAATAGAATTATCATGATGTAATGAGTTTTTCTAAATTCTCATTAATTAATATAGAAAAAAGTATATTCTTCATTAATTGAATACTTAAGTACCTTTTTATAATCTCATTATAATATTTTTTTATATAAACTTACTGATTGAATGCTCTTTTTTTTACATAATTTCAGTAATTTAGTAAAATATAATATCTCTTCTGATTTGGCAGCATGGATATAAACCAGTGCTGGTGATTTATTCAAATTATTTAATGCATTATTGCAATTATTGTTGAATTATTTAATGAATTTATGCAGGCATTGTGGAATTATTTAATGCATTTATGCAGGCACTGTTGAATGGAATCGACAGCATCCAAAAAGTCTTCCAGTTCTTCCGCGACACGAAGAAACACGAGGAAGTCATCGACGGATACTTTGGAACTCTCATTGAAAACTTTGAATGCGATAAAACCTTCTTCACTGCCGTTGAGGTTACCGCTGGCAACAGGTTGTTAAGATGTTATCTTTGATGTTTTAGTTTTCTTTTCATCACATTTTAAAATTAATTTTTATTAAAAAAATTATTATTATTTGTTGGTGTTTAAATGTATTTAATTTTCACATCGATAACCATCATGCAGTACACCCCTCTGTTGCGTTATAGGTCGTTCCATCAGATAAGCATTTTTTTAATAAACTTTTTACAACTGTAATGTAATACACTTTTCTATCTTCAAAACCTAAGTTGAACACCCCTTTCTTTCAAAACACACACGTTGCACATCCCTCTAAACGTTCACTCCATAATAGGCTCTTCCACCACATCGTCGACAACGATCGGACCGGCACGAAGATACTCCAGGAGATGAACCGACTGAGACTACCGGGGGAGATAACTTTCATGCCTCTCAATCGTCTCGACGTCCAGGATACTTATTACCCGGAGACCAGTGTCAGTTTTAATTAATAATATTTAATTAATGATATTTAATTAAGGCTATTTAATTAATGCTATTTAATTAATGCTATTTAATTAATGCTATTTAATTAATGCTATTTAATTAATGTTATTTAATTAATGCTATTTAATTAATGCTATTTAATTAATACTATTTAATTAATGCTATTTAATTAATGCTATTTAATTAATGCTATTTAATTAATGCCATTTAATTAATGCCATTTAATTAATGCCGTTTAATTAATGCTGTTTAATTAAAGCTGTTTAATTAATGCTATTTAATTAATGCTATTTAATCAATGCTATTTAATTAATGCTATTTAATTAAAACTATTTAATTAATGCTATTTGTTTATTAAATGGAATTTGGATGTGCTCGATCTGAAGAGGCTGTCTGCTCTGACTTAGCACTGCCTTATCGTGACAAATCTTGCTCAAAGTCGAGAATGGGTCCATGCTAGGCAGCCCCTTTAATTTAGCAATGCGAGCAAACTTCTTGCTTAAGGGAGTTAAGCTGGTGAGGCAGGTGAGGCTTTACCGCTATGCCACCAGCGCCTCAAATATAACTTGTGGGGGGGACTTTATAGCTTTGCGTGGAAAAGCGATGTATCTAAAATAAATGGTGATGGGAGGTGTGTGGATGTTGCATGAATGTTATTATTAGTGGAGTATCCGGTGAAGTTGCAATGTGTTTTGTGCAGCTTATTGTGTGGAGTGGTTGATTGGGACTGTTGAGGAAGTGCACTGATAGTTGGATTTGTAGTAAGGAAACTCCGATGATAAATGGGATAGTTAGGGGCAGAAAAACCTGGTTAATCGCGATATAACCTTCCTTGTCGACATAATTAGTAGTAATCACGATCAAGATGGAACTGTTAGGGATTACTTATAAATAAATAGTGAACCAGATTAGATAACTCATCAAGACCATCTTTTTCACACCTGGTTTGGGTTTACTCTTTGTTTTCTTTCATCTCTCTCATGAACTCTGAACTTCCATATTTAATTAAAGGATGCCATCCCTATGATCGAGAAGTTGAGCTACGAGCCCAAGTACGAGCGAGCGATGAAGCACGTCTTCAGCAAGACTCTCATCTGCAGGAGCATGGAGGTCGCCACTCAGATCGCCAGGACTCAGAATCTCGACTGCATTACATTGGACGGTCGGTGGAGCTGTTTACAAAAAATTATTTTTCAATTTTTATTTTGAGGGGACAAAACTTTTTAGTTAGTATCTCTAGTCACTGGTGGCTAGGTAAATTACCTTCCGATATATTTTTTCCGTTTATTAACCAGTCAGCTGATGATAAACAGGTGACCAGGTGAGTCGCAGGGGAGCACTGACAGGTGGGTACTACGACACTCGCAAGTCAAGACTGGAGCTGCAGAGAGGCAAACTGGAAAGTCTGAGGATGCTTCAGATTCAAGAAAAAGACTATGAAACTCACAAAGGGAAACTTCAAGATATCCTTTTCCTTGTCAGATGAATTTTTTTTTGCTCTTCGGTGGCATCAGATTCATTGAGAGTATCTGTTGCTATTGAGTTTTTAGTTATACAGAACAGCAGTATTTTATGAGTCATTTCAAGTTATTACAACTTAAGGATTTATCGGCTCTCTAACTTTATTACTTTTTTAAAAAATATATTCTGAGCTCCGAAACTGCTCTGTCTCAATTAATACAACTTTGTAGGTTTGTTAAGTTTTTGCTATTACTACAACCGTGTCTCAACATTCAATTTTAACCAAGAACTATAACAGTTAGATAAAATTTAAAAAATGTATTTTTTTATTTAGTGACATAATTGGTAGTCCATGTTTCCTGCCAGTATGTGATGCGGTTTTATGTAATGAAATTAAATATTCGTGATGAAGCTCTGACCCAATTGCATATTAATCAGCATGTCTTTTCCTTGACCTCTTTTTTCTTCCACCTCTTGAAGCTGACATCAATCAGCTGGTCAGTGAGATGCAGAGGACTGAAACAAAGAATAGCAAAAATAAGTAATTCACTAATTTGCTTATAACTGCCTTTTTCCATATTTCCTTAAAATGTTATTAATCTAACATTATAATATCAAAATAATAATAATATTATTTTAAAAATCAAATATTATATTAACACAATATTATTTTATAAAAATAAATTTATTTGTTAGTTTTATTTTTTTTGGACAAATTGTTTGATTAATTAGAATATAATAAATTACCAGAGATATCTACGACAAGATGAGAGCTGATTTGAGACTGAACAAGGAGGAAGCTCAGAGAATTGAAACTTCTCGTGCTCCGAAGGTGTTTTTAAGTTGTTCGTGTGGTGCATGAATGTGTCGAGGTGGGTGATAATGAATGAGGTGGGTGATAATATTCAATGTGTGATGATGTGGAATGTGTAATGATGTGGAATTTGTGATGTTATTGAATGTGTGATGATGTGGAATTTGTGATGTTATTGAATGTGTGATGATGTGGAATTTGTGATGTTATTGAATGTGTGATGATGTGGAATTTGTGATGATGTTGAATGTTCTCTGATAATGTTGAATCTGTGATGGTGTTGAATGTGTGATGATGTTGAATGTGTGATGATGTGGAATTTGTGATGTTGTGCAATTTGTGAGGATTTTGAGTACATGATGATGTTGAATGATGGGCCATTTGTGAATGAGTGATGATAATGATGAATTCATGATGATAAAAATGATGAGCATGTCATTTCACCATACAATTAGGAGAGAAGTTTGGCCAGTCTTCAGGCAAGTCTGGAGTCGATGAGAGCTTCGGCCAAGAGTCTGAATGATGAATTGGGAACCGACTTGCTCTCCCAGTTGACTGTTGACGATCAGAAAGAAGTTGACAGGCTCAATGACCTCATTCAGCAGTTGACCAATGAAAATCGAGATGCTCTGAACATGCGTGTCAAGGTCAGTTTGTCTTATTTTGATTGGTTGCCTGTTTTTTTTTAGAAGTTATTAAAAGAAATTATTATGAATTATGTGAATATTTTGTCAATAAAATTAATATAAAAGTAACAAATATAAAATAATCAATCCCTTGCAGCTGGAAACAGAAAAAAATAGATTGGAGCTTTTACTAAACAGCAACTTGCTGAAGAAACTTGAGCGTCTCCAGTCTGAACTTCAAGAGATGTCGAGCGTCGATCGCAACCAGAAACTCGAACTGCAGAAGTCGGACCTCGATTCCATCAACAGGAGGCATGCCGATGTCGGTGCCAGCATAAGAGGTGGGGATGAGCGGATGATTACAGGGGATGATCACAGGGGATGATCACAGGGGATGATCACAGGGGATGATCACAGGGGATGATCACAGGGTTGTGATCACAGGGGAGGATCACAGGGGATGATCACAGGGTTGTGATCACAGGGGAGGATCACAGGGTTGGGATCAGGGGATGATCACATGGCTAGTGGCTTCTTATAGGGGTTTAAGAGAAATTTATGTGGTTGGGGGCAAAATGTAACTTATGTCTAAAAAAATGTTCAGTTTATTTACAATCGTGGTTTGACCATCTGGACATGTGACCATGCTATCTGCATAATCTCAATTTTTTTATAAGCTAGAGTTGGTTATAACAAACTTTCTATTAGTAATGTATGACTTATTGGACTTTTTGCTCTTGCCTCAGATGTAATCAGAGATCAAACCAGCTTTGCAACATTGTTAAACAACTCGGTTGGTTAATTTTAAAAGTTCAAAAATTTAGTGGATTGAATTGAAGAGATGACAATGCATTCTGCTAAATTTTCAGATCAATTGGACAAAGTTTTTATACAATTTGTTAAAATCCTAAAAATTAGAAATTTTCATGAAAGAAATAAAACCATCAGTTTTAAATTTGTTAAAAGAAACAAATATTAGTTTTTGAAATCAAAGATTTATAATACAAAATTTATTGTTTGATATTTTTCTTATATTTTCTATTCTCACACACTTCACACATCAAGTATTTTAGAAGACTTTGGTCAAAGTTTTTCTATTTTATAGACACAGTTGCTATCATCAAAAAAATAATTTAAAAAAAATTAGAAGCCATCGAATTAAAAAATATAAAGAATTTTTCAAAAACGAATATTTTATGGCTCACTTGTTGTTTGTTTATTGACTAAGCCACTTTAGATACCAACCACTACCAGCTGATATTTGTACATGGTTTATGCCACATTTTCATATGTGGTTAATGTTGCTTCTTTGTATCTGGTTGATGATACTTAATCATAGTGTGGTTGATGAAACTTAATCATAGTGCGTTGATGAAACTTAATCTTAGTATGGTTGATGAAACTTAATCATAGTACGTTTGATGCCACTTAATCATAATGCAATAAATTCTGAACATTTATTACTTCTTGTTTCTTTCACTTAATCCATAAATTAAAAAAAAACATTCCAAATTCCGGCAGAACTCGATGCCCAGATTGAAGAATGCACGAAGGAGCACAAGGAATTACTGAAGAATTTGGAAAAATGGAAGGGCAGGGAAAGAGAACATCAAGAAAGGATTCAAGAAGATGCAAAGGAACTTGAGAAGATGACCAATAAGCAGAGTCTACTTCTCAAGAAGGTTATTCTTTGGTGGTTTTGATGATGATGGTTATTTTGTGGTGGTTTTGATGATGATGATTAATCTTTGGTGGTTTTGATGATGATGGTTATTCTTTGGTAGTTTTGATGATGATGGTTAATCTTTGGTGGTTTTGATGATGATGGTTATTCTGTGATGATTTTGATGATGATGGTTATTCTGTGGTAGTTTTGATGATGATGGTTATTCTTTGGTGGTTTTGATGATGATGATTATTCTTTGGTAGTTTTGATGATGATGATTAATCTTTTGGTGGTTAACAATCTATTAAAATTTAAATAACAAATCGATGCAGAAAGAAGAATGCACGAAAAAGATCAGAGAGCTCGGGTCTCTGCCAAGTGAAGCTTTTGAGAATTATACGAACTTGCAGAGCAAGCAGGTTAGTTCCTCATTAACATTTTTTGTTGTCATGACATCGCATCTCATAACTAGATGAGCTTTTTGACATGTTAGTTATAATTTTTGGGAATTCATGTCTCTTAGTAAGTCATTGCATCTTCTTAAATGATCAGCAAATGCTTAATTATTGTAAATTTAAATGTCTAGTCAACTCATCTATCAAATGCTGTTTTTAATCCATTTTTTTATATAAAAAAAATTAACTTTTGACTTTGTTTCTTCACGTCCAGCTGTTCAAGAAATTGGAGGCTTGCACAGAAGAGCTGAAAAAGTACGGACACGTCAACAAGAAAGCACTCGATCAATTTGTCAGCTTCTCTGAGCAGAAGGAGAAGTTGATTGAAAGACGTGGAGAGCTTACGAGGGATCATCAGTCCATCATTGATCTTATATATCATCTCGATCAGAGAAAATTTGAAGCTCTACAACTCACCTTTAAACAGGTTGGATACTTTGATAGGGGTGTGGTAGATGGATTGTATGGGGTGTGGTAGATGGATTGTATGGGGTGTGGTGGATGGATTGTATGGGGTGTGGTGGATGGATTGTATGGGGTGTGGTGGATGGATTGTATGGGGTGTGGTGGATGGATTGTATGGGGTGTGGTAGATGGATTGTATGGGGTGTGGTGGATGGATTGTATGGGGTGTGGTGGATGGATTGTATTGGGTGTGGTAGATGGATTGTATGGGGTGTGGTGGATGGATTGTATGGGGTGTGGTAGATGGATTGTATGGGGTGTGGTGGATGGATTGTATGGGGTGTGGTTGATGGATTGCATGAAATAAAAGGGTGTTGGCAAGGTCGCAACAAAGGTTAAGGTCGTGACATTTGCGTATTTTTTAGTAGCACAGTATCACTAAGAGTCAAAAGCTGTATATTTGAATATTATTTTTTTAATAAATGGTGCAATATAAGTGCTACTTTTTGATCCAATATTTTATTTTAGTTGAAATTATTTGAGACTTGAACCTAAATTCACTTTTTGTTCATTTAAATTACCAGGTGTCAAAATACTTCACTGAGATCTTCAAGACTCTTGTGCCCTCGGGTCACGGGGTTTTGATAATGAAGAGGAATGATGTGGGTGTGGAAGATGATGATGATGAACAGGCTGGTAGTCAGGAGAAGAACTCATTTGCTGATCAGTTTGTTGGGATTACAATCAAGGTACATATTTGTCACATTTCTTTTGTGGTTATTAATGGTTATGTATACATGCAGTCTGATGCTTATGGATGTTATCTGGTATTTGTGGATGTAATCATGTTGTCTGATGCATAGCAGATATAATCTGGTATTTGTGGATGTGATCAAGTGCATATGTATGTTATTTGATCTGGGTCACGTGCATGTGATATGGTGCATACATTTGTGATATGATGCGTATACATCTGTGATATGATGCGTATACATCTGTGATATGATGTGTATACATCTGTGATATGATGCGTATACATCTGTGATATGATGCGTATACATCTGTGATATGATGTGTATACATCTGTGATATGATGTATATACGTCTGTGATATGATTCATATATCTTGGATCTAGTGTCTGCACCATACATACTGCTCATTCACTGACAGTCTTGAATGAACGTAGTGGTGTTGTTGATTAATTAGCATGATGAGTTTACAATGGCACTTTACTTCTTCCACCAGGTGTCATTCACCGGGGTCAATGCAGAGATGAGGGACATGCAACAGCTGAGTGGGGGTCAAAAGTCCCTCGTTGCCCTGACTTTGATCTTTGCCATTCAGAAATGCGATCCTGCCCCGTTCTACCTGTTCGATGAGATCGATCAAGCTCTCGACTCGCAGCACAGGAGTGCAGTCGCAGGTGAGTCGACATCGTTAATTGCCATGGAGATGATGATGATGCTCATCACAGATAATCGGTGTGGTTGTTATTATCGATGTCATTGGGTTGGACCTTTGGGGTTCTTTTGGATTCTAGCTTTTTAAATTTGGGATTCTACTATAATTAAATAGACCTCCGTTTCAAGTAATTCCATACTATTTTTAAGACCCAAAAATTGCAAGTTTGGGTTTCAGTTTTTACAAATTCTGACTTTTGGATTTTGTGAGTATTGAAAAAAAAATGAAGTTCGGGTTGGTTACATGGGAATCCCTAGTGGTTATTATTATTATTATTATTATTATTATTATTATGGTGCATACATCTGATCTGATATTATTATTATTGTTATTGTTATTTTTAATTATCACCCATATTTCTTTTTCATTCTCCCAGAAATGATCCACGACCTCAGCAAGGACGCCCAGTTCATCACAACGACCTTCAGACCTGAACTTCTCGAACATGCAGACAAATTCTACGGGGTAAAGTTCAGAAACAAGGTCAGCCACATTGAGTGCGTTTCGAAGGAAGAGGCCAGGGATTTTGTGGAGGACGATGCCGCGCACGGTTAACTGACCGAGCGGAGAATCCAGTTGAATCTTTCCGGGGATCGTGGTTTGGGAATGGTGGAATGTAGTTTGAGAAAATATGGAATGCCGATGAATTTTGTTTGCAAATTTGACGGAATGGTACTTGATTGTCTTCGAAAGATGGACTTGCTTGTGACTTCCTCTGCACTGGCTAATTTTGTTTTGCGGGTTGGTTTGGAGACAATTGATTTGCTGGTTGTTGTAGAATCTGAACTCTTTGTTATTCTCTTTTCCAGTTTAAGTAGTCATCACTAGTTCTCTCGTTTGGACTGTTTCAAATGTTTAATTATTTATTCAAAACGTTTTTGGCTGTTGAAATTTTGAATAAAAACAATTTTTTTTTAATTCGTTTATTTGTGAGCTTATTTTTGAGAGCTTATAAGATTGCTGTTGGTTACCTTTGAGCTATCAAATGAGAACGGTTCTAATTGTTTTATAAAATCTGATGGTGAAGTGACAGTTTTTCCGGTCAGTGGCGGATCCAGAAACTTTTGGGTGGGGAGATGCAGGTACATCACTTCCACAAAATACTTTTACACTTTCTCCCAAAAAAGCTGACGACCGGGGGGTAGCCGTAGGTGTTTCCTAAGAATAACACTTTCTCCTCTAAATTTGTACCCAAATTTTACTAGAAACTACTGTCATTTTTCTAAAACCTGGTATTCTACCCAAAAAAATTGATACTCGGGTGGGGGGATGCATCTTCCTACCCCAGCCCCCTGGATCCCTCCCTGTCTGCAATTATTTCTTCTGGTTGTACATGAGTTGCTGTTGATATTGTCGGGCCAGGAACTAGTTATTATATTATACATTAGATATAGCCCATCAGTTTTTAGATTCTTTACAACTCTGGCCAATGGGCGCTTTGCTTGCCTCCCATTTAGAGTAGTTCACGGGCCGATCCGGCTCGTTTCATAAGCCAAAATTTCAGGTCCGTTTTAGGTCTAAAATGCCTAAACGTGGCCAAAAATCTCGGCTAATTTTCAGGCCCGTGCAGTTCTCTACTCCCAACCCGATACTAACCTGAGGCTAACCTGGCATCCTGTACATTTTCTTCGAATTGGCGAGTTTCAGATGCGTAGCGAAGGGGATGGAAAATTCCTGGGCAACACTTTCAAGGGGCGTCACAAATGTGAAGTATTATGCGTAAATTAATTTTGAATGCTATACTAATCGAGAAGAGACATTTCGAACCGATGATTGATGATATGATAAATTTTTGGAAAGTAATCTACAACTGACATCTTACATGATTTCACACTTTTAGCTTTTCAGCTTCAAAACAGATCAACCATATCTGTCTCCCCTACCCAGCCTACCCTGTTAATCAATCAACTAACTATTAACGATGAAGCATACAATAAGTTTTTAGATAGAAAATAAAGATCTTCAGCCTATGACGAAAAACTGTGAGTGACGAAGAAAAGTTGAGAGAAGGAGACAAAGAATTCCAGAAAAATTGACCAGAGTAAGAAAAAGAGTGAAAGTACAAGAATGACGAAGAAGTAGAAGATCTATAGACTTGCTTAAGATGATTTTTAATTAGATTATTTCTGTAAAGAGGGAGAATAATATTTTCATTTTTAATCGATTTAAAACGTTGCATTTGAGACAAGTTTATTATTTAATGCAAAACATTTAAGACAAAGCAGAATTGAAGCAAAAAAATTACAAAAAGTCGTCTATGATTGGAATACCAAAGAGATTATTAAATAAAATTTTTAAAGCATTTAAGATAAATAGATTAAGTTGGGCCCCAACCCGTGGGTAGTTTGGTCTACAATCAGATTCAACAACGGGGCCCCTTCACTTCACATCTACCCTTCAGTACCTTCCGACAATGTTTTCGATCCAAGGTACGAAAGCAGAAACTTTTGTGTAGATGCCCGGGAAACCAGCTCGAGCGCATCCGTAGCCGGTGCTGACGATGCCGACGAGTATCCACTTGTGGTCGGCCCTGTCGTAGTGAATGAGTGGACCACCTGAGTCGAACTGGAGGTAGGTAATAATAATAATAAATTAGGATTTAGAAGATAGTTACAATAATGAATTAGTATTTAGAAGATAGTTACAATAATAAATTAGTATTTAGAAGATAGTTACAATAATAAATTAGTATTTAGAAGATAGTTACAATAATAAATTAGTATTTAGAAGATAGTTACAATAATAAATTAGTATTTAGAAGATAGTTACAATAATAAATTAGGATTTAGAAGATAGTTACAATAATGAATTAGTATTTAGAAGATAGTTACAATAATAAATTAGTATTTAGAAGATAGTTACAATAATAAATTAGTATTTAGAAGATAGTTACAATAATAAATTAGTAATAATCATTTACTTTATTAACGGCTCATAAAGTACTATTGTGTTTGTTTGTTGAGAGAGAGAGAAAGAGAGAGAGAGAGAGAGAGAGAGAGAGAGAAAGAGAGAGAGAGAGAAAGAGAGAGAGAGAGAGAGAGAGAGAGAGAGAGAGAGAGAGAGAGAGAAAGAGAGAGAGAGAGAAAGAGAGAGAGAGAGAGAGAGAGAAAGAGAGAGAGAGAGAGAGAGGGGGGGGGAGTTTGCTTACCTGCTTGAGCCATATGAGTGAATTATAGAATTAAACCAGTAAAACCTTTAAAAAATTAAAATATTAATACTTTTATGTTGAAAAACAAACCATTAATTCATGGTATCATTAAAGAAAGCGATATTTAACTTTTTAATTTTAAAAATCTATAATAAATTAATTGTTTATTCCATATTGATTCGAAAATAGCTTATATTTTCAATCTTCACTATTGAGTTAAAAATTGGTGGGTATTTGTTGCTGCAAACTACACATTTAATAAAGTTTTCAGATTGATTGGACAACATTTCAGTGAATTATAAAACAAAATCAATTAAAATTTTTAAATTTTTAAACAAATAAAAATTTTACGTAGAAAAAAAACAATTAATTTTTGTTTTTTTTTTGTTTTTGATTATTTTAAAGCGATATTTAATACTTAATTATAATAAATATTTGTTTTTCCATTTTTTATTCGAAAATAACGTATTTCGAGTTGAAATTTGGTGGGTTTGTGAGCTCTGAATTTTTGGTTTATTTAAAGAAAGCAGCATTAAATTTTTGATTTTGAAACTTTTTATTAAAAAATTTGTTTATTTTTAAAGACTGGGAATGTTTTCATATTTTATAGATTTACAATCGCCAAAACATATTTTGCAAAACAATTCTTGGTGACCGAATTACTAAATTATAAAGGTTTAAAAAAAATAAAAAAAAGTAAAGTTTTTACGGTTCACTTGTTAAATCTTTTATTCAAAAAATTAATTCTTGTTTTTTCGATGAATTTGAAATTGTTGGTTTTATTTATTTGACGACAATTTTAGTTTTTTAAACAAGTAAACAGTAAAAAACGGGATTTTTTTTCACAAATTCCTTATAGGTTTAAGATTAGCCGGATTTTTATTTATGACAAATATTTTTCTTTTAAAACGAATTTTTTTTAATTCATATATGCAAATATTTATTTATTTGTATATGATTTGTTTTTGTTTTAAAACCTAAATAATTATTTTTGTAATTACAAAAATCTTTCTTTCAATTTTTTAAACTTTATCATGAGGATCAAGCCATTATTTCAAATTTCAGCTCGATAGGATGACGGAAGTTAGTTAAATTTCACTTTTAACCCAATTAATGCCTATCGCACCCAATAAAGGTACACATAAAATTTCGTAAAAGGCTGCTTTACAAAATTTTAAGTAATGTGTTTTGGTTATTTTCGCGTCAGTTAATGATAATGATATCTCTACTAACTTCACTTGATTTTTTTTGATCTTCTTATATAGTTGCTTTATCACTATTTTTTACATATAATTAAAAAAAATGTCTAATGTTCAATTATCATGAAAAAGGTTTGTATTTATTATGAACTAGCAAGGTACCCGGCGTTGCCCGGAGATTTTTCTATAGTTCTCTCTCGCTCCCGTTTCCTTCACCGCTTGCTCCAGCGCTCCCGGTTGATTTCCCGTTCACGGTCGCTTTCCCACTCCTGGCCGCTTTCCCTTTCCTGGTCGTTTTTTAGCTCTCGGATTTTTCCCGTTCCCGCTTGCTTTCCCGTTCTCGCTCATTCTACAGTTCCCGTTTCTGCTCGCTCTCCTGCTCCCGCTCCGCTCATTTTGTGACAGATTTTAATTTTTTTAACAAAAACCTTCTCCCATTGCCTCTCAAGCTTGTCTGAAAATTGTATTATGATCGGATGAATGGTGTAGCAATATATAAATGACATATATACATACATACATACACACAGGCAGTCATTGATATATATATATAATATATTATATATATATATATATAATATATTATATATATAATATATATTATATTATATTATATATATATATATATATATATATATATATATATATATATATATATATATATATATATATATATATATATATATATATATATATATATATATATATATATATATCTATATATATAAAAGAACATGTCCTGACTGACTGACTGACTGACTGATAATCAACGCCGAGCTCAAACGCCTCATCCTATGAAATTTGGAACTTATATTACTTTTATAGCGAAAACATCCGCTAAGAAAGGATTTTTGAAAATTTTGCTCCTGAGGGGAAAAAACTGGAAAACAAACTTTTTTCTAAAACAATGTATATCTCGAAAACCAAAAATGAGGAGATTTTGAAATTTGGTATATAGATTCTTTTTGAAAAATAAAAAGATACATGTTTCACCATTTTTTGAAAATTCGGTTTCCCGGACCTCAAATGTTGGTTGGAAAATTGGGTTATTTGGTTTTTAAAGTAGCTGCTACTCAAAAACTGTGAATACTACAGGAGTAAAAATTAGTATTTAGTTTCTACTCCCAAAATAATGAAATAGGTGTTTTAGCATTTTCTGAAAATTTGGTTTCCAGGACTTCAAATATGTGGTGGAAAATAGGGTTATTTGTTTTTCAAACTAACTGCTACTCAAAAACTGTAAATACCACAGATGTAAAAATTAGTATTTAGTTTCTATTCTAAAAATAAAGATATACGTGTTTTACCATTTTTTTAAAATTTGGTTTCCAGGACCTCAAATGTGGGATGGAAAATAATGTTATTTGGTTTTTAATGTAACTGCTACTCGAAAACTGTAGATGCTGCAGGAGTAAAAATGAGTATTTGGTTTCTACTCCAGAAATAATGATATACGTGTTTTACCATTTTTTGAAAATTTGGTTTCCAGGACTTCAAATATGGGGTGGAAAATAGGATTACTTGGTTTTTAAAGTAACTGCTACTCAAAAACTGTAAATGCTACAAAAGTAAAATTAGTATTTAGTTTCTACTCTAAAAATAATGATATACGTGTTTCACCATTTTTTGAAAATTTGGTTTCCAGGACCTCAAATGTGAAGTGGAAAAAAGGTTATTTGATTTTAAAATAACTGCTACTCAAAAACTGTAAGTGCTACAGATGTGAAAATTGGTATTTTGAGGTTTTGTGCCGGTTAAAAGTAGATGAGTTCAGTTTATCACCGGACGGACGGGCCAAGCCGTTATTTTAGGGTCTTCATAAGGCCCTGCCTAAACCTTAAATCAAGGTAGGACGGGCCGAGATTTTTAACCAAGTATATAAACATTTTAGTGATTTTAGGGTGTTCAGACGGGCCGGGCTAAACCTGAAGTCAAGGTGGGACGGGCCGGGCTAAACCTGAAGTCAAGGTGGGACGGGCCGAAGTTTTTCATCAAGTATATAGAATTTCTAGGCCTGTGAAAACGGGCCGGGCCCATATTAGACGGGCCGTGCCGGGCCAGAATATTCGGTTTTTGAAACGGGCTGGGCCAAGTTGTCGACGGGCCGAGCCGAGACCTAAAAAATTGATCCGTGCAGTACTCTACTATGTATGCACGGTTCAAATTCTCTAATTTCATGCGAGCGAAGCCGCTACGGGCACTGCTAGTATATATATATATATATATATATATATATATATATATATATATATATATATATATATATATATATATAGTATATATATTCCGGATCCCGGTCCGTCATCCTCCCCCGCTGCTTATCGACGTCAACACCCGGGCTTGGAGAAGTTTCGACCCAGAGCAATTCCGTTCTGATTTACAGGGAAGTTCTCTGTGTAATCCGGCGGTCTATGAGACAATGTCAATCAGTCAGGCTCTTGAGGTCTTCGACACAACCTTGTCATCACTTCTTCACAAACATGCCCCGCCTCGTGTTGCCAGGCTGCGCGACCGGCCCCTCACCCCATGGTTCGACTCTGAATGCGCTGCCTTAAAACGAAGATCGAGGAAGTTAGAAAGACGTTATAGACGAACACAAGATCCCATCGATCGCACTTCATGGATCAACCACGTGCGAACGTCTCATGACCTTTACAGACAGAAACAAAATCTCTACTGGAAGATGAAGATTGACGACAGCCGAGGGAGTCCTGGGAGATTATGGCGGACATTATCTGGGGTGCTCGGTCGGGTTCGGAGCAACCCGATTTCGCCAAAAGATCTTACAGCCAATGATTTCTCGAGAGCGTTCAATGATAAGATAAGAGATATCCGCCAGTCTACGTCACATGCTTCCAGTCCACGATTCGACCCCGGCTGTTGTTCCTGCAACCTGCTGATGTTTAAACCTGTGAGTGTCGACGACATTACCCGGCTCATCAAATCTTCACCAAACAAAAATTGTTCCCTGGACCCAATACCGACATGGATGATCAAGCAATACTCTAGTGAACTGGCACCGTTTGTGACATTCCTGGTAAATTCATCGCTTGAGCGGGGACACTTTCCTCCTGCCCAGAAAAATGCTGTCATCACACCGATCCTGAAGAAGCCGAATCTAGATCCGCTCAACACCGGTAACTACCGCCCAATCTCGAATCTGTCCTATCTGTCAAAACTACTGGAACGATGCGTAGCCGCCCAGATAAACATCCACCTCGGTGAAAACAACCTTCTCCCGATGTTTCAGTCGGCGTACAGAAATCAGCACTCCACTGAAACTGCTGTCCTGAAGGTACTGTCTGATATTTACGCTGCGGCTGATTCGGGTCGGATCACGCTACTGGGACTTCTGGACCTCTCCGCTGCTTTCGACACTGTTGACCATCACATTTTGGCCAACAGGCTCCATTTCTCGTATGGTTTCGGAGACGTCGTCCTCGAATGGTTTCGTTCCTATTTGTCTGATCGGTCCCACTGCATCCGCTCCGGAGGTGTTTTGTCCACGCCTACCTCTGTCCTGTGTGGCGTCCCGCAGGGATCCGTTCTGGGCCCGCTGTTGTTTCTTCTCTATTCAGCGGACGTCCTACATATTGCCACGAAACATCGGTTTTTTGTCCATTCTTATGCTGACGACCTGCAGATTTACGATCACTCCCCGCCAGCGTCGTGTTCCGATCTGGTCCCTAGGATGTCTGCATGTATCAGCGAGATTGGCACTTGGATGGCGAGCAATCGCTTGCAACTCAATCCTTCTAAGACCGAAGTGATCTGGTTGGGCTCGCCTGGTCGACTCAGCTTCTGTCCGAAGGGGGATCTGGTCATCGCTGGTGTCTCAGTCAGGCCCTCCACTTATGTTCGTAATCTTGGCGTGATGGTCGACAGTAGCTTGTCTATGGAAGCACACATCTCTCATCTTACTCGTTCATGCTTCTATCATCTCCGTCAACTGCGCGTCATCCGCCGTAGCCTCACCACGGACTCCGCCCATTCACTCATCAGAGCACTCGTGCACAGCCGGCTTGATTACTGTAATGGTGTCATGGCCGGACTTAGACAGTTTCAAATCAACAGGCTCCAATCCATTCTCCGAGCAGCCGCTCGTCTTGTTCTTCAGCTGCCCGCCTGGTCTCCCGTATCAGATCTCATGCGGACGCAACTTCACTGGCTTCCTTTCCCGCAGAGAATTCAGTTCAAGTTGGGTCTGATGGTATACAAGTGCCTCCACCACACGGCTCCGGTCTACCTGCAGCAATTGTGTGTACCGATCTCAACGCTTGCTGGTCGGTCCCACCTTCGATCGGCGGCGGCTGGCGACTTGTTCGTTCCATCGTCAAAGACAACGACTCTCGGCAGGCGCGGATTCTCTACTGCTGGTCCAGTTGCTTGGAACAGCCTATCTGCTGACCTGAGGAATCCAGCTTTGGACCTCGGCGGTTTCAGGAAGCTGCTTAAGACCGAACTTTATTCCTAAATTTATGATTTGACGCGACGCGCTTTTGTGACTTTTTAAAAAAAGCGCATTATAAATTTACATTTAATAATATATATATATATATATATATATATATATATATATATATATATATATATATATATATATATATATATATATATATATATATATATATATATATATATATATATATATATATATATAGTGTTCAGATGAAGATAATGGTGATAAAGAAAGGGAAGATGCTAATGTCAATAATCTTACCTCACAACAACTCAATGCCCCTGCTGAGTATTTCATCAATTATGCAACGAAGTTGTATCAAAATTAAAAAAAAGATGTAGTTGTAAGATGGGCATGTCTATTGTCGTCATCAGTGCCCCAAAATATTGAGAATAATTGGGTAAATAAATTAATTATTGAAAAAATTATTGGATAGCCTAAAAAAATCAAGCTGAATTGTGTAGAACTTTTTAATACATTTTTGATGAAGATATAATCAGTTTTATGAAGAATACGACTGAATTATATGCAAAGCAAGACAAATCAAAATGCACATTTATTCTTTATTTATCCCTTTAAAAGAAAATAGTACATTATTTTTGTATTTTTTCAACTCTTATTTCTAAATAAACTTTTAGATGACTGTATGTACATATTTAAGTTTATTGCACATTTATAAGGTGCATAAAAGAACTTCAATTTTTTTGTGTAAATAATACAATAAAGGCACTTTTATTTCCATTAGTAAAACATAGTAAAATATATTTAATTAAATTATAAAATTTGGGCATTAAAGGGGTTAAAGTTTGCAAATAAGCAATCAAGCAAGCAAAACCGGCGGTGAAGTAAAAAAAAGAATTTTAAAAATTTAATAAGTTCCTTAAGGTTTTGATTAAATTTTGTCTAATCAATCCAGAAATTTGATAGAATTTATTGTTACCAACAGCAATTATATACACCAACTTTTAGTTAAATTGGATGAAGGGAAGTATGCTTTTTAAGTGTCAAAGGATTCTACGCATTATCTCAACCAAGCAAACACCGTAAAGTTAATATAAAAGATTTCAAAAAAGAAGCGTTACAGATGTTCTAGAAAAAATCTTTTTATATTATTAATTAAAACGAACAATTACGTACTTGGCAGGCGTCACGTCCCCCGTGTTCAAACCCGGCACAGAGCATGTTGTCGCTGACTATGACCGGGACAGTCTCAGCAATCTTTGAGTACATCTCTCTGCACATGTCACTGGTCATTATAGGAACCTGGACGTGTTGGACGACACCAGAAACGACTCCGTCTGAAATGGAAGGTTTAACAGATCTGTTTTTAAATGCTTTTAATAACTTTCACTTGTCCGGATGTCCATGGGATGTCCACGGACATTTAGAAATTTGGAAGATCATTATAAAATAATACAACTACAAAAAAATTAAATTTTTAATTTATCAAAAATAACAAGGAAAATATTTAAGAAACAAAAATTATTAAAAAATAAATTAAAGAAGCATATGATAATGACGACAAAAATTTTCATTGTCGTAGTAACTACAAAGATCTTTTGTTTACTATTCACCGGGATAATATATGTATAATACGATGTAGCTATAATTTTTTTTAGCTATCTCAAAAGCATGTTTTTAATTTTTTAAATTAACTTTCACTTGTTTAAAAAGTGATTATAAGAGTACAGCTCAAATGGAAGGTTTAAAGGGTGATTATTAGAGAACAACTGGAATAAGTTGGGATGGATTTTAATTTTGACGACACGAGAATATGATTTAATGCCAAAAGTGATAAAAAATCTAGATTTAATGAAATAAATCGGTGAACAAAATGAGAATACTGGGAGTATGTTGACAAAAAATAATGAAATAAAAACGGAAAGTCTTACAAGTTGAAAAATATTAAACAAAAATGCAATTAAGTAAAATCTTGCTTTTCCATCACCTGTGAAATGCCGCTCCAAGTAAATCCCATGCCATAACCATCAATGAAATTTCTGTTTCTCATATTTATAAGCCTTGAATTTTCCCCCTGAGAACGTCCGCCATGAAAGGCTTATTTCAAAAAGTTTGCATTAGTTGGGAATTATAAAATTTTATTTTTTGATCTTTTTTTGATCTATAGAGAATTCTACTTTGAATCCATGACGCTCATGTCGTGTGGACAAATTACTCAATTATCGCTCATAGGAGACATGTTAGAGATTTTAAAGGGGGGGGGGGAAGGAACAGAAAGTCTCAATTACTAGAAATGACATACCCTGATAATTTAGCTCTCTTTTTATTTCTCTCCACGTTTCATCTGTCTTTCTATTTTTCTCTTTCGTTTCTTTTTAATCATTTTTTCGCTTTTAAACAACTGGTTGGCTTATATATTTTTTTTTAATATTTTCATTATGGCTATCTCAAAACATTAAAATAGAAAACGACATCATTAACAGCGGATTTGGAGATCAAGGGATATTTTTTTGCACGGAATTTCTTAAGTTTTCTATCTGACCTATATTAACATGCCCCAAAGACCGGACTCTTGCTCTTTCCCGAAGGTGTCCGCTCTTTACGACTTTTATTGTAATAAATTTTTTTTACAATAGTTCATTGTCCTTTACACCAGGTGTTTTAAGACTGAAATGGTTGTATATAGGAAGCACCTAAGTATTTCCTGTCGTGGATCATAAATTGTTCCTTTTAACTTTTCCTTTTTTTTATCCAGTTAGCGAAGCGGAGTTTGTATCGACAATTTCGTTTTCTGAGTTAAATTGCCCGTCGGAGTTTGATAATCCACATCGTCTCAGTACAACAAGTAAAGCATTTAAAAACACTTTTTAAAACTAGTCTTATCCTAATTATCCGATTTATTCCAATTATCCGACACTCACTATAAATAGAAAATATTTAATTTAATTAAATTTAGTCATGGGAAAAATCTGCCAAAATTCACAAAAATACTATCACAAAAATCGAACATGTGTGCAAAATTTTAGAATGATTGGATAATGGGAAAAAGTTCAAAACTGAGAAATTAAAAATAGTCCGACACTCACTTTAAATTGAAAGTATTTAATTTAATTAAATCTAAGCCATGGGAAAATCCGCAAAATTTTACAGAAATACTATCACCAAAATCAAAAATGTGTGCAAAATTTCAGAATTATTGAATAGCGGGAAGGGGTTCAAAATTGAGAAATTAAAAATAGTCCAATTATGGGTTCGATTAACGTGACAAAGCAAGCTAAGATAAGACTAGTAAAAAGAGAAGGAGCAGAAAAAAGGTTTAAAAAGTACGCAAATTATTAAAATTTTTAAGGCGTTAGTACAAAACAAATTTAAATAAAAAATAAGTGAACCGTTAAAAACTTCGTTTTTCACAAATCCATTTTATTTTATAATTCGCTAGCTCCTAATGTCTTTTCTAAATCATATTTTTGATAATTACAAGTCTATTAAATAAAAAAAAACTTTAAACACAATTTTCTAAATATTTTATGTATAAAGTGTTAGAGAATGAAAAATATTAAAATATTTGAATCACTATGAAAAAAAATCAAAAGTTTTATTGCTAATCTTTGATTTGAAAAATTATTTTTTGTTGCATTTGAATAAATTTAAAATTAATGGTTTTATTTCTTTTATGAAAATTTATATTTTTTCATTTTTAATTAATTTTATTCAATATTTTATTTAGTCTAATTGATCGGGAAATGTAAGCATCGACAACAATTCAATACAGCAAATTTTAGCTAATTTGGATGACGGGAAGTATGTTTTTTAAGCGTCAAAAGAGACCAACGCATACCTGAAACAAGCAAACAATTAAGTTAATTTAATATAAAATTTAATAACTTTTGAAGATAAAAATATGCTTGCTTTCTTCAACACTGCTTCATGTTTTAAATACCCTAAAGAAAGTTCTGATGATAAAAATAGAATCATCATCATTATCACCGCTTCCATCGTCATCATCATCAGGATCATCATGCTCATGATCATGATCATCGTCATCGTCATCGTCATCGTCATCGTCATCGTCATCGTCATCGTCATCGTCATCGTCATCGTCATCGTCATCGTCATCGTCATCGTCATCTTCATCTTCATCATCATCATCATCATCATCATCATCATCATCATCATCATCATCATCATCATCATCATCATCATCATCATCATCATAATCATCATCATCATCATCATCATCATCATCATCATCATCATCATCATCATCATCATCATCATCATCATCATCATCATCATCATCATCATCATCATCATCATCATCATCATCATCATCATCATCATCATCATCATCATCATCATCTCCATCTTCACTGTTATCGTTATCATTACTTTCTATTGAGTGACCCCATCCAGCGGTGAGACAGAGAGTTCCAGGAGAAAAGACGTCACTCGATCCAGGTAGACAGAGGACTTGAATGTCATTGTTCAATTCGATGGGCCTCGCCAGTTTAATCAGTGCAACATCAGCGTCGGTTGACTCGTTAGCTGAATTTGTAAGTGGTTAGTTGCATGAGAGAATGGTTGTTTAAGTTAGTCATTGGATGCTGCATTACTAGTCAATACTAGTGCATGAGTTAGTCATTGGATTCTGCATGAGTAGTGCATGAGTTAGTCATTTGGTGTGTTAGAAGTTGCAGGAGTGTTTAGTTGCATAAGTGACTAGTTGCATAAAAGGATGGCTGTTTGAATTAGTAGTTGTATGATTGAGCAGTTGTATTAGTTAGTAGTTATTTAAGTGGGAGTTTTATGAATGATTGGGTTTTGGTTTTATTATAACAGTTGGTGGTTTGATAAGTAAAATTACGGTGGCATTAATGGTCGTGATGATGGTAATGATGACGATGACTATGAAGACGACGATGATTATGCCGACGATGATGATTATGATGATGCCGAAGACGATGACGGTGATGATAACAATTATTATGATGGTGATGACGAGGATGATGATGATATGGATGCCGACAAAAGCAATCATTGAGAAAAATATTTTTCTATAAAAAGAAATAAATCATCTGTCACGTGATGGTTACGTAATAATAAGCATGATTAGGAATTGTATGCCAGTAAGCTGCTAACGATTTCGGGTTTGATGGAAAAAGATTCGCTCCACATCTATCTCATCTTGCGATTCGTCGACATCTTCGTACATGAAATGCTCGCCCACTCTCACCTTCCACGAGTTCGGGTCAGAGGTCAAATACGTTGCCCAAAACTTTCTTTTTAATGAGAATAATATATTAATTCAATTTACAACTTATATGCGTTTAAAAGTTTAAAATGTATATTTAAAGCTTCTTGAATAAAATAAACAGTTTATTATATAAAAAAAAAACATGCGATTTGTAAATTTCTTTAAGAATTCAGTTCACTCGACTTTTAATAACAAACAAAACCACATTTCAATTGGATTAACAAGAAAGCTCTAAAAATTACTCCAGTTGAAAAATCATAACGTTTCTCTTCCATTTCCATCTATCCCTTTCCCATCAGCCTATCATATACCCACCATTCCATTCATTCATCCATCAACCATAACCAGAAGGATACCAACTCGAAGCAGTGTGCGGCAGAAATGACCCACTGGGGATGTATAAGAGACCCTCCGCACAGATGCTCAAAAGCAGTCCCATTGGCTAGCTGCATACTAACCAGCCACGGCCATTCGCCCGACGACGATATATCTCCTCCAACAATTCTCTTCTGAAACTTTCTAATGATCGAATCCGCAATCTCTTGGTCGTTACCATTTCCTTCGTTTTCCCATGATCGTTTTTCTGAGCGATGGGTCCCGTACAAAATGGCATGGTTTTCTCGGTACTTACTTTTACCGCAGTGGACCGGTATTGGAACCCGCGGCTCTGGGGTGGGAACTAAAACAAAAATAGCAATGTTATGGATGATTATTTAATGAATTTAAGGTAAAAAACACAACCGGATATACAAATACGGTTTAAAAAATTCTTATAGCACTCAATATTGATTATATTTATTACTGTTTAATAACATATATAACGCAAACGCAATAACATCAAATTAAATGTTTACTTTTATAAATAAATTTAATGAATTATAAAATTTTCCACAAACTTCTATCGATATCCCTCAATATGCTGTTGAGCATGTAACCTCTGTGGTATGAATGGTCACCCTGTCATTTTTGAAGATAATTGTATGATTTTGCAAGAAATATTAGAAATGATCATTATTTATTATATATTGAGCTTTTACTTTTTTCATAAAATTGTTTTCATACAAAGGTTACTTTCTCAGCTGAAATTTAAATTTTTATAAGAAATTTTAAGTCCATCATTAGATTTCCACCACTTATAAGATGTAAGTAAATTCCTATTTAATTTTTGATAAATATGTCAATAAATGTATTTCTAACGCTATTAAATGAGTGGGAGCGGGAGCAGGAGAACGAGCGGAAACGAGAACTGGGGAATGAGCGGGAACGGAAACGGGAAAGCAAGCAGGAACGGAAAAGCGACCGAGGGCGAAAGAGCCAGCGGGAAAGCAAAAGCGACCAGGAACGGGAAAGCGACCGGGAACGGGAGAGCAAGTGAGAACGGGAAAGTGGGGAAAGAAACGCGAGCGAGAGAGGCTCAGAGAAGCAAACGATAGAAAAACTTCTAAAAATCCCCGAGCAACGCCGGGTATCCCGCTAGTCACTAATATTATCGTTACAATCTCAGGCTTTATAACAACAATTATTTCTATTAACATTTTTGAACTCCGCCTTGCTTTTGCAAGCCAGTCCCAAGCCTGGAGAAAGGAGGAGAGAAAAGTTAAAAGGATCAAATTATGATCCACGACTGGAAGTACTGAGGTGCTTTTGACACAGCCGTTTCAGTCTTAAAACACTTGGTGTAAAGGACTATAAACTATTATAAAAAAAAAAAAAAAAAAAAAAAAAAAAAAAAATATTAACATTTTGCGTGTAGAGATACCGCGCGTCAAAAAGTGAATGTAACTGTAAAATTGATTATTTTATTTTAATTTAAACAATAATGTTATTCAAACAAGATTAAATTAAATGTAGTAAAAAAAGTAGCATGGCCGGGATTAATAACTGTTAAAACTGAAATTACAAAGTGCAATTCTCTCTCTTTTTTTTTCTTTATCTCTCTCCCTCCCACTTTCTCTCTTTTTCTTTTTCCTCGTTCTATTTCTCTCCTACTTTCTTTCTTTGTTTCTAATGAAAATGTATCTCTCTTCTTCTTATTTATGTTTCTCTTGCTATATTTCTCTCTCTATTATCCTTTCTCACTCTGTTTTGTTTCTTTCTTTTCTTGTCTTTCTTCTATTTGTGTTTTTTCTCTCTGCCTTTCCCTAGTGAAACGCATGTTTCTCTCTTTTTCCCTTTTCCTTTTTCAGAAGTTTTCTTTCTTTCTTTTTTTTCTCGACAGTGCGGTGAAAGTAAACTAAAATTAGCGATACTATTTTAGCCCGACAATTAAGTCAGATTATTAAACTAAAATCGGGCGTGGGTGGCATTAATTACGCGGCGCGTCCGACGTATCTTAGTACTCTATTTTTTTCTTTTTCCGTCTCTTTCTCTCTTTATTTTTTTATTCTTGTCAAAACAACTTAGATTTATCTTAGTAATGAATACTTTTGTTTTGTTTAAATAAATTAAAGAATAAACGATATTGACGTTTATAATTTACAAGAGAATTAATTTAGTCAACCGTCTAAATTAAACACAAAGCAAATGTTGTGTATTTTATGTTGGTTATTAAGAAAGCTAGAAGGCTGCCATCTAGCGACTGTATTCTTCTTATGCGCACGTACCTTAGCGTAACGTATGTATGGATACTTTCATATACAACACCATCACTACAACCACTATAATCCTTACTAACATCACCATCATCGTCTTTAACAACATAATCACCATCCTTAACAATCAACATCTTTTTCATCCTAATGCTGCTATAGAGCTGCACAACTACAAGCAAAAACTAAAAGCAAATCTTTAGTGCATTTTTTTATTCGAGGTGGTTAGAAAATAATGTCAGTCCCCCATTTTGTATGTATGTATTTCTGTAATACACAATCTGTATGTCTCCATGTATGTCTGTAATACACCTTTTGTATGTTTGTATGTCTGTAATACACACACTCTGTATGTCTGCTTGTATGTCTGTAATACACTCTTTGTATGTATGTATGTCTGTAATACGTACTCTGTATGTCTGCATGTATGACTGCAATACACACTCTGTGAGTCTGCATGTATGTCTGTAATACACACTTTGTATGTCTTGATGTATTTTTGTAATACACGCTCTGTATGTCTGCATGTATGTCTGTAATACACCAATTGTATGTCTGTAATACACACTCTGTATGTCTGGATGTATGTTCGTAATGCACGCTCTGTATGTTTGCATGTATTTCTTTAATACAGAATCTGTATGTCTATATGTATGTCTGTAATACAAACCCTGTATGTCTGTAATACAAACCCCTATGTCTGTAAAACAAACCCTGTATGTCTGTAATACAAACCCCGTATGTCTGTATTATAAACCCTGTATGTCTGCAATACAAACCCCGTATGTCTGTAATACAAACCCTGTATGTCTGCATGTATGTCTGTATGTATATCTGTAACTCTGTGAAAAACTCTGTATCTGTACATGCGTCTTTGTATATCAGTGTGCATCGCTGATGTGCGTATCTGGTTTATCATCTACATAACCTAAATACTAAATTTTATATTCATGAAACAATTCGATAAAAAACAAATGGCTGTGCACTGTGCATATGCATGTGCATATTCCATACTTAAGCATAATATAAAAGTGTCAAATGTGAACCGTATTTAAATGTAGTGAAATGAAGTAAAATGCGATCGAGGGAAAAATAAAATAAAATAAAAATAAAATTTTTATTTCTTTCCATCTCTTTTTTTCTCTCTCTCTCTTCCTTTTTTCTTTTATCTCTAATTCTTTTTCTTATTTTTTATTTTTATAAAGGCTTTCATCCGATGTTTTTTCTTCTTTGTTGTTTCCACTTTAAAATAAAAACAAAACTGTCACAAAACAAGGGTAAAAATACTTGAAAGCTTTTTATAATAGGATGATGAGCCAGAAGAGATAGGAAAAAATAAACAAAATAGTAAGAGAGAGAGAGAGAGAGAGAGAGAGAGAGAGAAAAGAAAGAAAATGAGAGAGAAAGAGAGAGAGAAAAAATGAGAAAAGAAAGAAAAAGGATTAAAGATAGAGAGAACGAATGAGGAGAGAAGAAAGGAAAAATAGAAACAGACAGTGATTGTATTTCTTATTTGTTTATATTTCTTGATAAAGAAACAGACTAAAAACCTTTACGTAATAAAACACCTAATTATATATTTTAATATTTGTTTTTCAATTTTTAGTCGAGCGACTAGGCCGGACCAAGCAGGTTCGCTTAAGTTTCAAATTTCTCGACCATTAAGAGTTAATTTTAGTAAAGAGCTGATAAGAAAAAGTACATTAGACCTCCTTTTTCTTTAATACGGCTTCAATGTAGAAGAAAGTTCAGCAGAGAGAAATATCCCTCACATACCTTCGTTGTTTCAACATTGAAACGATTGTATCAAGCGTGGAATTAAACCTGGACGGTCATGGCAATCTCCACCATGACGACATGCTTGGTCGCCTACCCAGTAAGCGACCATCAAACATAACAAACACAAATGTATTGCTTTTTTTAAAAACGTTTTTACGGGTTTCTTGTTTTAAAATAAAATTTATCATATCCCCAATCCTTTATTTGACAGTTTACAATTTAGAATAAGTTCTTGCCACTCCATACATACCGCACAAAAAATGTTTTGGTTTTTTAAACTCATTTTGGACAGAATCAGCGGCTATGGTCATCTATGGTTGGCTATGGTCGGCTATGGTCTGCTACGGTCGGCTATGGATGACTAATATAAAAAACCTAACCGGCTTGCTGATTCTATCATAACGAGACCAAGAGAGTCTGTTCCTTACATCTTGCGGGGTTTCGTGCTTGAAATGTTTTCTATGACGTCGTTTGTGCCGATTTCAGCCAATTAGTGAGAGACAATTTTTTATTGGTCGTGACGGGTTTTCCACGATATATCTATTTCTCTAACTTGGTAAAAATACAGTGTTTGTCTACGTCTAACGTCTATATTTTTATTAGTATTTTACTAATAACTTTTTGTTAAAGTTGAAAAATAACTTTACCTCTATAAATTAAAAAAATAGGAATTTATTTTATTTTTTACAAGAAACATGAAAAATACCCGATGCATTAATTAAACTGTTATCGCTTATGTCAGTTTCTGGAATAACTAATCACCGCATAATTGAATGCACTTATTTTTATCAAGTTTCATTTTTTCAGTACCTTAGCACCTTTTCGTTTCTGTGATAACCCAAATCAGATATAAATAACCCAGGGTAGTAAACTGGTAGGGGAAGCACACTAAAGTACTTCACGGGCCGCAAAAAATTGGTCCGTGTAGTACTCTAAAGTGCACCTATAATGTAATGTATTTTCAGTTTGGTTATAATTAATTAACATAAATGAACGTTAAGCCAGTTTAAGAATTTTGCATAGTTTTAAGTAGCAGCAGATTTTAACTTAGTGGTAACAGGGCACGTAAACTTTAATGTAATAGCAACGATTGTAATATTTCATAGCTAGAGATAGCCCGCAATACATACATACATACATACATACATACATACATACATACATACATACATACATACATACATACATACATACATACATACATACATACATACATACATACATACATACATACATACATACATACATACATACATACATACATACATACATACATACATACATACATACATACATACATACATACATACATACATACATACATACATACATACATACATACATACATACATACATACATACATACATACATACATACATACATACATACATACATACATACATACATACATACATACATACATACATACATACATACATACATACATACATACATACATACATACATACATACATACATACATACATACATACATACATACATACATACATACATACATACATACATACATACATACATACATACATACATACATACATACATACATACATACATACATACATACATACATACATACATACATACATACATACATACATACATACATACATACATACATACATACATACATACATACATACATACATACATACATACATACATACATACATACATACATACATACATACATACATACATACATACATACATACATACATACATACATACATACATACATACATACATACATATATACATACATACATACATACAGACATCGGAAATTATGGTTTTTGATTTAAAGAGTGACGGACAAATATTAACTAAGAAATTACTAACTAACTATTATTACTTACGAGTTTTTAGTTAAAACAAAGTTTAACAAAGTCAAAAAAGTTTAGTAAAAATGGTAGTTTAGATACTTTTTTAGTTGCTAACAAGAAAATATTAACTAAAACAATTTAGTTTTTTTCAATATTTAAAAAGTGGACTAAAATTTTATGTTTATTAGTTCTTGCGTTTACACTTTAGGTACTATCGGGTACTATGTTTATATTTACTATGATTTCTACTCAACTCTTGTACATGTCGGTGTATTAAAGTTGTAAATAGTCTATAGATTAGCATTTAGTACAGATTAAAATGTAAGTAAGAACACACAACCAGGCCTATTTAGAAATTACAATTAATTATGTTTACCCCGTAACCATTAACAAATGTTTATCTCTTATTGACCTATTGCTTTGCTTGTCAATGCTTTATTAAAGGTTCTCAAACAAGAATTTCGGTCTGTAAAATGTTAGCCTAAATCTTTGAAGAATTTAAAATTTCTTCAAAAGCATTCAGTTTGTTCAAATCAGTTGCCTAATCAATCGAAAGTGACAAACATAGTACGATTGACATCATAAACAGTGTTATGTTGGCGATTGACTGCAAGAAATTGATGAAGATCACGACGAGGTTGTAGGGCTTCCTTCTTGAAGCGTTTAAGAAAAGTAGTGCAATTTTTCCATATCTGCTAATGTTGACAGACTTTTCAGTGCTGTTGATCAGGTGTTGGATTGCTTTAAATGCAGAATGGTTGATAAAACCATTGACAAGCTGATTTTTTAGCAATCAAGATTTAAATCACAACTTTATTTCGGCTGAGAGGTTATCGGGATATAAGACTAATGTAGTTTATTAAAATAGTTGAGCCTATTTTAATTGCAAATATTGATTTTTATATAAAATTGGAAAATACAAATTTAGTTTTCTTAAATATTTAAAATCGTTCCAACATTTGTAAAACAATGTTGGAATAAAGTAAAACACTATAGTTGCAACTAATAGTTTAACTAAAGTTATTTAGTTATAAGTAAGTTAACACACAAGGCTCTCAAATACTGCGCCGCACTCATCGAAGCGTTTTTGACAAAATATTTAAACCCACCATCTCTTCTTATCTTGTGGTGTTTTTTAAAAGACATTTTAAACACATTTAAACTTAATCAATTTATTCATGAAATGTTTAATTATATTGTTTTTCATTCAATCACCTTATTGAATTTATAATTTTCTACTACCGATCTTCGATTGTGTGTAATGTTTTATTTTTATGTTAACATAATTGTTGTATTTAATGTTTTATTGTTGTGTTAACTTAATATGTTGTGTTTGCGTTGAAAAAAAAACGATAGAATCAATTTTTAAGTCAACCCAATAAGTCAGTTTTACTTGTTTACAAACGTTTGCTTCACCTCACTTGTCTGCTTAGCATCACTTGTCTGTTGTTTGATGTTTGGCTTAATTAATTAAAAATATTATAACCTTTACTTCATAAATTAAAACAAATACATAAACTTTAGTCGCATATGTCAGTTTCTGGAATAACTTATCGCCGCACGATTAAATGCATTTTTTATTATATTTTATCAACGCCTTAGCACACATCTCTTTTAGTTAGTTTCTCTCTTTCTTACTCTATTTCTCTCTCTCTCTCTCTCTCTCTCTCTCTCTCTTTCTCTCTCTCTCTCTCTCTCTCTCTCTCTCTCTCTCTCTCTCTCTCTCTCTATCTCTCTCTCTCTCTCTCTCTCTCTCTCTCTCTTTCTCTCTCTCTCTCTCTCTCTCTCTCTTTCTCTCTCTCTCTCTGTCTACCCTAGGTGTCAGATTGAATAAATGTTTATAAATACAAATTTGATTGCATGAATGCATAAAGATGAAGAAAAAAAGCAAGCCCACAAACTCACATTTTACAGACCAAATATTAACAGAACATTAGAAGGTTTTAAAACACTTACTTGCAGGTATGCTTAAAGATACGTTTGCTTCATGGACTCCTAAATAAAAGCTATCTGGACACAAATCTGCCACGGCGTTATCTACCACATGGGGCGATTGTATCGCATTACGCTTGGCTGTTTGAGAGAACTACATGTTATAAAAACTTTGACAACTTTTATTATTTTACACTTGAACAACTGAAAGACATAAATAAAACATTTATTATCTGACAATTAACACTCAAATAGTTTATTTTAAAACACAAAATAATCTAAGCTAAAATGTTCTCAAGTGCAATTTATTAGTTTATCTATTTTTCTTCTTTAGCTCTATTATTCTTGCTTGCTTCTCTTGTTATTTCCTCCACTTATATTTTGATTAAAATGTGGAAAGGCTTGCAAACAATGTGACTTTGTTGGTAAATCAATGCTCCCGTTCCATGTTTTTTGCCCATGATATAATATTATACGAGCTTCACCGGCTAACAAATGTCCATCCATGGAAAGTTTTTAAACTATAAAATTTGTTGTGTTGTATTGCTCTTTGGAAACTAAAGTTGACATTCTATCTTCTTTAAAAGTAATGTTTTCATAAAACAAAAATTTAGAGAACTTAAGGACACAGCTCGAATCTTTCTATCGCTCTCCAGCACCTGGTGCATTGAAGTGTAATAGTTGTTTCTGAAATTTGATAAAACTATCCAAAACGAGACTATAAATTATCAGACTGAAGCTGACCAAGCCAATAATTAATTAGTCTTATAAACTTCATTTAAGATGATCTCGATCGAACAGAAAACAAAAGGTCATTTTAAGTTCTTGGCCGATGATGCTAAAATTTCTGTCGTCAAGGGCTGAGCGTCACAAAACCAGCACAAACAGTTGTCGATGATGATCTGAGTCTCTGGCAGTCATGAAGAAAACTGATTGGTAAATGATAAAAGAACATGTGTGTCGAATAGCTAGAAAAATCAAGTCTGAACTCTTTTTGCATCTTGCTTTACAATTTTTGGCCCGATGATCTCGATGGAACAGAAAACGAAAGGTCATTCTAAGCTCTGGGCCAGATCCAGATGATGCTAAAATTTTTGTCGTTAAGTACTGAGCATCACAAAACCAGCACAAACAGTTGTTCTTGTCGATGATGATCTGAGTCTCTGGCGGTCATGATACATAAACATGTGTTGAATAGCAAGAAAAATCGATGCTAGAATTTCTGTCGCCAAGTGCTTCATGGTTGAACTGCACTAAAGTCTGCTCTGAAACCATGATGCAGGCTTCTTTAAAATTCTAGACACAACAATTTTTGACTGAAAATTGTTGTAAATATTTTTTAAGTCATACCCCTGGTAGAAAATGAGGAAGATGGTTTTTGTTCACAGGATCAATTATATTAATCTTCAGTTTGTCCCCATGAGTTGATTGACAGAACATTGCCAGGTAAATGTTGTGTTTTCAACTGAAATGGTTAAATCAATCCCTTTTTTAGCTGAGTTGAAATATACTTTCTTCGCCGATAAAAATTCATGTTGGAGTGTCTTCATGAATTCATATCTTCGATGATATAATGGTGCATAATGACTATAATGAAATGAAGAAAACAACTTCTGAAATGAGCTAACACTCTATATTATTCTTGGATTGGCACGGTTCCATTTCTCATAATGAACTTCATCACGCAGAAGTGTGAAATGATGAAAAGTAATACGAGCGTTGACTTGGCTAGTTTTGTATCCAGCCAAATGCTGAATATAATGTTAACAATGACAAAGCTTGTAGTAGTAAATAAACTGAATTGCTGAATAAATCCAAAAAATCTTAACTCTGGAATGAGAATATAATCTGTCAAAATAAAACCATTCGACGACCCGACGCGCTCGAGACAATGAAATAATAAACAACGAGCTGAAGCGGCTCACAGCTTATAAGCTAGTATACGTCGATGCATGCTACATTCGCATGCCTGTACACAATCGCCAATCGCCTCATGTAGTCGACTCATTAGGTTCTCACCCATTCAGGTTTGTGTCCAGATAGCTTTTATTTAGGAGTCCATGGTTTGCTTGTTTCATCTTCTATTGTCTATTAGAACACCTCTATAACATTTTAACATGAGCATTTCTTTGTGCAGAAACACGAACTGACTGACACACAAATGCCAACGGAAATGCTAATAAACTTGCAAACAGACAAACGAAAAAATGCAGAAAGACATAGGCAGACATGCCGAGAGACAGATGACATGTGCTAATTTCAGATATGCTTCATACTCTGCTAATAATTTCACTGATGAAAATTATAGTTATTAATTGTGTTTCTGCTTAGTGAATTGCAGGTAGATTCGTTTTGTCTGGCGAGGGGTTTGCCCGTGCCGAGTTTCTTATAGTGTGGTTACGCTAAATCTTGACAAAAAACAAACTGTTATCGGCCTTCTTGTATATTCCCATTTTTTCTGAGGTTTTAATACTACTTGCTATTGAAAAAAAACCAGGACCATTTCATATTAAGAATGTATCTTCAAAAATTGCTAGAATGGTCAATAAAACAGTAAACTATTAAAAACCTCGAGAATAGATTAGTATTAAATATTAAAAAAAGTATTAAAACTACTCTGAAAATAACTAATAAAACAAACAAATACAGATCAAAATTTGAACAAACCCTCTCATACGAGTAGCTTATGAAGATGGCCACCAACGCAAGCGTCACTGCAAGTTTCAGAGAAGTCATGGTTGAGTTTGTTCTGTTCGTAGAAGAATTATTTATTACTATCATATTCTGTGTTTTAAAAAATATAAATTCTTATTAGTTGGTATTAGGAGATCACAATTTATTGACACTTGTAAAATAATTATCATTTATTTTTGTATAATATAACAAAAATATGGATATATTATTTTGAATCACAGAGCAACTACTAAGTCAGTTTTAATTATAGACAAGTTTTAAACCTATTATTCTGCGTTGTGTTACTATAACTATTAACTGATAAGTAAATATCCTTAGTATCAAATTATTATTGATTAAAAATCATTTATTACAAGTTTTAATATGTGTTAATACAAACAAAATTAAAATTTCAGTCATCTGTAATGTAGACAATTGTTATGGTTTATTAGCTTTTATCAAAATAACGAAACATTTAGTAAATATCAGGGACGCCATTTCAGCAAAACCATAAGAGGAAGATGTTGACAAATCCCACACTTTAAATTTTTTTTAATTTTAATACTGCTAAGTTGTTCTCTTAAAATAGGTTATGACCGGGGAAGGTACTTTTCCATAACTGTTTCAAAGGACTTTTCAACTTTATTTTCTAAATAAGCTCATGATCTTTGGGTCTATGGAACCTTCTTATAAATCTGGGAAGACTCAATTTAGTGTCAGGAGGGTCCCTCTTCAACATTCGCAGGAACCCAATTTAACGTCAGGGTGGGTTAACGCCCCCTGCCTCCTAGCACTTCTATCAATTAGGAATAGTTATAATAATTGAAACGCATGGTGATTATATTTTAACGAAAATAAATTCAAATCAAATAACTTTGCAGACTCAAATGAAGAATCAGAATAATTTTAAGAAGGAAAACATTGAAGATAATCTTCGATTGGTAACAATGCGACAGTTTCTCATTAGAAAGACTCTTTTAGTTTCTCGTCCACTTTTCAAGCAAACGGAATTATAGCCGTTATCAGGTGCAGACACTACCACCATAATGACCTTCGTCATCATCATTATCATCACCATCACCATCATCATCATCATCATCACCACCATCATCATTATCATCATCATCCAAAATCGGCCGATTACCTTATATTGACTTTTAAAGACTGTTTGTTCATTAATATATTTAGCACACTATCAAATAATGAATAATATAATGTCGTTTCTGTTATAGTTTGCACTGGCTGACACTTCCCAGTCAAATTGCAATTAAATTTAACTCACTGGAGTTACCATAAAAAGGCATAATCATTTACTGAAAACTAGACAGTGACATTGAGTTAGAATTTTTTTTTATCCAATCACATTATCTCATGTTTCCCATATTTGTCTCATCTCCACGGAATGCTTCCCAGGCACAAAAAAGTCTTGATTAAATTCCATCCCGACCCAAACTAAACACGCCTATAATGTGTCACTTAAATGCCACTCAGATTGTATTGGCTTATTCCCGTTTGCTCTTTGTGTGTTTTTCCCACGTAGTAAGCCTCAATATTATTAATAAGTACCTGGGTGGTTAAGTTTTTATTTAGTTCAAATTAGTAAAGGAAGACATACTTTTCAGTGGTGCTATGCTTAGATGTTTACATTCTGATTGTCGCTCGTCTTGCTGCGACAAAGCTGAGAATCTTATGTTTATTCGCACTAGCCTGACAACATTCTAACTATAATGCTCATAAATGATTAATTGTTAAACTTAAAATAATTCAACTTAATTTCATTGAATTTTATTCATTGGTTTGTTTCATCAACAAATGTGTACAATAATTTATTTATCAACATGTTTTAACGGAATTCATCGTCTCTGAATTTTTAAAAGAATAACAAGTGAAAGTTAATTTAAAAAACTAAAAACATGCTTTTAAGATAGCTGAAAAATTTCATAGTGACATCGTATTGTGAAATATTACCCCGGTGAATAGTAAACAAAATATGTTTATAGTTACTATGATGATGACAATTTGTTGTCGCCACTATTATATGCTTCTTTAATTTGTTTAAATATTTTTTGTTTCTTAAATTTTATTTTTTTAATTAAACTATCATTTTTTTATTCAGGTGAGTTTATAAAGATCTTACGAGCTTCAAAAACGTCCGCAGACATCCCATAGACCTCCAGATTAGTGAAAGTTAATAAAAACATTTAAAATAGCACTAATCGGCCGATTATCGGCAAAAGGGCCGATAACTGGCTGATACAAAGCCGATAATCGGTACACCTCTAATCATCATCATCATCATCATCATCATCATCATCATCATCATCATCATCATCATCATCATCATCATCATCATCATCATCATCATCATCATCATCATCATCATCATCATCATCATCATCATCATCATCATCATCATCATCATCATCATCATCATCATCATCATCATCATCATCATCATCATCGTTGTCGTCATCGTCGTCGTCGTCGTCGTCATCGTCATCGTCGTCATTGTCATCATCGTCATCGTCATCGTCATCGTCTTCGTCGTCCTCTTCATCATCATTATCACGACTAACATCACAACCATTATTACCCCAGCACTGAGACCACCAGTTCAATTACTACTATCAGTAGAATAACAACCCTCGTTTTCTACTTAAACTCGTATTTCGTAGCAATTGGTATAACTCATGAGAGATCATTGCTCTTAAATCAAAGACCGTCGTTCGTCCTAAAGTCCCTAATCGTTCTGAATCGGAATGGAGCGAGTACGTTTGGAAGTGGGAAAAGATTTCCATGTTGTCATCACAATCACAATCGCTATCATACCTGTCGACATCATCATCATCATCATCGTCATCATCATCATCGTTGTCGTCATCGCCGTTGTCATCGTAATTGTCCTCTAAATAACGAAAATGATTAAAAGCACCACGATTTGATCTTCGCTCATGACCAAATGCTTTTCATTTTTAACAGTGCACCTCTTTCTTTCTTTCTCGTTTCTTCTTTTTGTTTCTCTCTGTCGGTCTGTATCTCTTTGTCTTTCACTTTCTCTTTTATTTTTTCCTATCCTCTCCTGGCTCATCTTAGTCATCATCCTATTATAAAAAGCTTTCAAGTATTTTTTACCCTTGTTTTGTGGTAGTTTCGTTTTTACATTAAAGTCCACTCTGTCGCTTGTTTTATGTTTTTATGCAAATGGGACTACAAAGAAGAAGAAAATATCAGATAAAAGCATTGATAGAGAAAAAGAGAAGGGGAGAGAGAGAAGGAAAGAGAGAGAGAGAGAGAGAGAAAGAAAAAAAGAGAGAAGTAGAGGGAGAAGAGAGAGAGAAAATAGAGAACCAGAGAGGGAGAGAAAAAGGAAGATAAAGGGAGAAAGAGAGAGACAACTTTTACTGCCAATCCAGCCACCACAAAGAAATAAATCGCATACTCCTCATTTCAACAGATGAGATGCTAATTCAGATCGTATCCGGCAATCTGAAATTCGTGAAATTTCTCCACCCTTGGGAATTTAAACTACCTATTTCTTCTCTCTTTTCATTTTCTTTCTCCATTTTCTCTAACCCTGTTAACGACGACTTGATATGTGACATTACAGACATCTTTTTTTTATATTAGAAAGACTTGTTTAACACCTGTTTCCAAAGACGAAGCTAGGGTTTTTGGCATTCTGAGGACAATATCTAACAAGTGCACCCCTACAAATTCTTATCTGAAAGCCTTTTCTCGAACAATAGTCATACAAACAAAAAGAACCTTCCGAAAAGATTTGGCGCCTCTTTCCAACAAATGGCACCCGGGAACACGTGTCCCCTGCTACCTAGCTACGCCTATACCTGATTCTACGCTTACTTAAAATGGAAATCTGTATACAGTAACCCAGACATATTCGTTATATGGAAACTAACTAATTATAAAAATATAGTAATGTAATAACATTACTATATTTTTTGGTGTCACAAAATGTCAAACTTTTAATAAATAAAAAAAATGTTAGAAAATAATTTCAAGGTATAGATTTTTACCAGCTTTATGTAAGTTTCAACAGTTTTATTGCTAAGCATGTGATGATGATAATGATGATGATTATTATTGTGATGATGTTGTTATGATGCTGATGGTGATAATGATGATGAATATTGTGATGATGTTGTTATGATGCTGATGGTGATAATGATGATGATGATAAACTCAGATAACCCGATTAGTTGCTCCTTGTTGGATTTCGATTGATTGAGACTTGCGATTAGGCTTATCTGATTATTATGTACTGATTTAAAAACTTAAAAAAAACAAAGGTTAACAGAAATTATTTGACATTGTCATACAAACAAATATAATTTGATACAAAACTACTCGATGACTCACACGCTGGTGCACCTAAAGAATATTTTTTATTTTTTTTGTCTTGTGGCTTTGTCACGTCACATAAAATTGGAAAACGTTTAATATATTTTATTTAATAAAATTTATTTCATTGTTAATAATATTTTATGTTATTAGAAAACATATACGTATCAAATTATTATCAAAACAAAGAAACTTTAAAAGTTTCAATTGAAAACTAATTAGTTGTATTCATAACAGAATATCCGCTTTTCTGGTCTTCACGACAAAAAAGTGACGTTTTTCATTGCTTTTAATGATTTCAGAGAAGAAAGGATTTGCAATAAAATTCTAAATTATTTTTCACCGTGTCTGCGTGTATTAGATTTTTAATGTTTTATTTTGTATTTGTAGTAATTTTTTTTAAATAAACGTTTTTTCAACATTATCACATTATCAAAATGTTTTTGTCAACAATATCATATCATCAAAAAAACATTTTTCATCATTATTATACTATCAAAAGGTGTTTTTTATCATTATCATATTATACTTTTTTTTCAGCATTATCATATTATCAGAATGATTTTTTTAACATTATCATATTATCAAGACAACATTGGTGTTGTTGTCATTGTCATCATCAAGGTTATTAAAAATAAAATCTGTTACAAGGGTTTATAGCTTTGTAGTTGGTTGCAAATTTAGAAGTCAAATTTAAATAGTCAAATAAATAATCAATATGAAAATTATTTTTGTTGATTTTTATCTGCTTTTATTAACTTTCATTTTTCCGGATGTCCATGGACGTTTTTGAAGCTCGGAAGATCATTATAAATTAAATCTGCATCAAACAAATTTTATAGTTTAATTGAACACAAAAATTTAAAAAACAAAACAATTAAAAATAAATTAAAGAAATATATTGATAATGACGACAAAAACTTTCATCGTCATAGTAACTATTTTTTACTATTCGCTTTGGTTTACTATTCACCGGGGCAATATTTTTTACAATACGATGCCGCTATGAAATTTTATAACTGTCTTAAAAGCATGTTTTAATTTTTTAAATTAACTTTTGCTGGTTATAATGCAATATAAAAAATTTAACCTTGTAAGGTCATAAAAAGCAAAGTATTGCAGAGACTTTAAAATTTTAAAAACTCATCTGAATAAGTTTTTTTTATCTCTACATACAAGTCTTTGAAGTTTATTCCAAAAATTAAAAAAAAAATTGCTAAAATTACCATAGACGTTCCAAAATACTTCACTTTTAAACTTTTTATTAAAATTGAAATTTCAACCCAACGTTTTGGTGTGGTCTCCACCAACTTTCTTAACACCCGCTGATTATTACGGCTTATCGGAACATCAAGTTCATACTGCGGCTTATAATGGACTCTGTCTGAGTCTTGTAACTAAAACGAATTATATAATTTTATAATATTTTGCAATTACTTTGTTAAATAATGTACATAAATCTAACAAAAATTTAGACTAATAAAACTAGAAAGTTTTTTTCTATTTAAAACTGACAAATGTTTTTATTTAAAAACAATTCCGAAACAAATTAATAAATTAAAATAAGGTGAAAATAATAAATTTTTATTGAATAACTAATTATTTAATTAGAAGGAAAATTTAAATCAACTTTATCCGATGAACAAATTGAAATCAACACTATAAGATAAATAAATTGAAATCAACCCCACTAAGCTTACCTGATACGGGAATGGATTTCTCTAGAAAGATGTTTTCTCAACTCCAACGTTCCAGCCAACTGACCAATTTATGTTTAGTTATATATATATATATTTCTATCGTCATCATCATCAGCACTGCTATGCTCGTCGTTATCATCATCATCATCGTTGCCATGTTTAACAACATCGTAATCATAATCATCATCCTTACCTTACTTATCAACAGCACAGTATTTGTCGACACCGTTACTAAAATAATTGTTACCATCATCATCATTATCATCACTACTAGGGTATGAATATTTCACAGGCCGATTTGTCACTGGCAACTTAGCCCGACCCGGTCTACTTCTTAGACCAACTTAATTAAATTTTTAATCGTAAAGTTAATTTTATTCATTAATTAAAAAAAGCTTGTTGTTAGCAAGTGTGCTTTAATGTAATTCTACGTTAGCGATTCTTCCCATGAATCCAGACAAATTCCTCCCGAAGGAAATTTCAAAATGTGAATAATTTATTTTATTTCATACATGTGGATTTCCACGTTTGCTGTTTTGTCTGGGCTGGAATCATCGACCATATAACAGCACTCGTCACTCAACCGAATCATTTTAATTGTTTTGTTTATTTGATAATTAAATTGAAATAAAAGAAATTTTTTAAATAATTCTTTTTCATCCTATTTTTTTCCATAATTTATTCAAGTCAAACATTTTTAGACAGATTGTGGGAAACAAAACGGCTGTTTGTTTTAAATTGAAACACGTTTGCATTTTGTTTGACTACTTGTCTTTTACACCCCCAACACCACAAACACACAAACCCATACACCACACACACACACACACACACACACACACACACACACACACACACACACACACACACACACACACACACACACACACACACACACACACACACACACACACACACACACACACACACACACACACACACACACACACACACACACACACACACACACACACACACACACACACACACACACACACACACACACACACACACACACACACACACACACACACACACACACACACACACACACACACACACACACACACACACACACACACACACACACACACACACACACACACACACACACACACACACACACACACACACACACACACACACACACTGTTTCTTTCACGATGGACAATCGTGATCAAAGACAGGTAGCAAAGTAGTAGCCTGAGAGGCTCTCGTAACAAGTTGATGCTTCTAAAGGAGTTGGAAGAAAAGAGTGAAAAAAATGAGAAAGAGTTGGAATGCTGGCAAGAAAATTGAATTGAAGAATTTTAAGTATTTATAGCAGCGGATCCAGAAATTTCTTAAGGGGGCTCCAAAATGTTTTGTTACTTTTTCAAAATTTTGATTGTCGTTAATCAGTCCGTTGTAAGATATCTTAAATTTATTTTTTTCCGTAAAACCAAACGAAAAGAATTAAAATCAATTTTTTTAAATTTTTTCTTCCTTTTCTCTGCAAGTGTTTTCTCTCTGGTTGTTATAATTCAGTGAGGACAAACAAATTGTTGCATGTTTAAATGTTTATATACTTGGGTGGTTCAAACAAGTGGTTCAAACATTTTATTTACATATTGGGTAAAATAATCTTACAAAGTTATTAATATGTAAAATATAATAAAATTTAGCAACAAAATTAAAGTTTAACCTATTATAGTTATACGATCAATAAGTAGTTAGATTTAATAATCCTATTCAATCAAGCATCCAGAAAAATTCTGATTTTCTATTCATTTGAACGTCCACTGCAACACTTGCAATTGTGGCCTACTGTGGTTCTAAGGAATTTCGATTTATTATACGGCTCCGCAATGAAACAAAACTGTTGATCTAAAAGTTGCAGGCAGTGCCGTGGTTAGAACGCCCCAAACCCCCGGTCAGTGGGGGGATCTGGATTAAAGGTGTCCGCAATTTATAGTGACTTAATTTGTTAAGAAAATTTACATCAAGTATTGTTACTTTACTTTCATAAATAAAGGAGCACTCACACTTCTTAACCAGGTGTCAATTAATTTTTTAAGAAAAGTTTTTTTTATAACTTTTCTTAAAATAAGTTACGACTACATCCTTCTACGGCTATTTTTGATTAAAGATTTCGGTACGGCAGCCAAGCAATAGTTTTGTAGTCTATCAGTAAAGGGCTCGAGTATAATGTTTTTGTAGGGGCCGGTCACACCATAGCCCTGGCACTGTCAATTAAATTAAAACTACTTCATTAGGAGACCTCAAGAACTCCGCCTCGCTAATTGCGAGCCAGTCCCAAGCCTGGATAAAGGAGGAGGGACAGTTAAAAGGAACAAATTTTGATCCACGACAGGAAGTACTTATGTGCTTCCTACATACAGCCAATTCAGTCTTAAAACACTTAGTGTAGAGGACTATAAACTATTATAAAAAAAAAAAAAAAAAAAAGAGACCTCAAGAACAGTCACAGAAAGTCACTGGTATGAACATAGAAAATCTTTTTTTTAAAGACATGTAATATGGCACGCTCGTTTGTCTGAAATTTCACTAATTTTTTGGATTTCGTTCCTTTTCATCCTATTTTTTTCCATAATTTATTCAGGAGCGTAGCCACAGGCAAAACAGGACCCAGCCAACAACAGAGCATGCAACAACAACCGACGGTGGAAAACAAACCCGATGAAATTGTTGAGTGCATACTCATAAACGACCCCACGAAGATCGACCCATTTAAATTTGAAGACAGCCTGTCAGGGTTTCTCAATCGGCAACCAGAGAAAACCGGCAAAGTTAGAAAACTAAGAATCCTAGCCACAAAAAGTGAGAAAAAAAGATTAGAAAATTTGACAAAAATAGCCGGTTATCAGGTTTTTAAACCTTTAGTTTAAAAAAATAAAATGATAATCACCGGTGTCCCAACTGGAGGTTTTGCTGGAAACAATAATCAAAAATTCAGGATCTACTGCAGCAGTGCGGATAAAGAAAAAAATCGAAGGGAGGTTCCAGGAGACCACTGCGGTCATTTTCTTAACATATGTTAAAAATAATTGAATCATGTATTGTCATCCAATATAAAATAATGTTGAAAGTTTAAGCTTCCTAGCTAGTCAAAAAACTGGTTAAATTTTGCTTTCTAGATTTGCTTACAAAAAAAGACACAAACAAACAAACAAACAAACAGACAAACAAACAGAGATTGCAAGTTGAATAAAGTATATAATAAATATCAAGTATAGGAAAAAAACGAGTTTTTTAACACAAATTTTGATTTCAAATACACTCGATTTAGAAATACGAAAGATGTTCAAATTAATTTTTTTTAATTGAATCATGTATTGTCATCCACTATAAAGCTATGCTGAACGTTTCAGCTTCCTATCTAGTCAAACAGCAAGTTTTTTAAACACAAACTTTAATTTCAAATACACTCGATTTTATGAATACGAAAGATGTTCAAATTAATTTTTTTAATTGAATCATGTATTGTCATTTACTATAAAGCTATGTTGAAAGTTTCAGCTTCCTAGCTAGTCAAAAGCTGGTTAAATTTTACTTGCAAGATCTCCGTACAGAGAAAGCCACACACAAACAGAGATTTTAACCTAAATAAAAGTTTGTAAAAAAGACCTTGTACTGAACCTTGTGGCACTCATGACGTAATTGGTGTAGTGGAGTGGTTCCCACACATTTTCCACCGAGAGCCAAATTTCATTTGTCAAGCATCGTGGCGGGCCACACGCACGTTGAAAAGAGGAAACGTATTTTGTGACCTTCAATTTTCAAACTAAAAGAGTACAACCAACTAGAATTAAATTTAATAAACAAAGCCATCATAATGCAAAAAGAAAATTTAGACTTTATAGAAATTAGATTGTGGATTTTAAAAAAGTAATTTTAATCAATTTTATGTTTGAAAAAACTGTTTATTACAGTTTCATCATCTTTAATGGTGTTTATGTAACTGCAGATTAGAAGCCAGTTTATCAATGTCTGGTTGCAGGTTTGTTGTAGCAAGTATCATCAACCCATTCAAATTTGAATCAGTGAGGCAAGCTCGATTTCTGTTCTTTATGAGTTTCATTGCTGAAAATGATTGCTCACATTTGTACGTGCTTCCAAAACGGATAATATAACGTTGAGCAAACGACGCAAATGCTGGAATTCATATGCTGGCAGCAAACTTTAGAATGATATCATATCATTGGCAGATGGCAAGACACAAAGCTCAGAAAATCTGCTTTTCAGAACCGAGTTACATTTCAAATCAATAATTTCAAGTTGCAAATTTTCTTAAAGCATCAGAAGTAAACCATAGATAAAAAAGACAATTGCAAAGATGATAAAAATAAGATAAACAAGTAAATTAAAAACGAATTTTTAAAACCCAATGCTTTTATATGTAATTAAAACACAAATTTTGCAATCAATTTTTTCTTATATTACTCTTTTATTTTATATTAAAGTCGAAATATCTTATTTATATCGAAATATTGAAATTAATTAAAATTAACTAAATTAATTGACTTATTGTAAAACTAATAATTGAATATTGCATTGTCTTCTATTTTGAGCATGTATGCAAAATTTGAAAAAAATCTATCATCAGGAAGTGACTCAAAAATTGATTGCAAGATTTGAAACAGACAGAGAAACAAGCAGACAGACAGAGAAACAAACAGAGACGACGAGTTAATAAAAGCATTGGTAAAAAATATTCCATGTTGAAGTAAATTTAAACCATAGTAAAAATTAGAAAACACAGAAAGTAAATGTTTTATATTTTAATTTGTCACTTTGTGAAATTGTATAGTTGTTAAATGTAAAACTTGGAGATTAAAAATTAATTAATAATTTTTTTAAATAATTTGTTTAAGGCCCAAGGCGTGCCAAATCCAAGGGCTAGTCGGGCCACATTTAGCCCGCGGGCCACAGCTTGGAAACCTGTGGTGTAGTGGAAGACAGAATTTTCAAAAAACTTTGGAACCAAGATAATCATTTTTACAAAGTCTATAATCCTTAGCTTCTCCAATAAAAAAGCATGATTTACGGTATTAAAAGCATGATTTACGGTATTAAAAGTTATAGCTAAATGTTTAAAAACCCCAATAGTTGATTGGTCTTATTCCAAAAGTTTGGTTTATCTTCTTTGGCTTAAAAAAATATGCATATGTTTTGAAAGACCATAAGCGATATGCAATTGTGTTGTTAAAATACACAACAACAAAAACCGATGATCTTTGAATGAAAATGCTTTACCCTTTAGTTTTCTGATTTTGTTTAATTATTTTATAAACCTCATCTATCATCATTGAAATCAGTTTATGTTTTGAGGCACTATATGCAATAACTATTTTTTGTTGTAGTGCTACCATGTTTGTGATGGTCAACTTAGTAATATCTATTAGGGAAGGATGCCAAACCATATCTTAATCAAGCATTATCACGCTCAATATTTTTTGTTTGAATCTGATATTGTTCTATTTTGATTTTATAATATAACAGTTGAAAACCGGAAAAGTAAATTGATAAGTGTTTTGTCAGAAGTTTAAGTCTTACTACACCATATTTAAATAGGTTTGCTCCAGATTTTATCAGAGTTTTGTACAAAATAAGTTTCTTTTTAACAAGCATTTCACCATTAGAATCCTTATAATTTCAAGAAAAATGGTTTAAAAAAATATGTGGTTGAACAAAGCTAATTAAAGTTGTTGATTATGTTGATTTATATCAGAGATTCCACCACTTTTTGTTCAATAAAAACTTTTTCAGCTGTTTAAAATCATTCGAGCATTACCGGTTAGCACAGCATCGAATACAGATTTTTTTAAATTTGAAACTTGTTAAAATTTATCTTAGATTAACTTATAGAAGACTGAATGTGTTTTTTCTTAATGGTTTTTAAGTCCAACTTAGTTAATTTTTTTGATCTGTAAGATTCAGTTACAGATTATACCAAAATGCATCAACGTCGTTAGCCATTGTAACTTTAAACTTTTTGATTTAAATTTGTGGAGTTGGTATTTTGTTGATTTGTTCAATATCTGAAAACAGTTATTGAAAAATTAAAAAAAAAATTGACTTGCTTCACCATCACCTCAACTCATCGTGCCGGCGTGAAGATTTGCAGCTGCTGGCCCAAGAGTATGGAACACTTCACCCAGAGGTCACCTCGCAGCAACAGTTGAAGGTTTCAGGAAAAGACTCAAGACGCATCTGTTTCAGTGGCTTTGAAGCCCTTTAGGACTTACGCCACTATAAATTCGTCAAACCATAATAATAATAATGTTTTTGTTGAGTTCACGTCGGAATTTTGAGTGCTGTTTGTTTGTAAAATTCGTTTATTTGCACTGTAATCACTAGTGCTTTCCTGGGAGTTCGCAGGGGTTTGCGCAAACTCCCTGACGTGAATGCTATGGTTGGTGTGAACCCCCTGTTAATCATAAAAAATTACTCTCAATTAATCTTATTGTCGGTGTGTGGGCTAGTCACTATTACCAAAACTTTGCTCTTAATTTTATCTCATACCCCTGATTGCCCGAAAATTATGGACGCCCGAAAGTTTAGGAGGTATTTGCTTCCCGCCTCCTCTGCCCATATTTTCTTTTTTAATTGGTTGCCCATTGAACACTTAGAACGCAGTTCCATGTATAACAAGTTGGTTAAGGAACCATAACTCGGCAGATGATATCAGGGTGAAAAACTCCAACTTGAAGGAATATTGTGAAAATCAAGTAACTATTTAGAAATATTTTTATTAATTTAATTATTTTGTAATAATATGTATAAATATATAAAATTTTCTAATTCTAGTTTATGTGAATAATTTTGTGTCTTTTCCAATTAATAAACAAAATAAAAGTTAATATGAACGATAAATTGTTTTTCCTGATAGTTTAATATTCACCAGATAGAGTGTGTTACTCTACCAAATAATATTTCAATAGGATAATTAATATTTAAAAAAATGTTAGAAAATATTCACTGCAAATGCGAACCCCCTGGTAAAATTTTGGGAAAGCATCACTGACTGTAATGAATATATATATTGAGTAAATTAATTTTGACTGCGTCAGTTGTTTTTCCTTTAATAAAATTTATCCACAACATCTATAAAATAAACCAAAATATTATTTATTTTACATTAAGCACAAAAAGTTTTATTATAGTAACTGTGCCTTTAGCAATGTTTAACACAACATTCACTTTCAGAGTTTTACAGTAAATAAAGTAACAACATAAATATAATTATTACAACATTAATGTGCATGATTTATGTTGTGTTTCCATTCAATTCAATTTGACATTGTGCAATATTAACCAAAGAAAATAGAAATTTTGACAATCAAAACTAAGAGCTAAAAAACCATACAAATAACTAACTAAAGAAGAAACCAGAACACTGCTAATGTTCAGTCTTGTACGCTGATGTCAAAAGTAAAAAACTTCCCAGTGGTTCCATGCAGTTTGACCAGAGACCAGAGAAGCAGTTGCATAGCCATTTGTATGTTTGTTCAACTTGCATAGTTTATGGTCTATTTCATAATTTACGGAGTCACAACCTCCATATTTCTTACATTCCATGATGCAATCCTGGAGACTTCTCGAAGTAAAAACTGCAACATAGTAACCCTGGAGCTTAAGATTGTTGCCAGGTTGTTTCATCTTCCATATAACTTGGTCTGCTGATAAACTACTTGTTATTAGCAAAAAATTCAATATTCATATGCAAATATAGCTTTAAATTGAGTAAATCAAACAAACTTATACTTTTTTCATCATTATATTATTCAAGTGGTTTCTAACACTGCGTCAGTTTTGTGACGCAACTTAGTTAGAAACTATAAAAAAATGGTGTTTTAGTCAGGTTGCAAGGCTATAATTTTTTTACGTTAGTTTGTTAAGAAACCTTCTTTTATGAACATAATCTAAGCGAATGTAAAAAAATGCTAACAATATTAACATACCCCGGTTTACAACTTCGTAAGCTTCCAATTCGCAAATGGTAAAAGCACCTTCTGCTAGTCCGAGAGCCTGCTGGGCTATTAGATACCTGTAAGCTTTTAGGTTTGCATTGCATTTCATTGGAACTTTTGCTCCTGGTTTCAAAACGCCAGGATATATTCCACACAATGGGTAGTTGCCTCTGACTGGCTCTGAAACCACCGAGTTCAGGTCCGAAAGACCAATAATGAAGTTTGTCATTCTTTCAATAACTGGCGTAATGGAATGTGTTATATTATTTAAAAACTATTAGAAATCTATATAAAAAATTACTGTTTTTTGTTTGTCTGTCTGTTGTTTTGCAAATCGGTAACTCGGGGGTCTAACAACTACCCTTACCCCCTTAGCTTATAAAACAATTCTAACAATAAATATAATTTGACATCTTAATTTAGTTCTTATACTATTTTAATGTTGTTTTAAATGTTTCCAAAAACTCACAAGCATCATCGTCTCTGGCAGTCAAGATGACAATATCGATAAAGTACTTGCTCATCATGTCCACGAGGAACCAGTTAGGCCCATCCGCATCGTCATCCGTGTGACCACAATGGCAGTTGTAAACATTGTTGTCGTGAAACCCGTCAGTGATGTATGAAGGTTCAAACGTGTAACACTTGTAATGCAGGTCCGTGTCATTATACACTGAACTGGAATTTACTGGTTTTCGTAGCAAAAGGTTTTTTCTGATTGGCTCTTTAGGTGATAATATACAATTAAAAATAATTTTTTAATGTCTCAAAACATAAGTTTTGAAATTTTAATAAAACAATGTGAAGTTTCACAATATTTAATTAACTTTTTCTCACTTGTTAGCTCAATTTACAATTCAACTAATAGCAGCTATTTTCAGACGTCAACCACACGACCAAAACTATGGTGACACGGTGTAGATTCGAACCGCCAACTTAACCGTTTTTCTACCAGCAGCCGCTAATATTTCTAAATGTTCAGATAAAAAACAACCTTCAAGTACGTTTCCATAAATTTCCACTTCACAAATTGTCAAATAACCGGTTCCATTTTCCGGTTGCTGAATTATTACAAACATTCCTGGTGGAGTTGTGCCAGAACAATTGAGTTGAACTTTGACGTTTAAAGGTATGACGCCAGGGTATTGTCCACATAGATTGTACTGCCCAAAAACAGGTTTCTGGTTATTAGGCGCTGTGTTGGTAACTCCGACGATGACATGTTTGAGATTCTCTTCGGCATTATAATAGTTAATTGCTGTTAGCAAGAAAAAATATTGGACTGATGTATAAACATTAGCTATTAAATTAAAAATATGGTTTTATTGCAAAAATGTCTAATTAGAACTCTCTAGCTTTAATAATTTCTTATCGATCCGGTTCTTATATTATATTTTCTGTTTCATTCCTGCTAGGACTTTTTTATCATAACAGTTCATCACTAATAAAATAATCAGTAATGCTCATGGGAAAAATATTGATATTCGTAAATCAAATAAAACCCACAGAAAAATTAAAAATAAATAAATAACTTGCTTGTGATATCACGACCACTATAAATGATCAAGGATTTCATCAGCGTCAGTTTACCAAGATCAATTCCCATCCAGCACGACGAACCAGGTCCTTCGTCCGCCATGAAACACATAATGTCATTGGCCGTTATTAAACCGTCAACTGCCAGTGCTGCCGTTGAATATAATTCGATATCGATCACTTGGACTGAACTGCTAAAAGTATATTTGCCCAAAGCCATGTTTGCATCTTCGGATTGATCTTGGAAAATAAAATTGAGAAAACTGACCAAATTTTTTATTAAAAAGTAGATGGATTTAACATATTATTTATTTCAAACTCCAAAAAATGATATGACTAACTAAAAACTTTATTGTTAGAAAAACAAACATAAATGAAAAAAATTGAAAAAATAAGAAAAAATTTGCCAATCAAAGACTGCGACTGCATGCTGTGATGTCACTTCTTGGAAGTTATAAGAAACAACTTAAAACCGCTCTTAAGTAGAAAAGAAACGACTCAATAGAACACGGTCTGTAGTTTTTTAAAAACTAAGGTAATTAATCATATAAAAAGCTTTTGTTTTATATTTTTTACCTGATTTTAATGTAGCACATAACAAAAAAGTAGAACAAAGAAACTATTTCCTTTATTTTACTAATGCTTCTGGTTTTGCTTTTTTTAATAACAAATCAATTTATGAAAGTAGTTAACAGTACCAATCTATTGCACAAATTAAATAAATCTTTTATTTTCTGTCTAATTTTATCAAGGTTTCATTCTTTAAAGTTGTTTGATCAGGGAAATCAATAATTATTTGAATGTTCCACATAAACATAGAGTTTTGGAAGCGACGAACTACTTTCCCCCTTTAGACCAAGTCTGGACTCCTGTAAAAAAATCAACCCTCATAAAACCTATTGGATAAACCAGTGTTAAATTATCAAACGTTTCAATCGTACGTTTTAAAAATAATTTTATTGAGAATGAAGAATAATTTTCAACCTTTCCCTTAAGTCAGAGAGTGTATAAGAAAAATGTTTCCTTGCATCTATCCCATTTCCACTCCGAAAACTCTACATCTTAATATGTAACACTTTTTGTCCGTAGATTGAAAAAATCCGATCAGATTATAGTGATGTTATACCAAATTAAATTGATTTCAAGACCACTTCGATACAGCCAGTCGTAATCAACGTCTAAATCGCTTTATCCTTAATGGAACTGCTTTTACTCATTTGACTACCACATGAGAATAAAAGGCTGAGTTGACCTGAGCCATGAAAATGAGCTCCTTGCCTAAGGAAGTTACGTGATGTGGGATTTTACCTACCCGGGGGTTGAACACGGAACCCCAAGCTTGAAATTTTAATACTTTACCGGTTTAACCTCGAGCATCATTTTTTTTTTTAAAATTGTTTATAGTCACTTACACCAGATTAATTAAGACTGAAATATCTGCATGTAGGAAGCGTATAAATACTTCCTGTCGTGGATCAAAAATTGATACTTTTAACTGACCCTCTTCTTTTATTTTGAAACGATCTTTTTTGATTTCATAGATGTTATATATATATATATATAAATATATATATATATATATATATATATATATATATATATATATATATATATATATATATATATATATATATATATATATATATATATAACAGAGATTAAAAAAAACAAAAATCTAATAAAACCTAACTACACTAAAAAAAATAACTAGCCAATTTGTCCCAAAACAATCCATTTTGAGTCAAAATTTTATTATTGGCCACAATATGAAAAAATGGTTCATTTGAGTAGATTGTCACACTTTGTACTCAATTGAACCAATAAATATTGGCTCACTTTATATTGGCTCGAAACGAGTCAAGAATAGTAAGCTCAAATGAGCATTTATTGGCTCATCTGAGTCTACTGTTTTGACTCATGCAAATTATTACTGTTACTTGCTGTACGTTACAAAACGATTATAATGTTTAGTAGGTATAGTATTAATATAGAAATGCTCGTTCAAGTTTGCATTGAAATCTGAATTGATTCAAAGCAAAATCTGTCTATACCTTAAATTCATATCAGCAAATTATTCTTAATCAGCAAATCAATCATATACTCTCCAGCTCCCTTCTACCATTGCAAGTGCAAAGTTTTGAAATAGATGTAAAAAGATAGGTATTTTCATTGATTCATTAATTTGGAAGATGAATGCTCTCACCTTGTTTTAACTGTCATGAAGCACGCAAATGGCTGTCAGTCATATATATCGGTGTGTGTGTGTGTGTGTGTGTGTCTATAACGTATCTTGATAACAAGTTATTTTTATACATTCCTTTTTTTAATGTCAGCACGTACTTCGACGAAACAGGTTTTGCACAACTTTTTTTTAGCTTTTCTAATAAATTGGTACGAAAACAGTTTTTCGTTTATCCTTTTATTACTATATGGTCAACGCCATTTCGGAGAAAACGTCAACTACGCGGTGACACTTGATAAGGATTATATATATACTAGAAGTATCACCGTCAAAAATGATGGTCTTTTTTGTTTTTATCAAATACTAGCGGGGTTACCCGGCGTTGCTCGGGGGCTTTTAGAGTTTTTTATCGTTTTTCTCTAGCTCCCGTTTAATTCCCCGTTTTCTCTCCCGCTCCCGGTCGCTTTCCCGTTCCCGCTTGCTCTCCCACTCCCGGTCGCTTTCCGGCTCCCGGTCACTTTCCCGATTCTGAAAACCCCGAGCAACGCCGGGTGACCCCACTATTTTATATATATATATATATATATATAGTTCCCGCTCGCTCACCCGCTCCGCTCATTTTGTGACGGATTTCAAATTTTTTTTCTATATTTGATTCTCCTTGACTCTCAAGGTTGTGTGAAAATTTAATTACAATCGGATGAATGGTGTAGCAATGCATAAAGAACATACATATATACATACATACATACAAACATTCATTTTTATATATATAGATAGATAAATGAAGATATAAATATATAAGATATATATATATATATATATATATATATATTAGGGCTGAACCGAAATTCGGTTTGGCCGAGTATCATAAAATCGGCATTACTCGGCGATCGGCCATTAAAGCACTGCCGAACCGAGTATTTAAAAATTTCCTAAAAGCAGTTCACGCTCCTGTAGGAAGATCTTGGATGCTACATTCACACTATACAACTTGTCGTGAATGACGGACTAAAGCCGTCTACTCAGAAAGCTGTAGAAGACATGACAGCCGTACCACGATCCATCGTAGGATACTTCCGGCATTCTACGAAAAGCTACAGAGACATTGCAGGAAATCCAAGTAAGTTTACAAAATTCTGACATTGATGCCGGACCATATCGAGGATGTCCAGACACGATGGAACAGTACATTCTACATGTTGTAACGTCTACATGAACAACAGAAGGCTATAGGGTTTTATTCGCTTGAAAACGACAATGCGACGTTAATTCCAAAAAGTGCAATTTGTAAGAAAAAATAATCAGCATTCTTCAACCCTTTGATCAAGAAATGAAAAGAAGAAATTTAGGAACTTCTTCTGTTGGAATGATTATACCAAGCATCCGGATGTTATCTCTGTTTTTAGAAAAACCAACAAATCCTGGTGATTATTTTGAATTCAACAAAACGCGGACGCAAATGTTGAAAGACCTGACATCCCGCAATGGTCTCCAACGTGGCTTGTTATTGGTCAAATGTTTGCTCTCCCCGTCTTCTGCTCAAAGAAGTTTAGATCCGCCACTGGATTGATTTCAAAAAATTAAACAAGAATAGCCCAGTAGTTATGGGATGGCAATAACCTCAAATTCTGCCACAATATGATGCCATTCTGCTTTAGGTGGACATTTAATCATATTTTATCTGCAGTTCAAGAGACTATATAAGCAAGTGGAAACCATAGTAGGAACGTTGTCGTTTAAATTTGAAAAAAAAAACCGCAAAAACTAATAATCAGCAGCCATTGTCAAGGCATCTCTAGTTACCAAAGACACAAACCAGCAAACGTCACCAATACGCGTCAGATGAAGTAATTTTAAATTCGGAAGATCATGAAACGTCAGAAAGTCGAAGCCTGCCAAAGAATTAAAACCTTCTCAACTGCTACATTACAAAATTGTCAGTTTCCCGGAGAATATAATTGGAGCACATGAACGCCAAAACGTTTGTTTTATGAATTCAAAAAAGCAATATGAGACATATAAAAATATGAACATAACAAAAGCTGTACAAACCGATTTCAGTTCTTCAAGAACAGTTCACAAGCCCCTAATAAATTGTACAACTAAAAAAATCTTCAGCACAATAAAAGATAGTCCATAATAAGATTCAAATTATGTTTTATTTAATAATATTACAGTCTCGCTTCCACATTAAACGGACAATTAAGAAACAACAAGTGTAGTTAAAATGTGTATGAACAACTATTTTCAACAAAAATACAAATTAGCTTCTTTTATAAAAAATTCTTCTTCCATGCTTTAAACCCCCCCCTCGTCTCCTCACATCAGCTTCTTGTTCATGATTTCATAAACCATTCGTCTCCTGAAGTAGGGCATGTGGCTCTGCAAATAAAAAGAAAACACAAAATCATTTTTTAACTAAACAACTTACAACCATCTAGGAATAGTTGTTTGTGACATATTTGAGAGGAAGGAACTCCTACCAAATTTGATTTACCCTCTACATTTATTCACTCGAGTAATAAAATAATACAAAACTCCTCGTAGTATATCGAAGAGAATTCAACGCATTTTTGAATAATGCATTCAAGTGTTCAGCTTTCTTTTATTTTATTAAATTATAATTAAATACAACTAAAAAAGTAATTAAGTAATTTTTAATATTTATATTTTTCAATTACAATGAACCGTATTTTATTTTTAACATTTCTTGGCGACCGTACATTGTTGTTTACGTTAGGCTAAATGCAAACTAAATCTCAAATAACTTTTTAAATAATCATTTTAGGATTTTTATTATATCTGTAACATTTGTATAATTCAATTGACTTATATTACCATTATTTTAAACTGATTATTAGTCATATTAAACAGTAGCTAAGAGGTGAATATACTCTTCATAGGTAGATATTTAGAAAAATAAAACAAATGCCTCCGAAATAACTTTTTAGCACAAATCTAATGCAAAAAACCAAACTTTCTGCACTTTCTAGTTTTCAAGTTTGTTTCTCTTACCAGCTAAAGTGTTTCATTAAGCTTGCATTTTACAACAAATTTCCAAAAATGTGCTAAAAAATAACTGAATGAAATTATCTAAATTCATCTTTACCTGGTTGAAGGAAATCTTGGCATTCCTCGTGACAAACTCTGCAAACTTGCAGGCGAACATTCCGCAGTCCGAACCGTTCATCTGCTGCGGGATGTCCTGAATGGAAATAAGCAAAAAAATAAGATATTTATTTATTAAATCATCATAACAACAATTATCATCATCATGACCAACATAACCATCATCATCAGCCTTATAACAACTATCATCACCACCACCCTAATAACTAGTATCATCATCATCAGCCTTATAACAACTATCATCACCACCACTCTAATAACTAGTATCATCATCATCACCCTCATAAAAACTATCATCACCACCACTCTAATAACTAGTATCATCATCATCACCCTAATAACAACTATCATCCCCACCACTCTAATAACTAGTATCATCATCATCATCAACGCAATCTCAACTGACCTTCACATTGATCTTCTGCCATCCTGTAGTATCGAAGACTTGTTGCTTCTTATCCTTCAGCTCGTCTACAAGATAGTTTCTTCAAACAAAAAAGAAAAACAATTTACTTTTAAATTCCTTTAACAATCGAATCAATTGCAATTTTAACTATTCAAAAACAACAAGTTTAATTTCTTATTAACAGGCTAGATGTCGCCCATCACTAAATGTGGACCTTATTAAAATAATAGTGGGAACCTAATGAACTTAACAGTGGGGATCTTTTTAGTATAAAAGCAGGTTCTTAATGCAATGTTTATTCTATAATAGTTTATAGTCTTTTACACCAGGTGCTTTAAGATTCAAATAAGAGTGGAAATTCCTGTCACGGTTCATAATTTGACCCTTTCTCCAGCTTTGGGACTGGACCGCAAAAGCGAAGTTGATTTCTTTACGAAATCAACTTTATTGAACTTCTAAAGAACTAAAAAATCAACTTCGCCCACAAACATGTTAATTCAATAAATCAATGTTGCATCATCAAGTTACAATAAAGAATTTTAGAAACAAATTAATTTCTTTAACACAAAAAAGATAAATAAATAAAAATTAAAAGATAACTAATAATAATTTAAAAATAAATAAATAACAAGTAAAATATAAATAAATAATAATTAAAATAAATAAATAACAAGTAAAAGATAAATAAATAAAAATTAAAAGATAACTAATAATAATTTAAAAATAAATAAATAACAAGTAAAATATAAATAAATAATAATTAAAATAAATAAATAACAAGTAAAAGATAAATAAATAATAATTAAAATATAAATACATAATAATTAAAAGATAAATAAATAATAATTAAAAGATAAATAAATAATAATTAAAAGATAAATAAATAACAATTAAAAGATAAATAAATAATAATTTAAAAAAATCTTACAGGAGCGCGTCGAGACACCTGTTGTTGTTGCCATTCATGGAGTCGTAGTATCTCACCTGTTTCTTGCTGAAGTCGATCACCTGCAAAAAATTCATCCCGATATTTACCTGTATTGCCAGGAAACAATCAAACACCTATCGGAATCCGAGACGTGAAATACGAAGACACCGAGTCATATTTTCTGATGCGAAATAATTCAATTAAAATGAATAAAAAGAAAACCAATGAGCTGCCAGAACACGACAGACTGCAAGAATCTTCCAAACATCTCCTACAAACAGCAAAGCAAGCCACATAATAATACACGAGAGCAACACTTACGGCAAGACACCAGTGCATTCCAAGGTGAACGGGCACGAGTACGTAAACATGAGCGAATATGTCAACACTTTTCGTCCACCTCCTGACGGACTTGTGACCTTCAGAGATGACCTTCGGGTAGAAGAAGGTGTTGAACGCGTAGGTGGGTGGCATGCTGCCATTCTTCTGGCTTCTATCCACAATCATGTTCATGTAGAAGTTGATTACCTGGATAATACAAGAAAATGTTAACAGGTGTTCGATTAAATAAAATAGTAATTAACGGACAGGTATCAAATCAAGCAACATGTATCATATTAAACAGCAGGTATGACGTTAAGTGACAGGTAATAATAAATTAAGCAACAGGTATCAAATTAAGCAACAGGTATGAAGTTAAGTGACAGGTAGTAAATTAAGTGTCAGGTATCAAATTTGCTACCCTGGCGTGCTGAAATAACAGTAAACAAGTAGCAGAAACAATACATGAACTGAATAAACAATCAAATAACGTTTTACCCCCCCCCGCCACACCTATCTATCACTCACCTCATCATTAAGCCAATTGAGTCCAGCCAATGTGTGTATGTCTCGAGCTGTAATTTGTAGTCTGAACCCGTCGGAGAGGACTTGATCGGGTTTCGTGCAACCGAGAGCTTTTTGTACGACCGCTTGCTGTTCTTTCGTGAGGTCAGGAAATTCGTCTTCTTCTTCTTCCTCGAGTATCGCAATAACATCTTCTTCGTCTTCGATCTCGATGTAATGCTCTTCGGAGGGGATCGGGAGTCGTTTCGTAAGTCGGATGAGGTTCGAGATCTGCGATCGAAGAAAGTCGCGGATGAATGAAAAGCGCCCGGTCGGTCGCTATAAATTGAATTTTTATGAAACGTCGTGGATTTGCGATAGAAAAAGGCGGAGTTTATCAAAGTTAATAACATCGCTCGAATAAACAAAAGACCTAATTAGTTACTACATCAATATTACCGGCCAATCAGCAACACGTCATTTTGTTTTAACAGCAAATAATAATACATTCAGAATGTATACACTGGCCAATCACAAACCTTTCTACTGCAAAGAGCTTCTCTTTCTTCTCTCATCTTCCTCCTCTCAATTAACTCCGCCTCCATTTCCTTCACCGTCACATTTCTCACTTGAACATCCGACTTGTTCAGCCTGTCAATCAAAGATCGGCAGAAAGTAAATAAATCAATCAATAATACTACACTTTTCAGAGCCATGTTTAAGATAGCATTTCGTTATTAAGAAATTAAGTTACCGGATTAAACAGAACATGATGGAACAGAACATGATGAAACAGAACACGATAAAACAGAACATGATAAGACAGAGCGACAAAACAGAACATGAAAAGACAGAGCAGTTTAGAAACAGAACGGCAAGAAACAGAACAGTGATAAAACAGAATAGTGATAAAACAGAACAGTGATAAAACAGAATAGTGATAAAACAGAACAGTGTAAAAACAGATAAATGAGAAACCAGAACATCTCGTACATGTTTTCATGATCAATATAATTTTCCCCGTGAAAATTCACTCATGCAAATGTTGCGAACACATTAAAAACACATTAATGCCAGACGCCAGTGTCACGGTCGGGAAACTTTCTATCAAGTTAGAGCTCAAACTTCAACTTCTAGATATATATTATTGGTATAAAGTTGGCTATAGAGAAGTTTGCTCGTGTAAAAAATCTATTTAATTCTACAGCTTCTGAGCAAACAGTGAAGAGCTTCAAACATTAATAAATAATTCCTATTATAAGGTACATTGTCAAATAAAACTTTAATAATACGATATTAGGATAAAATATCTCGTGGAATTTTTGTATATCACGAAAAAGTTGAATAAATAAATGTGATGTTCTGTTTTCTCATGTTCTGTTTCATCATAGAACCAAGAAATCAATACCCTCGGTCCCGTATTTAAGACAAGCAACAATTTTATGTGCTTCACGATTTAAAACGACAGTATCATCTTATATATATGGAAAGATGAGTTGAGTCAATAATCAATCAATAAAGAAAGAGGTAAAACATATTTCCGATCCAATGAGAACACAGCAACTTACATGCTTTCCAAGTAATCCTTGCGGAAAAAAGGGGATGATCTAACAGAAACTTCAAAATCATCTCTCAATCCATGTCTGTCGAAAGAAATCAAGCGAAGATATAGAAACAATGAACCAAATTAAATAACTAATATATAATATTGAACAATTAATTTATACTATAACAAAACAATTATAATATAAATAAACGATTTAAAATAAAAATTAAATACATTTTCACTAAAATAATAAATGACCTTCAAAGCAATCAAATAATTTGACATTTCACTTCACACAGCTTCTCTCAAACCACATCCCTCCCTCTAGTTGTATTATTAACCAATAACATACAACAATAACAAACCTCAAACTTGGTCTTTTGAACTCTTCACCTCGACCCGGCATCAGCAAGGTTGAACTTTGACCTCTGACCCCGGAATCCTCGTTGCTTGATTCGTCGATGTTTATCAGTTCAGGAGACTTTCTCCACTGGTTCTGACGAAAACCGGTTCCAACTTTCGACCGGATGTCGGATTCTGCCTTCTTGACTTCAGCTTCCCCGGCATAATCACTGTCATCGTCGATTATAATGGTACTACTTTTGGTGGAGCTGGTTGCCCCTTCACTCCAGGAGCGATCGTGGTTGCTGGATTTCCTGAAGACGCCCGAAGGCTGCACTAATTCGTTGAGAAAAGCTGTCGCCTTTTCGGCCCTCCTCTCCATGGAGTTTTTCTGAACATCGCTCCACCTCATGGAGCAGCGACTACTCCCGTCTCGATCCGTCACGTCCCACCGCTTCGCCGACCGTTGTACGGTGACGGGTTGCGACACGCCGACGTCATCTTCCTCCTCACTGCTACTGGTGTTTATGATCACTGGAGATGAAGATCGGTAATCATTCGCAAGACTTTGCTGGAGATCATTCGTTCCGACTGGTTTTCTTCTGATGTTTCCTCTCCAATCTTCGTTGTTTTTCGACTGGTAAGAAGATGAGCTGAAATCGACTCCCTCCAAGTCCGTCGTTGGCACGTAGCGAGCGAGCAGTGCTTTGTATTTCTTCTTTTCTTCCATTCTGAAACACTTGAAATTAAATAAAATTTTTAGTAAAAATAAATACAAGAAATTATAAAATAAAAAAAATAAAAATTAATATATATATAATTAAATTTATATTTATTTGTATATTTATGTTTGTAAGAAATACAAAAAATTACAAAACTAGAACGAATCATACCTGTCTAATTGCAGGCTGTTTGACCAATTTGCGCAAATTAGAAAACCCTGAATCTTTCTTATTCGACAGAATCGTCTGACTAGACTTTTTCTTATTTTCCGATTCTTGATTGCTTTGATTGGTGGTTGCTTGAAATCCGACCCAATTTTTGAAAACAGACGAAGGGGTTTTAGAGGAAGGAGGCGGGTCTACTTTGATGACTGACAGGTCCCCGTCGGTTGAGAAATGGTTGAACCTCGTTTCTTCCAAACTCGGTCGGATCAGGTGCGTGTTTGAGTTACTGTCACCACTCGCTGCAGTCGAAACCAATGATATTAACTAATGGACTTAAACTAAGATTCAAGTTAAAATTTAAATACCTCAAGTTTTATTAAAAATAATGAGTTTTAAATATATAATAAAAACTCGGAAAATAATTACTAAAAACCCGATAATAATATAAGTATTTTTGTTGTTTACTGGAGCTATATTTAAAACTGCTAGAGTTCAGATGCCGAACCTTAACATAAAAACTGAATTAATAATTTGTTTTCTATATTAATACAGACAACAAAACACATTTAATAATTAAATTAAATAACTTATTTTATTTAGTGCATATTTAATAAAAATTAAGTATTTATTTTGTTCAATTAACACAGATGAAATGATCTTTGAAAAGTCAATAAGCCCATCACAGGGAGGTCGGGTGTGTACATCCCGACCAGACCACCGAAATAAAAGCAAACTATTCTAACATCTGCATACATATTACAATCAACAACTCCCATTAAATTTACTAATTTATTATTAGTAATTTAAATAATTTATTAATTATTTAAATTACTAATAATAAATTATTTAAATTACTAATAATAAATTATTTAAATTACTAATAATAAATTATTTAAATTACTAATAATAAATTATTTAAATTACTAATAATAAATTATTTAAATTACTAATAATAAATTATTTAAATTACTAATAATAAATTATTTAAATTACTAATAATAAATTATTTAAATTACTAATAATAAATTATTTAAATATATGTTAATATATTACAATCAACAACTCTTATTAAAGCCACTATAAATAAATTATTCAAATATATGTTAATATATTAATATCAACAACTCCTATTAAAGCCACTAATAACCTTCTCTGCTGAATGAAAATTTTTCGTCTGAGGAGACGGTTTGTTTAGCTTCTGAAAAGTCGTATCCGTTAAATCTAAGATCTGAGAAATATATTGAATTCTAATCATTTATATAATTTGATAAACCAACTCTATATTCAATGCATATAAACCATTTGATTGCATAAAGACTGATTAATTGCATAGATTTTATTAAACATGTTTGCATAGCAAGTTTACTTGCACTGACTCCTGTAATTACATAGGCATCACTTATTTACATTGTAACTTTTGCAAACAGAAAATTACAACTCACTTGATAGAGGTCGCTTGCTGGTACAACTTGCTGGAGTGGAACTGCAAACCTGCACATAAAAAAGGATTCTCATTTTAATATTTTCTTTTCACGAAGTTAAACTGCATACTTGTTCGATTGTTTTCTACTGAAATAAATGAACTAAATGTCTTGAACCACATTCTAAATTAAAGCTGACTAAGATTCTAAAAAATTAAATACAAAACAGTTATAAGTTTACAACATTTAAATGATAAAGCCATGAAAAATAAATAATGCATCTATAATATGTGAATAATGCATTTACAATATGTCAATAATGCATCTACATAATGCAAATAATGAATCTACAATACATAAATAATACATTTATTATTTGTTCAATTACTAATTGTTCAATACATACATACATACATACATAATATTTACAATATACAAAGCTGATGTGTGATGGAGTTATTGTTTCAAAATCAACTCTTTCTAAACAGGTCTAGGTCATTAGAAAAATATAAAAACAAAATTAATTCAGCAAAGTATTCGATCTTTTTCAATCGAGTTTGTTTAAATGGAAAAATATATAAATAATAATGCATCAACAATATGTAAACAAATCAAAGAAAATATGTAGACAATGCGTATAAAAAAAAAGTAAAAATTACAATTCAACTAAAAGTAAAGTATTTTGTGAAAAAGCCATCAAGCGTCTTAATAGTCATCATCATCATCACCACCACTATCATCATCACCATCACTAACACTTACCCCAGTTCCATTAAAATCAATATTCATGGACAGATTGGTTGAATCTTTTTTAATTATATCAGGTGCAAGATAATCCTTTTCTTCTTCTTCTTCATCAATCACGACAGATCTGTCTTCTGTTAAGTTTAAATAAGATTATACGGATTTCTAAAAACATCATAAATAGAAGGATGTTATTAACAATAAAACTAAAACAAAATATTCGCTAATTAAATTATTTAACAGAGATGATTTATTAACAAATCTCTTTATTATAATCATTAAATTAAAATAAACTAGCAGTTAATTTATGTTTAAATTATTCAATTAAAAAAAGTAGACGAATAATTTCCTACCCGAATTGGAGAGGCGAGGTCTCTTATGCGCAACCGGATCAGAATCGACGAATGCTCTGAAATATTTTGATCGTTAGATTAAGTTTGCTATTCTGTAATAGCTTTCAAATCAATTAAATTATTTATTCCCATAAAAGTACTTATAAGCACATAGTATTACAGAAATTTAACTTGCATTCTGTCCCCACCCCCCCCCCCCATTTAGACACCAAATTTTCTAAGAACAAGCTCTAGAATGCTTCCCGCAATTTGCATTGAAGCATGAATCTGATGAAATATTACACTTTGAAAAAAAACTTTTAAACTTGAAGATAATCGTTTTCGTTTTTCTTGAAATCATTTTATGCAAATTTGTAATCTTTTATATTTCTAACATTTAAACTGTAACTGTTTGTCCTTTAATAACTCCAAAACTAACAGAGGGATCTGAGTGAAACTTAGCATGGTGAACATTTGCAATTTTCCATCCAAAAATGAGTTTCGACACAATAATTAGTTTTTTTTTACGTTTTCAACCATTTTTAGCAGATTAGTTTAATTTGAATTCATGATATTGTTAGTACAGTGCTCTATCATAGATGAAATCTATTAATGGAAAACTTGCACTATTTCCAATCTTGATAGTTGTATTAGCATGTCTAACCAGTAAAAGATTCACCACAGTGTAATTTTTTTCTCAAACCAGTGAAGTTTCTTTCAAAATATTAAAACAAGATCAATTTTACTCTACAGCAGCACCGACTGAGCCGGAGTTGATTCAGTAGCTGTGGTTAACAACACTGGCCATGTTGGCAGTAATCATGCCTGGTGTTGACTTATGCATGAACCAGTTTAATACAGGCTTTACTGACAAGTGATTGGCAAATAGCATGTAACTGCCAAAGCTGGTAATAGGTATGAAAAGCATGTTTTTCATTCAAAATCTGTGATGACTTCCGTATTGTTGGGAAATCAAGCAAGAATGATCTTTGCTTGATTTTATAAGAAGTTGTTGCTGGACACCAACTCGGCTTCGTTACAAATGAGTTTGAAGCAGTTGGTTGACATCCATCAATCCAGTTCACCTGCACATGAAGTGGCCAAGGATACAAATAAGTCAGCAGCAACAGCCTCTCTATAAATGTAATGTAGATTTGACTGTTGTCAACACAACAGCATGATTGCTACTTTGATAAGTTTCATTTTGAATAGAATTTGCGAAAAAAAAATCTACAATGTTACTCAAATTGCATTGCTACCACCTTTAAAACAAATATCTGGTAAATTAGTATCAACAGTGTTTTTTATCTAAGTCACTTTCTGGCTTAGCGACACGGGAAGACAAAGATCTAATAAAACTTAAAAAAACCTTTTAGATATGACGAATAACTAATTTAGTTTTAATTTAATTAGTCACATTCGGGTTACTTACAAAGTGGATGGTCTTTTTTGTCTGCTGGAGTCGGCGTAGTAAGATATAAATTCTTGCAATCTATTTGCTAGTCTCATAAACATATCGGCGATAATTTTAAGCGTTACCAATTTAGAAATTAAATTATGGTTTTTCGTTGACGATTAAAATATTCAAATAGAAACAATTCCCGGCTTCCAATTGAAGGAAACAGAAACAATTCAAGCGATAAAACAACACACAACAAAGAACTATTAGCAAACAACGCAAAAACATTTTGTGTTAATAAATTTTACGCTGATTAACAGTAAGACGTTTTATTTTAACTAAATTAAATAATTTTTAATTGTGTAATTTTAATAATCACACAAAATAACATTTCAGTTTTTCTAAAACTAGCCCTTAAACTTAAAACTAATCCTTAAATCACAAAGCAACTATTATAAAATATTTTTTGCAATTTTTAATAAATTAACTTGAAGAATTTCCGTCATAGATATATTCATAGATATCTATGGATATATTATTCTCATTCCCGTTCTCTCCCTTTAGTACCGTGAAAATAAAAAATAAACAATACTTTATACTTTCTATTGGTGAATTATTCTCGAGGTTTTATTTTATTCTTGTTAGTACTGTTTAAATACAAACTTCGTTTTATTAGTTATTATAACTGATATAACTCAATGGCTCACTAACTCAATATTTATAGCTCAATAATAATAATATAGTTTTGTTGGTTATGTAAACGATTTATAATTATTAAATTAAATATCTATTCTGTTCTAATAACAGTAATAACTAATATCAATATCTATAAGGCTATATGTATTCTAAATTTAATCAATTCTAATCTATTATATATTTTTTTGAACACTGAAGGAATAAGTAAGTCAGTAAGTCAAAGTGAAGTATACAAAATAAAATGTAAATTGTAAATGTTCTTATTGTTATATATTAAATTTTTAAGTATTACCAAACGATAACTATATTATATTATTATAATATAATATTTAGTTCTGATCATATTATGCGATCCATGCTATTGAAAGTGCAAAGTCAAAAACATTGAAAATTGTTTCTATGGTAAAATTTGTCTACATATCATTACCTACTTCAAAAGTAAAAGCGGAAAATACAGACAGAACTTCTTCCCTACGAAGCCTTAACCCTAACCAACCCTCCTCCTCCCTGTGGGAAGGAAAGAGTCATAGCCTAAATAATTATTGCAAAATTACACCTTATTCAACTTTATTGGCATAAAAAGAATTGTATATTTATGAATTTTATTTATATAAATACTGAATTTTTTAGAGCGTAATGACAAACGACTTTTTATTTTTACCAGCTATCAGAACTTTGTTCTTTCAACCTGTTGGATCATCGTAATGAAACCATAGTTAGAGTGGTGTCTTATGTTTTTTTTAATTAAATATGGGAAACAGTCTACCAAAACTAGACGGACCCACTCATGTTGTAATGGTGGGCCTCGACTCAGCAGGAAAGACAACTGTCTTGTATCGACTCAAGTATGAACAGTATGTCAACACGATGCCCACTGTTGGGTTTAACTGTGAGAAGGTTAAGGGAACTCTGGGAAAAGCCAAAGGAGTCAGTTTTATCATTTGGGATGTTGGTGGCCAAGACAAGGTTTGAATTGAATAATTCTTAAATAGTTTCTTGTGTATAAAGTGATCTTATTTTTGAGTAATTTTAAAGTATAAGCTAGAGCTAGTTACGAATAAATTATTTAATTTTGCTTTTTTCCAGGTTCGTCAGTTGTGGCGATCGTACACTCGTGCGACTGATGGAATCGTGTTTGTCGTGGACAGCGACGACCTTGAAAGAATGGAAGAAGCTAAAGTGGAGCTGTTGCGCACCTCCCGAACCCCTGAAACATCGGGGGTTCCTATCGTAGTAGTGGCAAACAAGCAAGATCTGCCTAGAGCCTTGGACATTCAATCGATTGAAAAGTGCCTGGGATTGCAGGAGGTTGCAGCCCACGGTTCTAGGTCCGTCAAGGCAGTTCCAGCTTGCGCCATCACGGGCGAGGGCTTGGAGTTTGCCCTTGATCAGCTGTACCAGATGATTCAGGAGAATAGAAAAAGAAAGTCTGCTAAAAAGAAGCGGTGATATCAGGTATAAGATCATTAAGTAGGGAGGGGAGAGAAGCACACCTTATCTAGTTATTTCATTTTCTTGGTAATTTCATTTCGTTTTTCTTTCTAAAGATCTTTTTCCAATGGAGACAAATTTGAGATGGTCATTTTGTTACTTCCGTTTAGTTTTGTTTCAAGTAGTTTTATTTATATATATTCGATCATATCTCTTTATATCCTTTTAATTCATTAATTCAATTATTAGTTTTTTTATCTGTATTTTATATAATGATTATTTCATTAGAAATTTGTTTTTTGTTTTTGATAATTCATCAATTAAATATTGTTTGGTTACCTTCTATTTTACTCGAATTTTATTCAACTTGTTTTTTAAATTTAATAAAATAACTTTAATTTTAAATTTGTTATTGACATTATTTTAATATAAATTGTTTTAATGCAACTACTTTTAAAAATTTAATTAATTAATTAATAAATTAATTAATAATATTATTTAATTTTTAATATATTTATGTTATAACTAATTTATTGTTTTTTTTTACATATTTGAGAAAATTAAATTTTTATCATATTTCATTAATTACTTCGTGTTCCTGATGCTTTTCAAGTTTATTTGGATTTCATTAAATCCAGTTGAAGATCTTTTTTTACAGTTGAACTTTTTTCTCTCCGATTTGTTTTCAATTGTTTTTCTATGTTTTCATACCTTTATTAATTTTTTGAACAAAAATCTAGTTCAAATTTCTGTGTTTCGCAAAGAAGCTGAACAAGATCTTTTGAGCTCACCCAATAAGATCTTCTCCAAGTTTTATCATTATATCACGTCTCTCTGAATTACAATTTTTTAAAATAATTCTAATTTTTTAAAACTCATTTCTAATATTTATAACATTTTAAGTACTTTTAGTGTTTTATACCTAATCAACCCCTTTTTAAGCTTTTTTGGGGTTTTTCCCATCTTTCTGATCATTTGAAGAAGTTTCTTCTATCCATTTCTCTTGCCACAATTAAGACATTTTTCGGATGGAAGAATATCATATCCTTTTTTAAGCCTTTCAAACTTAGAAATAAACAAAGAAATAAAATGTCATGGTAATGGTAGCCATGACAATTTTTCGTAGGTTTATTTGTTGTCAATTTTTCTAAAACAAATAGTTATGCAGATTTTTGTGGACAAACATTTTCGCAAATATCAACTTTTTGATGTTTGTTTTTCCATTTCTCGGCTACACGACAAGTTGAAGTATAATCCGATTCCCGTTTTTTTTTGCGTTGTTGTCTGCTGATATTCGATATCTTTCGTTGTCAGTTCACGTTTTCACTTCCCGTACTGCTGAATTTCCGTAGACAATTTCACGAAAGAAAGAGTAGATGCATTGTGCATTGTGATCCTAGAGATGCATTCAGATTTTTCGAATTTCTTCTCTTTATGTAAAACCAGTTTGTTATGCATTTCTATTGTTCTATATATATATATATAAAAGATTACTTGAAGAGTAACAATGACATTATTTTCTTTTTAGTGTTTTTTTCCTTTTTTTTTATTTGCGATAAGCATGATTAGACAGAAAAGCATTTCTTTGTGTTTCTTAAGTAGGCGTTACAATTTTTTAGAAACACTTTTTTGTTTGATTTTCTTGAATTGGGCTAAAGTCTGTTAATAGTTTGACATTCATTTGTAGGTCTATCTTTTTTTAGTTGGATTTTTTATTCTATTTATTATGTTAATGGTGGTGGTGATGATGATGATGATGGTGCTGTGCTGGTTTAAAGAATGGTGCTTAATTGAATGAAACTTTCAGTTTGGTATTTCAAATATTTTTGCCTATTAAGTCAATTAACATTTGTTTGTTTGAACTATTTGTTTTATCTATCAATAATGATTATATAATGGTGATAATAATTTTTATTGCGGCGCTTTATTGAAAATGGAAATTTCCGAAGCTTCAATTAAAAATGTTCGCAGAATTTTTTTTCATTTCTAAGGGCAGAAATTTCATTTGAACGTTTTGTAACACGAAATTTCTAATAAATTTTACATTCAATAAAATTGAAAAGTGACTTCAATGAAAGTTTTCAAAATTTAATCATGGAGTATTAAGAAATTGCTGCATTCATATATCATTGTAACATTTAATTATTATCAAAATTGGAATTTTACATTTGGAAATGAGAGTTTCAGGCTCTGAAAAGATGAAGTCTTGATATGTATATGCTTTCAGAGCTGCCTATTCGAGATCTGTAGAATGATTGTATCATTTACAAATATGATATTTAGGCTGGTCACTTATGTGATAAAATCTTTAATGTGATTAGTTGTCCATATTATAACAATACAGATTGTAGATCCGTTAATTATATAGCGTAGCAGCAGGCTAACTTTTAAATTAGAGTAGCCATGACAAGGTCTGAGGAACGTTGTAAGTTCCCAAAGTGGGATCTGGGGATCCCCCTGCCGCCAACGCATTTTAGAGGATTGGAATCTAAATGGAGCCTAATCTAAGCTATTGAAAATAATATAAGTATGGCTTTAAATTATTAAAATTTTGCAGCGCTTATATTAACTTGCTCTGTTGTTTGGCCTGCGTAGCAGTATAGTTTAGGAATATAATCCGGCATGGAGGGGTGGGGTAATCTGAAAGGTTGTTATTCTAAAACATCGACCACGGGTTAAAAATTAATAAGTCGTGCAAATATGACTGTATGGTGACTTTCGTAGAAATCGAACTGAGAGATGAACAGGAATATAGAGGAAGAAGAATCACAGTTGGCAAGAGTCTCAAGCAGGGGCGTCATTTGCGGGGGGGGGGGGGGGGCAAGGATTTAACGAAAAAAAATTATTTTTAGAAAACAAATAGCTACAAAGTTCTTGGAGAAGATTTTGAAGAAGTTTTTTGAAAAGTAGCTGCGAATACTTCCTCCCGGTTATCTACACTTTTGAGAGAAAAGTGTTTAAATTTTGTAATTTTTTCTAAGTAGGTAGCTATCAAAACTGAATGCATGATTTTGGAAACCTGGGGCAGCGCTTTGCGTTAGCAAATAATATGGTTTGTATAATTTCAGTTTATTGGTTTTTATTTAAAAACATTAAAATATTTGTAAAGACAACTTTTTTTCACAATGTATATTTCCATTTCATCAGTGTAACCTAAAAAAAATTGTACTCACAAAACATTGATCAGAGTTGGTACCAGACTAGAGCCCTGCACGGGACGTGTTCGGCGCGGGAACATATATTAGGGTTATCATACGGATCGGGTCAGACCAAAATCAGCATGGGTCGAGGCTATTGAGCTGAGGTATTTGTGGTAATAACAAGTAAATTAAAAACGAATTTTTAAAACCAATGCTCTTATATGTAATTAAAACACAAATTTTGCAATCAATTTTTTCTTATATTACTCTTTTATTCTATATTAAAGTCGAAATATCTTAATTATATCGAAATTAATTAAAATTAACTAAATTAATTGACTTATTGTAAAACTAATAATTGAATATTGCATTGTCTTCTATTTTGAGCATGTATGCAAAATTTGAAAAAAATCTATCATCAGGAAGTGACTCAAAAATTGATTGCAAGATTTGAAACAGACAGAGAAACAAACAGACAGACAGAGAAACAGAGACGACGAGTTAATAAAAGCATTGGTAATAATAATAAAAATATCATCAAAAAGCATCGAATTTAAATATCTCAACTATTTTCATGAAAATTTCGTACACGCTTGAGAATCGCGGTCAGTGAGTGTGGTTCGTGTTAACTTGGTAAAATAGTCTGCCAGTCGCTTAGCGTTTTGTGGTCAAGAAAACCCTCAAGAAACCCCTCAAGAAAACCCTCAAGAAACCCCTCGATAAAACCCTCAAGAAAATTAACTAAATTAATTGACTTATTGTAAAACTAATAATTGAATATTGCATTGTCTTCTATTTTGATCATGTATGCAAAATTTGAAAAAAATCTCTCATCAGGAAGTGACTCAAAAATTGATTGCAAGATTTGAAACAGACAGAGAAACAGACAGACAGAGAAACAGAGACGACGAGTTAATAAAAGCATTGGTAAAAATGAACTGGACCGGGCTTGGGATTTTGTATCTATATAACCGGTCAGGTTTAAAAAAAATCGGTCAGTGCAAGGGTTTGAGAAATAAATTAGCACATTAGGTAAGGCTGCTTACACCATTATTAACACAAGTTAAAAAAATAGGTCAAGACAACCCAGTAACTGCAGTGGCGTAGCTAGAATTTTTGGCACCCTGGGTAAAGTCTAAGGAATACGCCCCTAGAAAATCATATCTGAAAGTTTTTCCACGAAACAGATCTAACGAATGGTAGGGACAATTGTAGAAGTTAATTTTCCAAAAATACTTTGAAAACCTCAAACACTTTTGCCTCCAAAATTAGCTGATGAACGGTGGCACACGATGTAGGTCCTCCATAAATCAGTCACTGGCTTCAACTTACTTTTTTCTCCAGTCTCAGTTTTTTTGGAGAAAAGTATATGAAGTTTTAATAAATTTTTAAAAAGTATCTACGACTACCCCCTCTCCGCCCATCCGCTATTTTTGGAAGAAAAATATAGCATTAGAAAAATACAATTTTAGAATCTGTGGGTTTTATAAATTTTTTGCTCCCCTAAAGTTTTGCCCCTGGTCTCAAGATATAAAAATAATAATACATTTCAAGAAGGTTAGGGGGTTGTAAAGAACAAAAGAATCTGCGCGTGTTAAAAAGAGATGAAAGAAATGAATGGAAAGATAACTTGAAAACGAGGCGTCATAAAAAATGTCTTTTCTCTTCAAATAATTCAAGAAGGATGTTTGACACGCGCATGCGCTTATTTATAAAAAAATTTTTTTAATTAAAATATTAAATCAAAATTTTACACGACTGTGTGGAAACATTTTCAAATCTAACATTTGTTCTCACGGCTAATAAAGTCGCATATAATTCAGTTAGGCACACTGAGTCTCAAGTCATGTCTGATAGGTATAAATAGCTATAAGTAGTGGCTTATGACGTTATGTGAATATTAGTGAATAATGGTACTGTCATTGATGTATCAATGGGCACTGTTCATTAAGATATGCTATGCAATATTCGGTTGATAAGTCTATGCGAGTAATTATCATAAAATAATTAGTTAGGCATAATTTAATCTACATTTAAAGATTTTGGGCAAGCGAATATAACCCCAGGAAGCAACACGTTGGAATCACGGAGTTACTTGCCATCCACACTTTTCCTAAGCGGTTTCATATTATTACCCAGCCTAAGCTGGTACTCATTTTTCGTCCTCAAGGGGATGAAAGACTGAGTTGGCTTGAGCTGTAGGTATGAAATCATTGACCAAGGATGTTACGCGATGTGAGATTCCGCTCTGAAATCGAACCCGGGACCTCAAATGTAGAAGTCCAAGACTTTACCGCGTTACCATCGCGCCTCATTTAAACTAAATTAAACTCGTAGATTAAATAATTAAAACTATAGTTTTACATCTGTGGTCTCTGTTGAGTGCTAACCCTCAAACTAGACTGAGTTGGTGGAAAGGGTGGAAATTTATCTAAATAGCTTAAAATGAACAACATTTTCATCCTTTCACCACATATTTTTCGACTGCAGCGCCATCTAACAGCGTTACGCATACCTCGAAGAAACAGTCACACAGACATATCCTACGTTTATAGGAGGTTATTACATTTGTTGATGATGGTGTGGTACGGGTGTCAGTGTCATGACCTGATCCGATGTTCGTTACCACCCGACAGGGACCGGTAAAGGGGGTGGGGCATGCATCCCCCACCAGATTATGAACTAAGTTTTTTAAATATATTTTTATAAACGACCGGAATCTCCCAAAATGTTTAATGTTTTGAAAAAATACTTACGACCACGCCCCTTCCCGATCATCAGTTTTTTGGGCGGAAAATGTGTGAAAGTCTTTGGAAAAAAATGATTTCTTGGATCTGCCACTGCTACCCGACAACCAATTATTTTAGCAGAATCCATAACCAAAATGCTGAAAATTGTGAACCAGAATTTGAAAAAAAAATAAAAGGTTAAGTCTGTGACATCCCTATTATGAGAACCTATGTTATTAGACAGTTGAATAACAAATATTGTGTTATAGCGGGAACATGTTTGCGTCATTATATAAATGTAAAAAAGCTCTCACTTTGTAACGAGGAGATGAATAATAAATCAAGGTTATAAATGTCGATATTTAATCACTCGTCGTACAACAATTTCGTTGATTGCACAAAAAACCTGACATGGCACACATCAAGAGTTCTTTAAAAAAAATCAATCTTCCGGTAATTAAGTTGGAGAATCAATCGCTCTTTTGAGTTTCACTTTCAATTAAACATTCATCTTTCATTGGATTATGCGTTGTTAGCTTTTTAAATCAGTCGAGCGATAGAATTTATTGACGTTATAGAATTAATTTGTTGTGGCGCTTAGTATTTTATGTGTGTGTGTGTGTCAAATGATTTTAAAATATATTCCAATTTAATAATTAAATAAGTCAGCTACATTGCAGCATATTCTTAATGACGCAGTTGCAGTAATTTTTTATGTTCTGCTTATTTTATCATCGCAACTATTGACACTCATGGTGGTCATCTCCATCATCATCATCGTCATCATCATCATCATCATCGTCGTCATCATCATCAGCATCGAATTGTTCCTCAAATTTAATTTCCCTCATGTTGTTTGTCCGACGTTCCAGGAATTTCTGCTCTTGCTGAGCTAATGCAGTTGTTGTGTTGGAAAATGAATCATTTATTATTTTATACATTTCTTTCTTTATACATTTTTGTTTATTATTTGTTTTTTCTCTAAAACAAAAAATAGATTTTTATCAATATTTCATCTTTGGTTTTGTCTGATGCAACAAGAATAACTTTTCTACTGTTCAGTACAATGTTTTCATAAGATAAATTGTTTGAAAAGTGTATTATTGTTTATTTTATTATTATTACTCCGGCCATCGTCGTCATCATCATCATTACCACCACCACCATCATCATCATCAATTGTCATCATCATCATCATCTTCGTCGTCGTAATTATCCTCAGCATCATCATCATCTTCGTCGTCATCATCGCCATCACCATCATCACCACCACCATCATCATAATCATCGTCGTCGTCATCGTCATCACCATCATCACCACCACCATCATCATCGTCATCGTCGTCATCATCGTCATCGTCATCATTATCATCAGCATAGTCACTTTAGTGAAGTGCTTCTTTTTATTTAAAATTGTTTTCACTAAAATAACTGTTTTTAATCATAAAGCTACGTTCATTAAATTACTATTAAATATCAAATTTGTATACTTTCAGCAATAAAAATTTTTTTTCTCTTTTCCATTTATTTCAAATTTGTTCCTTTTTATTATCAAATTTAATTAGATTAAAAATAAATTATTTCCAAACTTAAAGTTTTCATTTTTTTAAATGGCTCAAAATTATGCTTTATTTTTTAATTGTAAAACATTTAATAGAAACGTCATTATTTTTTTTTATAAGCAACAGAAAGAAAGGATTCCACATTTCAAAATTTAGGAAAACCTGCCACTGCAGGCAGATCAAAAATATAGGAAAAGCTTTCGATTTAACTAAATTGATGCATAAACATATAATTATTGACAATAATTTTATTTTTACAGTTGAAACTAGAAACAAAAAGTTAGCCTGCCTAGATAAAGAGATGAGAAAGAGGCTTAAAGTCTACGAAATGTCTTTTAGAGGAACTGTAGGTAAAACAAGCATCTAAAAAACCACCATTCATGGGGAACTAATCAATTTCGTGACTCTTAAGAGATTTACCAGTAGAGTAGTACAAACAGGCGGTCACGTCATTTGAGTCGGAAGACAAACCGTAGGAGTAAGGAGATGAATGGCACGGACGGTCCAGAAGCTTCCTGACTTGGTTTTTATAGACGACTACTTTTTAACGTTACTAGTAGTTTCGTAATTTGTTTTGTAATGTACACTAAATATTTTAACTAATATTTTGATTAAAAAATCAATTCAAACTTATTACACAAAATCAAACTTTTTCTCATCATCAAATGATAATTAATTTAACCAAAAAAAACCTTAATGTTTTCATTAGTTTAATTTTCTGGATCGGTTTTGCAAAACATTTTCAGAAAAGAGTCTAATCAATTTATCAACACTAAATTCAAATCAACTTCTGAGTTTTTTAGGACCTCAAATAAAAATGTTGAAAGGCTTGTTTGAACCGTACAATCTCAAATCTTCAAAATTTCATCTGCATTTAAAAAAAAATCTTAATTACAACAACACCGGTTTCCGTTAAATTAATCCCTTCAGTACATTCAGTGGCTCGCCAATTTCAAAACTAGAAAGCCCAAATGAGTCGTTTCCGGGCTTATAAATGGATGGTCAATCGTCAACAGGGGAACGTTGATGGTAATTGACTTCATCAACCAGCAGATTCCATCGGTGAAAATGCTGGCAGTAATTATGATCCAGATGACTTCTAATTTGACTGATTTTTTTCCTGTAAAGTGGCACTATCGGTATCGACCAATCATTCAATAAAGAAAATCTTAACTTTTAGTGGAAGTATCTTTATACTAAGGTTGTCAATGTGTTTGGTTTCATGATTTTCACATTTTCTAGTTTTAAATTTAAAAAATGGGTTCAAGTACAAAATCTAGACTGAACTATGGTTTTGTTTTGTTTTTGTTTTGTTTTGACAATGTTTAACGTGGCGCTAATCGTTAGACTTTTAGGCTACGAAGAAAGGGTTCTTTGAAGATGCAGCTATTTATAGGCGCCTACCCCTTTAGCAATGCGAGTGAACTCCTTGCTTAAGGGAGTCACGCTGGTGACGCCGATGAGGCTCGAACTGCTGACCTAATGATCGACAGGCGATCGCTCTACCGCTCTGCCACCAGCGCCTGTTGATTTTTACGCTTTTAAAACTCCTGGGTTTTAATGTTTCAACGTTTAGATCTGGTTTTAGGTATCGAAAATAGTCTTGGCAGTCCCGAAATTCTGGTTTGAGTCTGATACCTGTGACATCCCCCAAATTAAGTTAACAGAATATTTACATAATCAGCAGAATGCTCACATGATGAGCCAAATGATTAGAATATTGACAGAATGATTACATGACAAGCTGAATAATTACAAGTGGCAGTGGTGGCAAAGCGGTAAATCGTTCGCCTGTTGGCGTCACCATCGTAACTCCCTCAAGCAAGGAGCTTACACGCATAGCTCAGGTTGAGTGTCTCGTAGGGTTAACTAACTATTATCACGAACCTAAAAACGATCAGCAAAATAATTACAAGATGAGCAGAATGATTATAATCAGCAGAATGATTATAATCAGCAGAATGATTATAATCAGCAGAATGATTATAATCAGCAGAATGATTATAATCAGCAGAATGATTATAATCAGCAGAATGATTATAATCAGCAGAATGATTATAATCAGCAGAATGATTATAATCAGCAGAATGATTATAATCAGCAGAATGATTATAATCAGCAGAATGATTATAATCAGCAGAATGATTATAATCAGCAGAATGATTATAATCAGCAGAATGATTATAATCAGCAGAATGATTATAATCAGCAGAATGATTATAATCAGCAGAATGATTATAATCAGCAGAATGATTATAATCAGCAGAATGATTATAATCAGCAGAATGATTAAAAGATGAGCAGAATAATTATATGATCAACAAAATAATTACATTATTTATTGTACAGCACATCGCAACACCAATTTCTTCATTTTTGAATCCAGGCTGGAATTTTAAATCGAAAAATTAAACGCCTGCAACAATGATTTTCGTCATCATTTTAGCTGTCATTTGCGGCGTGATGCATCAGATGTAATTAACGAAGAAGCCTTTTCTAGACTCGATGACATCCTCGCGGATTATTTTGCTGACAAAATTTGCAACATTAAGACGACGATTAGCTTAAAACTTAGTTTTAAAAATAGTCGTTTTTCGAAACTCGGATAGTGATGCTGCTCCAGGAAAAAATAATTCCCTTTTTATTTTTTATGTTTGGTAATTTGATCTGCTGCTAACTGATCTACTACAGTTACTACACTTATCATTGACAGCAGAAGTTGACCAGCTGATAAATGAAATGCCAGCAAAATTGTTTTTTTTTTGTTACCATACTGCCGTTGAACTTAAAAAATCTACTGATGCATTGCGGCTTTGGTTACTTACTTGAATATTAGCTCGGATAGTTATAGCTAATACAGCTCTGCAAGTAATCATAAAAAATAACACTATTACCATACACCCCCTCAATCTTGAGAGTGTGGTTTATCAAAAAAGTATTTTTAGCACATTTTTGGAAACTTGTTTAATAAAACAATTTGGCCGACTGGCTGGCGAAGATTTTATTAAAATTTTCTTAACACTTATGGAGCAAGGGGTGTGTTTTTGTCTACTTTGCAATAAAATTCTATAAAAGTTTTATGACAAAAAAACACAAAAAACCGGGCAATGCTGAATTTCCCTGCTGATTTGTAATAAACAAAAAGTACAGCAAGTGAGGTTTATTTTTTAATTTATTGTTGTGAAAATATAAATAACCATGATTAATAGTTTTTCTAGCCCTTTTGTAGCACTATTATTATAACAACCCTTGAGCAAGATACAAACTTCACAAGTACAAAAAGCGACATTTTTCGCGCGCATGCATAATAATAATATGTGTTACTGTACGATTATGAGCTTGTGTGTGTGTGTGTAAGTGTGCGATTGTGTTTGTGTGATTGTGTTTGTGTGTGTGTGTGTGTGTGTGATTGTGTGATGGTAAACATTCCTTTGATATGAGTAAATCCGAAAACGAAGAAGAAAATGTAATAAGAAAGATTTATTTTTTATCAAATGAGAAAAAAGAGACTGAAGGAATAAAGATAAAAATATAGAAAGAAAGTATAAAATATTAAAAAATATAAAAAAAATTATAAATTTGAAAATCACATATGAAATATATAACATCGGCACAACATTACACATTATGAAACTGAATGAAAAAACACTGCAAAACGAAATTTATTCTGAAAACCAACGTGGTTGAAATAAAACAAATGATGTTCAAAGAAGATAAATAACAACATCAAATTAAACTAAGATGTGATTAAACGTTTTGTTATAATTATTAGGAATATCTTTAAAAACATTTAATTAAAAATACAAAAATTGTCAGTTATTAGGAATATTACGAAAAATTAATTTTTATTTTAATCTTAAAAAAATAAAACTGAAGGGGTTTTAAAGATGATTCCGACTTCAACAACACAGCTTAATAAAAAAATTCAGTCGGTGGTTTTTAGCTCATCCACTTAGAAATCAAAGAAAAATTTTCAAATTAATTTTACGTCAAAGATAAAATAGCACAGAACCAATTAATAAAATCTTGTTTATGTTAATTTTTATCCGTCTCACCGGAAGGCAAGTCGCTTTCACCGCTCTTTGCTTTTCGTTTTCGTTTCTTCCCACCCAAAGTGAAGTTCTTAACAGATGCCAGACGATTGCACTCCATCGCAGCCGCACTCGTAGCCGCGGCTATTACTTGCGGTAGAGCCTTGGCAAAAAACTTTAGCCGACTGGCGCCACCGCTAATCGGTTCGGCCGGCTGGTTTTCGTTTGGAGCGTTATATAACGATGGTCCGCTCGAAGATTCAGTTGAAGTGTTTTGAATTAGTCGAGAGCTACGCCGCCTCTCGGAGCGACGTGGAGATTTTTTATTCTCTTCTCCTTCGGCTTCGGCTATCGTGCGAGCGTCGTAGTCGACTAAGCCTTCTTCGGTTTGTGTTTGTACTTCAATTCCTCTTGCAGTCGGCTGCATACTCAACTGGCGAGACGCGAAAAACGAAAACGGCTGAGATGATGAAGATGAAGATGTCGTCGTCTGCTGGTTGCGTCCTTTGTTGGCGAAGGAATCACGTCTGGCTCTGACGCTGACGCTAGCTGTTCCTTCACTTGATTTTGAGTCGTATCGTAGAATGTTGAGTAGCGGTCGGCTGGCTGTTGGCATGTCTTTGGCGGGTTTACTGCAATCTTCTACACTGTCAGTAGCACTAAACTCAATCTCCTTTAACAGTTTGGCAACTCGTCTTTCAACTTCTGAGTCGTCTGTGGTATTGCGTTTAAAGCAGGCTCTTTTGCGGTCGATCGCCGACGAAACCGTTGCAGCGGCTACGATAGCCATGCTAGTGGAGCCGTCGAAAAAATGCCGCCAGCGTGGATCGACTTGTGATTCTTCGATTTCAGATTTGGTTTGTTTTTCTTCGTTAGAAAAAGCTCGATGTAGCTGATTCACTGGCCTGTCAGCTAAGTTGCCAGACTCTAGCTGAAACGATTCTCCGGTTGTGCTGCTTGTTGATGCCTGTTTAAACATTTGTAGCCGAACATCGGCGTCGTCTTGAACTGCTTGTCGTGTTACCGTCGCTGTCGTGGCTTCAGCCGCGCCGTTCGACTTGGCAGCGGTTTCCCCATTCGCTATTGCAGCTCCGAACAAAACGTCTTTTTCTTCAACTTCGTCATCGCTATCTTCTGTAATCTTCATAGAAATTACAGACTGATCACCGTAACTGCGTTTTCTTAGCCAAGAAATTCTTCTTTGATCATCGCCGCTAAACTTTCTCATCGGCTGCGGACATTTGAACTGCTGAAATATCGGCTGGCCACGAGTTATGGTAGCAGAATCGCTAATCATATCTGCACCTTTTGTAGCTGACAGGCTGTTGTCGGCTGTGTTTATTCCGTTAATAGTCGTTCCGTCATTGTTGGCATTTGTTTTTAACAGTAATGGTGAGCACGATGAATAAGGATGTCGCGCGGCCAAGTTTAATCGGCTAGCAAACGACTGGCTATTCGATTCGATGTAGTTTTCTTCAAGTCGGTCACCGGCTCCAGCATTGAAGATGCCTACTCGTCTGTAGTTTTGCGAAACTGGGCTCGAGTGGCGCCGTGGTGAAGAAGGGCACTCGTCTATCGAAGCGCTGTTCAAGTTTCCAGAAAGATCTTTTGACGTTGGTGGGAGGAGCAGTCGCTGTGGCTGAGCGGAACAGCTGGCTCGATGGAAGTGGTAATATTGTCTGGCAAACCCGAGAGGAAGTTCTCGACCGCTAATGCTGCTCCTACCGGCTATGCTCGTCTGCGAGTCGTGACTGCCCAGCGAGACGTCGGCGTCCCACTCGGAGTCTCGCGGTGAAAAGTCAAAAAGGCTGGCGTTGCTAGAGCGGCTACGACTTCTCGAGCGAGCCGTTGATAATAAAGAGTACTCAGAGGCAAATGAAAAGTCGCTGCTGGCTACGTCGCTATGAACGATTATATACCTCTTAGCCGAGCAGCAACTACTACCAGAGGCTTGGTCTAGGTCAAGAGTTTCTATTCGGCTAATTTGTATTCCAGGTAAGTCAAACGATGGAAAGATGTTAGTTTTTCTTACTAAACTAGAATCTAAACGACGTTCCAGCTCTTTTCTCAGTAGAACGCTGTTAATACTATCGCGTCCTTGGGCTGAAGGCGCGTCAACTTGGTTATTGCTGCCGTTGCCGTTGGTTGCTAGCCGAGATGAGCGCCTCGAGTTGGCTGTAGTCGTTTCTGTTGAGCTGCTAATAAATAATTAATTAGAGAATCAGCTAATTGCTAGAACGTGCTATTGAAATATACGGCAAATCAATTTTCGTAATCACACGGACTTCGAAAAAACATGAATAATATGCCTTGTCTTTCTATTAGGCATGAATAATTGAATTGCAATCTATAATGCATAAAACAAATGGCTTCGTTAAAACCTTTATAGCCCAAATTAGTACATGTGTCACGTTCGTCAGCACTTGTAGGGCTTTGATGATCCCTTAAAACAATAATAAATAAAAAAAACTGTTCCTGTTAATAAAAAATGAGTAGAAAACTCGAACACAAATGACTTGCACGTGTTTCCAAGATCAGAGTTATTCGTCATCCTAGATGGCCATTATTCGTCATGAAACTGCTGCTCATTTAACTATCACAAGTGGATCAAAAACCCCCAGTGAAGTAAATTTTTTCCAAAAAAAATTTGCATTTATGTGAGATGTCTTTTGAAAAAGGAATTGAACTCAAACGGCAAGAAACATAGCAGTCGAATGCGCTACGATGTGCTCTTATTGAATACCTAGTATGTTCTGTTTCTATTTGAAAAAATAAATTCAAGACTGTAATTTTCGTCTGTGCCAAGTTTAATAAAGAGAAATAGCTCGTCAAGCAATTTGTCAAATATAGATTACTATAAATGTTTCTAACACACACATAAACTCTCTCACACACACACAGACGCATGAATTAATCAAAAATATTTGAAGAAAATCAGAGCAACCTGACGTTTACCAATGATCCACGCTTGGTGAAAAACCTTGACCTCTTAGCTATCTTGGCCACTCCTGCTTCGACATCGAGTGGAATGCTTTCTAAGAAAGTGCTACTTTTTGAGGACAGTTGAGACAGAAGTTGTTGATGTTGCGGGTAGCTGAGCAGGCGCTGTTGTTGTTGCTGAGTTAGAATCTCTCTCGTCAGTTTTTCGAGTTTCATTCTAACCATAGACTCCATCTCTAACTGACTCTTACGCCATTCGCCGCGCCAAAGTCGACCTAGGACGCTGCCGAGAAGAAATGTCACTAGAGCCGTGGCCAGAAGAACCGGACCGAGTATCTGAAGAAGTAGCGTAGCGTTCAAAGGCAGTCCACTACCGACAAAACCCACGATTGTCAGACCCGCTCCGATAGAGAAACATACCAGAGAAACTACGCATAGAATCCGACTGAGTGACTCTAGAGAATGCCACTGGCCATCAACCTCACCAGTTGTCCCCCAAAAATCGCGCCGGCTCTTAGACTCACTGGCGTGTTCTTTGTGGCTTTCAGACGTTGCACTTCTTTCTGGACTTGCGTCTTTTTCTTTGATTCCTTCGCTATCTATTGTTGACAAAGACGATCGTGAAGCACCGTGGTTTGTGTTCGTAAGCCAGCCCGCGGTCAGAAAATTGGGAGGAGCTGAAGCCACCGATGCCCTGAACATGGGGAGTAAAGGAGAGCTTGAACCGGCACCGAGAGATCCGGTTTTTCCTCTCATGTCTACGTGTCGTGGTTGTATAAGTTAAATTGAGTATTATTTTCTGTTAAAAAAATAATTGTTAATAGTCGTTTTCATTCTGTTTTTAAAAACATCTGCTGTATTTTCTCTTTATTTATTTTTTGCTTCCTGGTAACGACCACTGTTTTTCATCCTTTTTTTCTCTCTTCTTGTGGTTAACTCTTTTTTTCTTATTGCCTTTTTAATAAATAGCCTCCCTTTTACTGAATTTCCCCGAAGCTCCTAAAATAGAAAACACAGCGACTGGGAAATCCTATTCAGCTAAAATATACCACTAATCTCTGCTGACTTTTCTGTTGTGATAGGAGCAAGAACCTGTAAAAATATTGGCATAAAAAAGTGTTTTCCAATTTCTTCTTTCACTTTTCTTTTTATTCGGTTATCCAGAAGACCATTCTCGGATAATCTTACACGTAGCAGGGATATCCCGTTTCGACGCAAGCGGTATTTTTGAGTATTATCTACGTCTCTCTTTCTTTCTTTTTTTCTCTCTCTCGTTCTCTGTCTCCCTTCCTTACCGTATATTTCTCGTTTTCCTCTCACTTTGTTTTCCAAATTTCCTTATTTTCAAAACGTAGAATATTGATATTATTTTAATATTTTATTTTATTATATTATTATATTACTATATATTATAATAATATATTATATTTATATATTTATATTATTATGTTATATTTATATCTTCTTTTGTAAAGCTAATTTTCACCTTGTTTTAACTGCATGTCTTATTTTCTTCAAAAACATTGTTGTTTTTTAAACTGCAGTAATCTTTTCTGTATTTTTTTAAATCTTAAATTTTTTCTGAAATATACTTTTTTCAACTTTAAATATACTTCTATTTAATTTTTTTTATTAAAACATCTTTATTTTTCAAAGTAATATTTTTTTTCTTCAAATAGATTTCTGTTTCTGAGCACGCAAGCCATCCCACTTCCTTCAATCTCTCAATTCGTTCAATCTTTCCTGGTTCATGCCAGCCCTTTTGAAGATATTTTTTCTCTTTTTTCTCCTTTTTCAATTATTCTCGCTTTTCAATCATTCAATGTGTCGTCCTTCAACTGCTGGCCTCCAGCGGGGCGTTCATCGCGGTGAAGCTATCTGTCGCCCTCGATGGCTGAGTTGAAGCGAAGCTACTCAGCTACAAATCAGCTACGAAGCAGCTACGAATCAGCTACTGCGTGTTGGTGGCAGCAACTGTCATGAAAGTGATTGATAATGCTAACGGCTTGAATGCTAAAAAACACAAAAGAGGAAGGTCGTGCGGTTTGTTTGCTTTGTACAGCTGCTGAAGCCGCTGTTGTGGTTGAAGCTGTTTGTTCGGTTGAAGCTGATGGAAGCGCTGGTAGTTACAGCTGCTTTTTTCTTTTAATAGGAAGCAGGGATTAGATTTTCATTTCCATTCGTTTTGTTTCCTTTCTCTCCAGGTGAGCATTAAAAAAATTCCGGTGTCGTCTGGAAATGATGAATTCCTGTTGGGAAAGAAAATTATATTTTTAGCTATTTTTTTTGTCCTCAATGCGGTGCGTATAAATCTTTATAAGTGAAATTGTTGTCTATTTGTTGTTCGGTAAGCGTTTGTGGCTATTATTAAAGATTATATGAAATTATGGCCATGTATCAAGATTAATTGCCTTGTCAATGGCCTCGGTACATCGCCGTTGTTATTGACAACGCTCAGACGTCAAGTGTTGGAAGACTTACTACCGGTTTGCCGATTAAGTCAAGGATAAAGAAAAGATTAAAAACAGAAGAAAGGATAGAGAAAGAGAAAAAAAGAAAAAGGAAAGAAAAAAGAAAAAAAGAAAGAACGAGAGAAAAGGAGAAAGAGAAAGAGAGAGAGAGAGAGAGAGAGAGAGAGAGAGAGAGAGAGAGAGAGAGAGAGAGAGAGAGAGAGAGAGAGAAAGGAAGAGAAAGAAAGATAATTAGAGAGAGAGAGCGAAAAAAAAGAGAAAAAGACGAAGAGATAGATATACAAGTAAGTTTTTGTCGAAGAACAGGTGTGATAATATGGAGCTTAGAAAATTTTGTAATGCGCCAGTGATGCGGATGCGCGTCGTTGTCGTTAATGCCTTCCTAATGGCAGTGCCAAATTCACCATTTTTTCAGAATTTTTTTATATTTATTCAAAATGAAAATAATAAAACATTTATTTGGCAAAACAAATATACAAATTTTTTTTTATGAAAAGACGTTTCAACTGACAATATTCTTCAATTATCACTATTAATTTAAGATCCAATTATTAAAACGCCACCACCATCATGTATGTAGACTGGGCTTAGATCATTCCGTGATCAAACTTAAATAACACAGTTTTCACCATATATATAGAATAAATATATCGGCCCGCCTGTTGTTTAGGAAGGCTCTGAGCAAGGCAGCCTAGTAGACCGGAGATCCGAAACGAAGAACTGAGAGTTACAACCGTATAGTAACTTAATCAAATATTTTTTGATAAAAAAAAGAATTTTTACCAATGCTTTTATTAACTCGTCGGTTCTGTTTCTCTGTCTGTCTGTTTCTCTGTCTGTCTGTTTCTCTGTCTGTTTCAAATTTTGCAATCAATTTTTGAGTCACTTCCTGATGATAGATTTTTTTCAAATTTTGCATACATGCTCAAGATAGAAGACAATGCAATATTCAATTATTAGTTTTACAATAAGTCAATTAATTTAGTTAATTTTCTTGAGGATTTTATCGAGGGGTTTCTTGAGGGTTTTCTTGAGGGTTTTCTTGAGGGTTTTCTTGAGGGTTTTCTTGAGGGTTTTCTTGACCACAAAACGCTAACCGACTGGCAGACTATTTTACCAAGTTAACACGAACCACACTCACTGACCGCGATTCTCAAGCGTGTACGAAATTTTCATGAAAATAGTTGAGATATTTAAATTCGATGCTTTTTGATGATATTTTTATTATTATTACCAATGCTTTTATTAACTCGTCGTCTCTGTTTCTCTGTCTGTCTGTTTGTTTCTCTGTCTGTTTCAAATCTTGCAATCAATTTTTGAGTCACTTCCTGATGATAGATTTTTTCAAATTTTGCATACACGCTCAAAATAGAAGACAATGCAATATTCAATTATTAGTTTTACAATAAGTCAATTAATTTAGATAATTTTAATTAATTTCGATATTTCGATATAATTAAGATATTTCGACTTTAACATAAAATAAAAGAGTAATATAAGAAAAAATTGATTGCAAAATTTGTGTTTTAATTACATATAAGAGCATTGGTTTTAAAAATTCGTTTTTAATTTACTTGTTTATGTACAAAATAAATTTTTAACTTTATAAAAATTCAAAAATTTTTTTTTTATAAAAATTTCAGTTGACATTGAATTTAATTTGCGTAGTCTCTAGTTCGATGGTCTATTTATGTCTATTTAACGTCGCCTATGTTATCGGTAAATTAGAATTGTATATTTTTTATGTCGAATATCGCGTTAAATTAAAATAAAGCTCATATCAACTACTTTTAGCTATAAGAAATTGACGTTTCTGTTTCTTACAAACCGGAGTTTAGTCTCCGCTGTCATACCAAAAATAGATTAATACAAATAATGAATATTCATGGCACCAAAAGACTCTAAATCGTTTTTTCGGAGGCCATCTTAGCATCTCACTCAAAATCTGCTCATCTCCGATAAATTTATTCTATATATATGGTTTTCACTACCACCCACACATTTTGTTTAGACTTGAACAGCGCTAAACCTGATTTCCTCCTGGCCTGAATTTCAGCGAGCCAACTAATGAATGGGCGGTTTTTATCCGTATTATTGGAACCCGAGAGTTTTATTTCATAAACCTAAATCATCGAAAATTAGTTTATTAGTTGTTTTAATAGAAAAATCAAGTGCTGAACTTTCATTTTCCCTTAGAGGGAAGAGAACAAAACATGGAACAAGTTTTGAATTTACGGCATAAATGAGACGAACCCTTCAAAAGGTTAATGACGAAGAGAGTTAAAACAATTTTATTTATCCTAATAGTAAAAAATAATACAAAATCCTTTATTCCACGGAGAAAACCTTTGTAAGAAGAGAACATGATATCGTCCAAAGATCAGGGTAAGCTTGCCCTACTCTTTTTCCCTGAGCTTGATGCCAATGAACACGAAAGTAGTATATATAAAAAGTAGCTTAAAGTGTGCGCTCGAAATTGGGCGCTAGTGGTAATGCGGTAAAGCGTCATCATCTAGGTCCGTGGAGGGTGTATGGAGACAGGCATCTATAGTTATTCAATAGAGACTGCGGGGTGGTGTGCCCATGTAGCTCCCCCCAAGCAAGGAGTTTACTCGCATTGCTCAGGTTGAGTGTCTCGTGGGGTTAACTAACTCCTTTCATTTGGCTGGAATGAAATGAAATTAAAACTAAAACATAAACAAAACTTACAAGCTTACCTTGCTTGAGAGAATTTATACTTCCAAATGATATTAACATAGCAATTATCATCAACGAAAAAACATGTGTTGTGCGGTTTCACGTGTTATTTCGCATATGACGAATTCCTAACACAACGGAATAAGATGGTGAAATAAATAACTATAATCGTCATCACCACCACTTTTGTTGTTTTGTTTTTTACAAATTTTAATGAAGTAGTTTCGTTGAAAATTGATGCTTTGTAGTTTAATTAAATCATTCATTTATTTTATTTTCATTCGGTAAATGCGCAATTCCTACTCTATCGTATGTTAAACTCTTATATTATTTATTGCCAAGTCAATTTCAAGCGGACAAAGAAGTTTAAATAGATTTGAAATTAATTCCAATTCAGCGCTACTTCTGTGGGAGGATTTGAAACAGCCAAGCTGCTGTCGTACCTCGTTGACGCTGTGCCTGGTACTGCAGGCGTTTATATAGGCGCAGAAAAAGGAGAAGTGTGGCACGGATGTACGTGTGAAAGTGTGCGCGTTTGTATGCACGCTTTTATATGTGTGTTATGTGTGTGTATACATAACGTATATGTGTCTTCATGTGTTGGGGAAATGTATACGTTCTCATGTGTAGATATATGTGTGTTCTTATGTGTAGATATATGTGTCCTCATGGGTACTTATGTGTTCTTATGTGTTCTTATGTGTAGATATATGTGTCCTCATGTGTAGATATATGTGTTCTTATGTATACAGATGCGTTCTTACGTGTAGATATATGTGTCCTCATGTGTAGATATATGTGTCCTCATGTGTAGATATATGTGTTCTCATGTGTAGATATATGTGTTCTCATGTGTAGATATATGTTTTTTTTTTTTTTTTTTTTTTTTTTTTTTTTTATTATAGTTTATAGTCTTTTACACCATGTGTTTTAAGACGCGTAGATATATGTGTTCTCATGTGTAGATATATGCGTTCTCATGTGTAGATATATGTGTTCCCATGTGTAGATATATGTGTTCTCGTGTGTAGATATGTGTCCTCATGTGTAGATATATGTGCCCTCATGTTTAATTATGTGTTCTTATGTGTGAATATATGTGTCCTTATGTGTACTTATGTGTTCTTATGTGTATATGTATGTGTGATCAATTGTGTAGGTATATGTGATCGTTGTTCATTTGAGTGCTTAGGTATGTGTGTTCGTGTTTGTACGTAGACGTATGTGTGTGTTGCGTACGTATATGTGTGGTAGTGGGGGCGTTTGTTGTTTGTGCATAAAGATGTGCGTTATGCTTGTGCGAATGGATGTGATTACGTGACAACATATGAATACGTGGGTGGTTAACGAAGAAGGTGTCAAAAACAAGGACAGTTCCGTGTAGGAGTGTTTCTATATGAACATGAACACCTGCCAGAATGGAATTGAAATTTGAGGTAAAAATAGAAGAGAATGATGGAAAGTTAGGAAATTGAATCGAACCAACGAGAGAAAAAAGAAAGTAAGAGAAAGAAAGACAGAGATAGAGAGAGAGAAACAAGGAAAGACAGAGAGGCAGAGAAAGACATACAAAGACAGAGAAACAGAGAAACAGAAAAGTAGAGAGACAAAGAGAGACAGAGAAAAGCATGGAAAGAAAAAAAGAAAGAAAGAGAGAGCGAGAAAGAGAGAGAGAAAGAGAGAGAAAAAAACGCTTACAAACAGAGCCACAAAAACGGAGAGATGAAGAAACGAACAGATAGACAGACAAGCAACAAAAGAGATGAGAAATAACACTGTCGTTCATTTGTTTGACACCCTGTAATGCGAACGCTGCATAAAACATGCTGAAAATTGTAGGAAAAACCCCCGGCGGCTGATTGGTAGAAAAATAAGCTTATAATCTGTCGAGGTGGATTTTTTTGTAGCGCTAGAACATTGAGAGTTGTTTTATTTGTATCCAGTTTCCTGTAATCGGAGCAGATGAGTAGCAGTGCGGTCAGTGCCGAAGACGTTGCTTGACCGTGCATGAGAGGGAAGCAGGAGGAAAGATGAAGAAGCAGTCTGGGAAGAAATGGGAAAAAAGAAAATTAATTACAGAAAAAAATTGATGGGTCGATATATAGCGTTGCCGTGAGTGTATACGTGTATGAATGGATGGTTGAAGGAAAAAGAAAGAAACGAAACGAAATTGTAGATGGATGGATGGATGGATGGATGGATGGATGGATGGATGGATGGATGGATGGACGGACGGACGGACGGACGGACGGACGGACGGACGGATGGATGGACGGATGGTGGCGAGTTGAAGTGTACATCAATGGCTCCACTCCATCATAGGATGGCATGATTAATGACTTTGAAAGTTCATTTGCTGATGAGTTTTTTAAAAAATTTTACTTTTTTGATAAAAAAAAACAAATATGCAAAATGATTGGATGCTAAATAAAACTAAAAAAATCAATCAAAATAAAGCTTTTCGTCTGCAACGTTTTCGTGAAGAATAACAAAACAAAATGAACGATCGAGCACTCCAACCAATCAGAGCACTTCAACGTTAGAACCGGAAAAGGAGGAAACTTACTAAAATATCGGATAACCCTGAATAAACTTCTGAATTAGAACGCACAAATACTATTTAATGAGCGAAAAAGTTTAAAAATGATTTTTATGATAAGTGAAAGATGTGAAACATTTATATCAACATGGCGGCAATTTCATTTATACAACTAATTATTAATTTAGTAGAAATAACACGTCAAAAATAACAGATTTTTTTAAATATCAAATACAGTTTTACTGTTGTTTTGCGATTGCAGTATCACCTAACAGCAAAGTTTTAACATATAAACATGCAGAAATCGAAAACTGCGCATGTATATATTGCTCCATCGTTCTTGCTGAAATGACACTTATTATACATACTTTGAAATAAGGCTAAAACTATTTATGGTTTAGAAATGATTACAGCATTTGCCATAGGCTCATCCACGATGATTGAACAGCCAATGGCAGTTGAGCCTGTAATATTTAACAGGGAGCCCGACACGTTGGCTACAAAGTTTTTGGTTAATTACTTTAAAAATGCAGCTACAGTGAATAGTTACAAGTAATAAATTTACATTGTGACTTGTCACTGTATTTAAAAGTCAAATTAAATAAAACTTTCTTTTAAGCTGTTTTGTTCAGGAAAGCCATGAAAATCTTTTTCAATAAAATAATTTTTTATTAACACCTTTTCTATTATTTTTTGATTTTGTTTTTTTCTCTTTCTTTTTTTTAATTTTTCTAATTATTTTTTCTAATTTTTTTGGTGTTCACTCTTTTGTAAAAAATATTTTCTTTCCACTACCATTATTCACATTTTCTCTTTCACTTATTTTTTCATTAAACGACAAAGTTATTGAGTGTAATCAGAAATGAAATCGTGAAAATAAAAAAATAATAAAAAACAATTTAATTTATCAAATGAAGTAAAAAAATCTAGTTATTTTTGAAATACAGCCTTAGAACGAATGCCATTTTTTCATTTTAAATTAGATTTTAAACTGGAGAGATTCAATAATACTGACGTTGACGATAATAGGTTTTTGGCAAGGATATCTTAATTTAACAACTGAATCTTCAATCTAAGAGACCAAGACATTACAACCAATTACGTCATAAGTAATGATATCTACTGACACTTTCTAAGTTTGTTACATCAATTCATTTATAATCATGATATAATAAGCAATAAATCATTAGGCTTCTTAGATTAGGCTGTGGATCCATTAGTTATATCAAGATATCTTTGGTTTTGATAAGCGAAGACGCAAGCATCTATGCTTTTTAAGCATTTAACAAACCGCATAAATAAAAATGGCGTATAAAAATAATTGAGATAAATTTGATAAACGAGAAAGAATATTAATATTTTATAAAATAAATAATATTTGTATTTTATAAAATAAATAATATTTGTATTTTATAAAATAAATAATATTTATATTTTATACAATAAAATAATATTTATATTATAAATAATATTTTCACTCACACATATACACACACAATTGAATGAAAATAGACACTTTTATACAACGGGAACAAGGAAGGATATATGACACATGCGATCAACATCTCGAACAAATTTATTAGAAGAAAACAGAGAAATACATTTTTAGGAATATAATTCAATTTTTTAAACTTGGACGATGTTATTAGATATATGGTCAATCGGAAAATAAATACTTTAACACAGCAAAAAATATATGTCATATTTGATCGATAAAATATAACTATTAAATGTATTCTTCTCTGAGATTTATTACATGTGAAGTATCACAAGGTTTAATTCTCGGCCCATTATTATTTCTCATATACATCAATAATATTGTTTTACAATTCATTTTTTTTTAATTAACCTTATATGCTGATGATACCATTGTCCGGGTTTCGAATTTATCCCTTGATAGATTAGTATGTAAAATAAACACTGAACTGCCTTATGTATCAAAATGGTTCATGGAAAATAAGTTATCTTTTAATATATATAAGTCATGTTTTATATTATTTCATCATCCACATAAGCAGATAGAGACACTGTCTGCATCAAAATACACATTGGTCAAAATATTACCATATATAATACATTGGCAGTATAGTGACGGAAAATACGGGTATACTTCATAAAATTTCATGGTATGCTCCCTCACATGTACTTTTGATGTTATACAGTAGAACCTCTCTAATGCGACTTCTCCATTGCCAAGTAAAATCTGTCGCATACGTGGTTGAGTCGCATAAGAGAAAAAGTCACATTTTTTCAGAATTACATATACAGGCAACAAAGATTAATCAGTACAGTAGTTTATTTTTTTTTAGTATTGGATGGTCAAATTCTAGAGCCTATGTAGAATTTTTGACATCCCATGGCCCGAAATATAAAGTTGGTTTGGTCTGAACAACTGTATTGGTTACTGAAGAGTAGACAGTGCAAAGGAACGTGAAAATTAACAAAACCCTACTAGCTTTTATTACATATACCTACAAGCAATTTCAAGGGCTTTCATCTACTGCAGGCCGCATAATAGAGTTATTTATGCAAATAATGCCACAGAAACAAGGTCGTTGGTCGTGTTACGGAGTTTGTCGCATAACAAAAACAGATTAGTATGGAAGAGTAGGTATATTTCAATCCGTGCAAATTTTTTAGGTCGTATAAGCACTAAAGTCGTACAGCGGGGGGTCGCATAAGCAAGGTCCTACTGTACTATTTTCTTATCTATCCGTATTTAATATATTGTAATTTCATATGTTGTATAAATTATAAATCTCGTCTCTTATCATTGAATGTTTTATAAAATCGGGTTCTTCAAATAGTATTTCATCTTCCATATTCGGTTCCCGTTGAACCTACTCGTTTGCAGCATAGTATGATACTACCATTATTATTAGTATCTCAACGGTTGACAACATTTCTATCCTTCAATAATTATTATTTATGTATAAATTTCGTTATAATTTGCTCCCAATGGGTTTTTATAATTTTTTCATCGTGTCTCCTCTAGCCACACTTGCAATACTAGAATTGTTACTGATTATAGATCCAATAAAATTCACTCTAGTCTAAAATTGGTTTAATGAGTCCACGTTTTTAGAACACAATACCGTGTGATCTTTTAACAGTTAACTCTGTAACTTTTAAAAAACAAATTGGTCATAAACATAAATTTGACTGACTTTTTGCCATTTCAACAATTTTTTTTTAAAAAGAGTATTTGAATTAGTGTACTCTGTCCTTTCCAAATGTCCTACATTATTTGTGTCTTTGTGTACTTCTGTTGTTATCTAGCTTGATATCTTTTAGACATTTTATTTTTCATTGTCTTGAAATAAAAACACGTATAACAACAAAAAATATAAATATAAAAATTAGCAAATTATTTTTAAATTTAAAAACTTTAGCATCATTGTAGCACACCCACATAAAAAACAAACACAAACAAAGTCCCGTGAGCAAAATAGTAAGTATATTAGTGATATTGGAGGATCGTGTGCGTAAATCGCTTCAGAATAAAGTTGAACAAATGAAACAACACTTCATTTATGATTACATCAAATCTTGTTAATTTTTAAAATTAAATAGAAGTTCATAAAATACACAAAATAGTTAATAATTTATTTAAAATTATTAACTAAATAAAACATTTTAAATAAAATCATATATAAGCATACAAATTGGTATTTAAGTTACACTGATTGCCACATTCTTTGGAAATTGCACTGCTAAATAAATCTTTATTTAAATAAAATTGTCGAGCAAAAACTGAAACCATTAAATTGATTCTTGAATGTTGACTGTGAAGATTTGTTGTATGCATAACTTGGCGTTTGCATCGTCATCTTTTTTCATTTATCGATTTATCTATCTTTTTATCTGTAATTTTGTAGTATAAAATTCTTTTCATCGTTTTTCTAAGTTTTTATAGTATACAATTGTTTTCTTTAGGTTTCTTTTTGATCAAATTTAACATTTGCAAATAATTTGTTTTCTCTTCAATTATACCTCGTTGACGAGGTCATCACGTTAGCAGGTTGTCTATGCCGATCCAGAGTCGCCTTGTCCATGTGTTTATCCGCCCCGAACAAGACTGGCTCGACTGTCTATTACGTCGTGTGTTTTTATTTGCTTCGTCATCTGCTCGCGACAGATCTTTCATTTTTCCATTATGCACTTTAGCTAGCAGTGGGTCATAAATTGGACATGATAGACATGGATATTTTGTAGTAATTACTGGACATACAACATGGGTTAGACAGCTTCTAATAGGCCTCATACAGTACTGCCGATTGCATTACCGACTACATGACATCTATAAATATTGTTTACTCATTAAATCCCTAGCGATGTCCATCTATGCTTTGGTCAACAGACATTTATTTTACTCGTATACAAAGCCTCCAACTCAGATTGTTTTGTATTTTGTACATTATGGTATGAGCAACAGAGCAAGTTTGTATTTGTTTCTATAAGTAAAATTTTTACTGTTTTTTTTCAAATACAAATTGTAAAACGCACATATTTTCTGTTTCAGAAATTATAAGCAGTTGACACACTCATTGCTTAGTACGATGAAAAGTCTGCTGCTGCTTGATTATTGAGCAGTAACGAAACTAATCTAACTTCTAACTAGATTAACTAGTTAAGCTACCACTAATATATCATGCAACTAAAATCATTTGCTAAGCTCAAGTCGTGCAGTCGGCTTAAAATCAGCGACTCAAATCTCTGCAGACTACATCAGCACAGCTTGAAGCACTGCGCATTAACCATAATAACCATGTACTCACTCGTGCTTCTCCATGACATCTCATCTCACCAGTCATCGGTGGATCACCCCGTCTAAACGGACCACCTGCAGCTTGCCGCTTAATGGTAGATGCGCCGGATTTAAGCCGATACCCCTTTTGGAAATCCGCGTAGTGAATGCTGGGCTTATAAAAGATTAATTACCAAGTAATACCTTTGTTTTTATATAACATTAATAATAATGGCCGAAAATGCTGAACAAAATCGATTAAAGATGTTACTTTTTGCGCAAACAGTATAAAAATAGAAAAATCATAAAATAACAACAACAAAAACAAGAAAATAAACAAATAAACTAAAAACAAGCGCGCGGATGAAATTAGTTCGAATAAAAAGTAAATTGGTGATAAAACAACAGACGAGATGGAACAATAATCAGAACGGCTTTGTTTGCGGCCATTAGTTTCACCTTTGGACATCTTTATTAGCGTCTTAGTGCTTCTTCAGGATATTTCTTTCTCTGAATATCCATTATTCTTGGAATTAGACGGTTTATTTTCAAAACAACCAGGGGCTTTTGTTCACATTATCAATTCCTTATAAACGACTCTCTATTAATTATATTTTTTTAAACCTCATTGCAGAACCAAACTTATCCACCGATATCTTCATCAATACTTACATACCACCCTTCGTACAACCTACGCTCTTATAATACACCCACTCATTTTTTTTGCATGCGTCGATCTAACAACTATCTACCATTGACGTTCCTCAACCATCTTTTACATCCGTTTTTATTGAAAGATCATTTCTTCAGTTGTAGAAATGAGAGAACAAATTTTTTTTTCAAATTATTTTAAGGAAGACAATTTTTATTTAGATGCAAATAGCGTGCTTAATACGGCGTAGTAAAAATCGCTTAAAATTTAAGCCTTAATTTTTTTTTACAAGAATATAAACAAACGCAGCTAACAAATCTCGTTCGTGATACGAATTCACTTTTAATGAGACGCCTGACAAACAGAAAATTACCGTTCCTACGCCAACAGCGTTACCATTTCGAACCAGAAAAGCGAAGATCTGTTAACATTAGTATTTTTTTATTTTCTCTGACCAGGTCAAATCTAACAAATTTTTACTTTTAAAACAAAAAAGTAAGAAAATTTAACGGTTCTCAAATCTACAAGGCGTTGATGGATTTATGAGGAAGGAGAAATTTACTGTCGTGGTTGATATGTCGAAAGAGTAGATCTAATTTTGTTTATAAAATGTTCTTTATGTTCATGCTAAAAGTCATTTATTCCAACTCGACAAACACAGAAACGTTACTTTTTTGTTTTTTTATTTCTTTATTTATTTAAAATCTGAAAAACGTAGTACGACGGGAGATTCGTTGAAGATAAAGTCATTTTTTCAGCTCTTCATTACTTGACTGGCACCACGAGTAACTGCACTTGCAAAAAATGCGCCCGTAGCAATTGGTTCATCTAAATATTTTTCATTTAAAATATAGTTTATAATAAATACAACATAAAAACTATTAACCAGCATTCTAAGCTAAAAAAAAACAAAACAAATATTCCTTGGTGTATTTGATAAAAGTACCACTGTTTCGCTACGGGCACCTAAATGAGAATAATTGTTACGTTGCAAAAAGAAAAATAATGTCAGAGCATTGGTGGACAATCAATATTCGGACTTGCCGCTAGGCAAACGGTTTTTTTATTTTATGGGATTTGACCAATTAACTTTCAATGATAACCCCGTTAGCAGGTCAGTGAACATGAATGTATTTCTGGCGACGCAATCCACCCACTTTCTCAACCCATCCGTACCCGACCCACCTGAAACGTTAAATTTTCTGACCCAACCCAACTAACGATTAATTTTTTTGTTAATTTAACAATTTTTTCAGTTTTTTTCTTTAACCCATGCATGTGTTAAAAAAATTGGACCCGACCCGACCCGACCAATGTCCACCTCTGGTTCAGCAATCCAATGTCGATAAATGCGTACAATCTTCTGTATGGTCTAAAACGATTTATCAAAGCGAACAAAGAACACGAAATCAATATAAGGCTTTTATAAACATTCACTTTTTTTTATTTCAATATGAAAACATGCATTGCGTTATGGTGGATGTATCAGCACATCAACAAATATACTGAGCACATTGCATATGCATTACGCATACAACCAAGCTGTCTATCTAGTCATCCTTTCTTTGTGTGTGTTTATTTATTTATTTGTTTGTCTTTATCTCTGTCTGTCCGTAAAATTGTATATTAATGAACACATATGTATTCCGGAAGCGGAAACATATTTTTATGTTAGCATCCTTCATTTTTTAAAATCAGTTATTTCCAGTAAAACTTCAACGCAATGTGATCATGAAAAGAAAACCATATCTTTTCATAAAATTATATTGATCATCTCTCTTTTTCTCTCTTTCTCTTTTTCTCTATTTCTCCTTTACTTTATTTCTCTTTTTATTTTGTCTCTTTTTGTCTTTCCGAGAAAGGCAAAACAAAATTTGCGCTTTAACGTCGCTGTTATATTAACATTAAGCTTAATATTGTTCAGCGGATTAGCGTTTCATTGCCGGAGTGTAAAAAACGATTCGCACACAAAGATGGGGAGGATAGAAACGGAAAAACTCGAATAAAAAGCAGAAACTTTTAGCAAATAGTCGTTTAAATAACCAACATTAAAAAGTAGATGATAAGAAATGGGAGAGTGTTATCAAAAAAAATCAAGATTTTCAGATGAAATATGGGAAGGTTTGACATATGATCTGTGGAATCAAATGTCAAATAGTCAAATTATTTAGAAAAAAAACTACTGCTATTGAAAAAGAACATGTGGAAAAAAAACACAAAAATTGGAAAAAAAAACTTATGAAAACGTGTAAGAGAGTGAGAGATGGAGGGGGAAACAGAGAGAGACAGGGAGGGAGGGAGAGATGTAGAGGTAGAGGCATGTATGGCGATAGATACAGCAAAGAAACGAAAAAAACGAAATAAAAAATTATCAAAAACTTGTAAATATAGATGAATGATGCACACACACTTTCACTCAAACGGCGAGTGAGTGCATGAATAAGTGGTTGAGAACATAAGAAAAATGGTGGACGAAAATTGTCAGCCTTGTGGGATATTTAATACAACAAGCAAGGACAATCTCACCAAATTCAATTATAGTGGGGGAAAAATGTAGACAGATATAGAAGCAAAAAAGCAGCCAAAACCCATCAAGAAGAGAAATAACCTTGGGATGGTAACAAAAGCACTAATAATCTAGATATGCGATATGAATAATGACTTCGCTCACTAACACATTGGTGAAAGTAACAATTAACTCCAAAAGTGAAACTCCGCATCATTGGGGCGGCACAACTATTGTATATATATATATATATATATATATATATATATATATATATATATATATATATATATATATATATATATATATATTTATATATATATATATATATATATATATATAATATGTATAAATGTATATATATATATATATATATATATATATATATATATATATATATATATAATACCAGCAGACGTTTGACCAGTGTGAGTGGTGACGGCATGATGATGATGATGATGATGATGATGATGATGATGATGATGATGATGATGATGATGATGATGATGATGATGATGATGATGATGAAGAAGATTATGATGATGATGGTAGTGGTGGTGACGACGACGACGACGATGACTGATGATGATAATGGTGATGATGATAATGAAGATGGTGATGAAGACATTAGCAAAGTCAAAAGATATCTCATAGACTCCAGCAGTGCAAAACGACTGTCATGTTGTTTGCATTGCTGTTGTCTGGCTTGCTGAGGTTGTTTACCAATTTTCCGGCATGTTTACTACATGGATACGACAAGATATGTTTTTTTATAAAATAATTTTTTCATCCATAAATTTTCTACAAAATCTTGACGTGCTACGATGACGAATAATAACTACAATAGACAAGAAAGCTCTATTATTACATACAGCACACGCTATTACCAAAGTGCTTTTGATACCAAAATGAGGTTTGTTTTTATATAAATTTTTCCATGCTTAAATCCCTTTTTTTTAAATCACTTATATTAACTTCAACGCCGGACTCGCTTGCTTGAATGTTTGCAAACGTTGAAAATAATATTTAACTAGCTTCTTGTCTGTATGTAATTTATGCATCGCTACACCATTCATCCGATCGTAATAAAATTTACACACAACCTTGAGAGTTAATGGGGATACGTTTTGTAAAAAAAACTGAAATAGGACACAAAATGAGCGGATCGGGAGAGGGTGAGCGAGCGGAAACGGGAACTAGAGAATGAGCGGGAACGGTAAAATGACCGAGAGCAAAAGAGCGGGCGGGAAAGGGAAAGCGACCGGGAAGGAATATATATATATATATATATATATATATATATATATATATATATATATATATATATATATATATATATATATATATATATATATATATATATATATATATATATATATACTATCGGGGTGCCCGGCGTTGACCGGGCTTTTTAGAGGTTTTTCTATCGTTTTTCTCTCACGCTCGCGTTTCCTTTCCCGCTTGCTCTCACGCTCCCGGTCGCTTTCCCACTTTACGAACACCTAGAGCTCTAAAACTTTCAGGAAAGCTTTGTTCTGGATGACAATACATGAATTTAATGTTTCCGACATGAATTAGGCCTTTAATCAATTAAAATTAATCAAATCAAATACTTCAGACAGTTCAAGATACTCTTTAATAGGAAACAGATTATATATATATATATATATATATATATATATATATATATATATATATATATACATATATACATGTATATATATATATATATATATGTATGTATATATATATATATATATATATATATATATATATATATATATATATATATGTATATATACACGTATATATAAACATGTAGAAATGTATATATATAATATATATGTATATGTCTATATATATATATATATATATATATATATTGCTGTTCCTTTTCCTAAATGACTTCTTCAGGGCGGGCTGGCATGATAAGCTGTTACTATTTCCCGTGCTACTCTAAAATAAAAGATAAATATAGATCATCTAACAGGTTAAAATGACATCGGCATTTATCACAACCCAACGCGTCATGCATCTTTCTGATTCCGAAGAAGAGGAGATTACTATGGAATATCAACCAATGCGAATAATAAATGTAGCTGCTGAAAATGGTAAGAGAAAGAAGGCTCAGATGAAAACCAAGAAAACAGTAAAATCTACTTTAACTAAAGAAAAATGCGAGAACACGTGTTCAATCTGTCTTTCACAGATCAGAACAATCAAAATTGCCATGCCAAGTAGCTGTTCTCATATCTTTTGCGTTAAGTGTCTTCAAGCATGGTCGAAGCAGAAAACGAGCTGCCCGTTAGACAGGATTCAGTTCGATACCATCCACATTAAAAATACGAAAACCGGAAAGATTGTTAAAAAAATTAATTTTGAAAAGTTGAAAGTCAAACCAAAAACAAATCAATTTCCAGCTACCCAACGTCCTTATATACCTCCAAGTCATGTTTTTGTACCACCAATTCCTTCAACTCAATCTCAACAAGAAGTTATAAATAATAACCGTCAGATAACGGCCGATACACAAGCCGAACCAGTGGACATCCTAGGTGATATAATGAGACTACAAACTGAACAGTACAGTACACTTTACAGGACAAGGACAACAAATTCAAACGAACAGCAAAGAACCGGACAGGATTGTGATGCTAATCAGTCCTTAAGTCTTTTTGAACGACTCCGTCGCCAATACGAAAGCAATTGACTGCCATGAAAAAATATTTCGATTTAATTTAACATAATGTATTTGATTTATGGCTATCTGTAGATTTATATGCAGATATATTTATAAATGTATGTAGGTATGGCTGACATCTTTTGACAAAACAGCTCTACCGACTGAATAAAAAGGTATCAATAAAAATTATACTGGCGACTTTATAATAATTTTTATTACTTTTAATATTTTTTAATTATTTAAATTCACCATTCAACTTTTTAGGTGGAACTATTGTCCAAGTTGACTAATAAAAACTTCTAAAAAAATATCACACCAGTTAATCTTAATCTTTATGAAAGAGCTTGCCAAATTAAGGGTTTGAAACACGTTTAAAAAAAAATGTTCATAAGTTAAATGCAACTCATTGAAATGTTGCATTTTGAACAGCACCATACAACCACGAAACTTCACATCTACACGACACTTAAATTCATAATGAGAGTCAGGGGCACAACTTTGGTACTTTATTTGTCGAATTAGCCACTTTTGACTGTATATAGCAGCAAACGAATCCCAATTGCTTATCAAGAATCAAGGCGTATGCTGTTTTGTGCTTTCACGGTTGATTTAGAAAAGAGAAAGCATATGTTGTCCTATTCATCCATCAATAACTTTTTTATTTATTTAAGATAACAAGTAAAGGAAAAAACGAGTTTTTTAACACAAACATTGATTTCAAGTACACTCGATGTGTGTATGTATACGAAAAATGTCCAAATTACGTTTTTTTTAATGGAATCATGTATTGTCATAAGTTTCAGCTTCCTAGCTAGTCAAAAAGCTAGTTAAATATCACTTGCTAGATTTGCGTACAGAGAAAGCCACACACAAATTGTAACCTAAATAAAAGTTTGTAAAAAAGCAACTTTCGTAATCATGGATAGCATTTTTGGAAAATCATAACAGTTTTAAAAAATGTATAGCCGCTAAAACAAGACTCTTGAGTATAATTTTACATCTCAATGAATTGCGTGGGAAACCCTAGTTTATGTTTGTAACTTTTTATAGCACAAGCTGAACACATTAGGAAGTTGTTTATTAATTTGCATTTTCAGCTATATATTTTTTAACATCTGTACCATTAATACCCTTCCAAAATATGAACACAAAATGTTTACAAAATAAACACATGACTTCTATTTAAAATAGACTTTGATATATTAAAAGTCTGATAATTGGATTATACTTTATTTCACTATTAATCAAATTAAACTGCAACTGGTACACTAGGAAGCTTCTCAGTGCAAGATTTGATAAGATCTTGAATCTTCACCAGCTGTTCTTCTTCCCATGTCTTTCCAGAATGGTCTTTTTGCCCCTCAAATTTATTCCCCTGGAAAAGAAACGAAAGGAAATCATTGAAAGCACACTTTTAAAAACTTTCATCATTATCATCACTGCCAGATCACAATTACACCACTACTTTAATGGTTTTTATTGTGCCAAAAATGCTTTAAAAATGCATAATTTCCAACATCATCATCAGCACTACCTTTAAAACATCGATGACTTCTCTGATGGTGTCTCGGACATGCCGATACGGTTCCAGGTTCACGTCACACAGAATTGACTGAATAAAAATCGTTACTTTCTTTAAACTGAATTAAGTTTCATTTAATGAAATCCCCGTCAAAAAAGACTTGTAAAAACGAATTACTATGAAATTGAAGACAAATTTCATTCCGGCTTATAATTACGAAATTGTCATAACAACAAACCATTTATAATTACACGTCATTTCAACGACTACTAGCGGGAACCCTTTTTCAAGCAAGAAACCTTTTTTTAAATGAAAACCCTTTTTAAACAGGATCTTTTTCGAGCAAAACCCCATTTTAAATGAGAACACTTTAGTTATCTGCAATGAACAAATTTATGACTTCTCAAAATACTTGAAAAACAATATTATTTCATGAGAAATTTTGGAAATTAAGATTTATATAAGATGAAATTATTAATAACTAGAAATCAAACTTTAGAGAGAAAAAACACAAAACCTAATTCCATAGAGTTCAACATTTTTTATAGAAAATTAGTAGTGAAGATGAAAGTGAGTCCTGATAATATGATAAAATGTGGTATTAAAAACGTAAAAATAGCAAAAAAACTAAAGTAAAACAAATAGAGAGAGAGAGAGAGAGAGAGAGAGAGAGAGAGAGAGAAAGAGAGAAAGGGAAAAAAGATAGAGTAAACAAGTAAATCAAAAAACAAAGTTTTTTTTAAAATACACTTTTATATAATCGATTGTGTAGGCCACATTCTGTTACATAAACAACGAGCATATTAGCATAGACAATAAATAATTCGACAAAAATATCACATATAATTATTTAGTTGAATTTTGTGCAATCGATCCGAAAATTTGATAGAATGCATTGTTAATCAGTCCAGAGGTATGTTTAAATTTTTAAGTCTCTAGCTCATCGGGAAGTTAGTTTAAAATCAGTTGCACAATTTGACGACAGACAAAGAAGTCAAGTTAAGTAAAAGTGTGTAAAAAGAGAGTGAGATAGATCTGCCGAAGCTAAAGAGCTCTGTGTTAAGTAAAAAAAATTTTCAAGGAAGCATGACACGGGTTCTAATAGAATGACAAAATAATAAAATTTATACAATGGTTTTCGATCGTTTATATAAAATTGTGAAATATTAAACAGGAGGCCAAAATGCTGATGATGCTCATGGCAATAATGAGATAATGATGGTGGTTATGATGATGATAACTTAAAAACATCAACAAGGATAAAACTAAATAACAAGAAACTGGAAAAGAGAAAAGTTAAATCAAGTGCTGTTGATAATTTTAGCTCATGATGATGATGATGATGATGATGATGATGAAAACAAACACGCCGAATATTACACAGGCTTCTCATTTATAAACATTCACTGATTTTCAAAGGATTGATTTTTAAACGAGTGAAAAGGTCGGTCACGGGTTCAAGTGCAGAAAACTTTCAAAATTAATTTTTTATTCAAACACTTCTTGAAGATATAAATAATTATGTTTTATATAATAACAATATTATATAGAACAATCTTTTACAATTTTTGCATTTCTCATTTATTTTCATAAAATTGTTTATAATTAAAAAACAATCAATTATTTCAATAATTAGTAAAAGACATTTAACCATTTAAAATAGTATTAATAATAATTGATTACAATATTGATCTCTAGTGTGATAGGCTACAGCACTTTCACTATATTGAATACACAAAACTAGCTGATGTCTGATTAATTATTTTTCTATATTTTATTTTTATAATAGTTTATAATCCTTTTTTAAGAGTGAAATGGCTGTCTCTCCTTTGACCAACATAGACCCAATCAGAATCCGTCCCCTTCCCGTCCCACAAAATCCCCTTAACATAAACAAACCTCAAAATCCTCGACCGAGTAAACTCCGACATCAACCCTGTCCCTTTCCTTCTCAAGTACGTTGGTGATGATTTCTACCAATTCTTTGTTCACTTCCTCGATACTTCGGTCGGCTCTTACAATCTGTCGATCATTACAAAATTGTATTTTTGGCACAAAATAAAACATTATTTTTTTTATGTAATCAACTCGAACAAATTTCGTTTTGCTTTTAGACTGGACAAAAATGTAGACAATCCTCATCAAACAGTTGATCAAAACCAGGCATGTCATTTCAGCAAAACCACAGGGGCAAGATGCTGCAAGGGCCCACACGTTCTCACATTTTATATTCGTAATGTTAAATTGTTCACTCAAAAAAGTTGATGTCTGGGACGGAAGGTAATCATAGGTGCTACAACTTTTTTTCAAAGACTTCCATGGACAGGCCCCCATAAATGACGTCCCTGAACAAAAACTATTTGTATAACAATAAGAAAACTTGAAAAATAAATTAATACTAATAAGAGATAATAATGATAATTATTTTAATATACTTACATAGAAAAAAACTAAATAAAACCATAATTTTGTTCACCTCCATAGAGGGAGAAAGGTATTTTTCATAAAATTTTGCAACCTTCGTCTGAAAGTCAACTTTTTCATAAACTTCAACTCCGAAACCTTCTCTGGTCGAAGTCGATGTGATTGAATTGCTCAAGAAAATAGTTGCGTCTGGCTTCGGAAGACCAATTTCAGTGATGACGCAGAACGGGAGGTCCATTTTCTGACCAAAAAAAAAACTAAATTTAATATACAAATAAATTATCAATCTTTTTATTAAATAATATTTTTCTGAGTAAATTTACTAAGAAATATTATATCATTCATTTATAATACAATAGCCTCAATTTCTTGCTGACACTTCCAGAATGCTGTTATATAATAATTATGTAAGTGTTAGGTTATGTTATAATGGTTATTTTATTGCAAAGAGTTTAGGGTACAGACACGGGTATCGGCTTGCAAACCTGAAACTAGCCACTCACTACCCAGGTGTTATTTATATTTCAAAGCATCACTCTTCTTAAATAAATCCATCAGCAATGAATTACTTTGAAAAAAGATGATGAGTGACTTAAAAACCTACTCATCAAATAAATATTTTTAATTGTAAAAGCGGCACCTTCAAGAGCAGATGCTAAGCAACAGACAATTTTGTTTGTCACAGATTCTCTTAAATCTGATTCTAACCTATAGTAACTTGTACCCGAGGAGCCGACCCATGTGATCTTCACTGAGGGACTTTTACCATATTTTTTAAGAAATATCTCAAATCTCAACACAACCTCTTTGACAGCAGAGTATGAAATGCCAGAGTATGAATATCTATCGACAACAAGTGTTATTCCCGACCTGAGATCATTCAATAATTCTGATCTGAAATAATTTTCATTGAAAATATAAAATATTAAATTTAATGCTTTATTAAAAAATATGAAAAATTTAATTGAATATAATTTGGTAGAAGTGAAGATGCAGACAATAAGAGCTCGATCGAATGGGTTTGTAGTAAATTTCCAATTAAAATTATAATAATCTGCATTTAAAGTGCCTGAGTAAGCGACTAAAGTGGCAGGAAGTTTACCTGTCAACCAGGCTTTTCAAAAACTGCAACCTAATATTACTCAGCTTAAGTGGATGAGCCATAGGAGTGAACTCTTTGCCCAAGAGATACCACAAAGGAATCATACCCTGAACCTCAAGCGTAGAAGTCCAAGACTTCACCACTTTACCACTGCACCTCTATATGCTGTCCAACCTAAAGTTTTATTTTTTACAAGAAATTTATTTAATAATTCAAGTTGTTGCAATGTAATGGTTAATTTCTTGAATTGCAAGCTTGGTTCAATTTGTGTAGTGGCCATGGTTCTCATAGCAAAGTTCCCTTAAAAACAAGGAGAGTTTTCTCAGGTTAAATGTACTGTAAAGGCAGTGATCTAGTCTTCGACAACAAAGTCTTGGTCTCTAGATTCCTCAAGGACTAAAATATAGTTTTGTTCATTACAGAGAGAGGAATTGTCTTGTTCGTTATATGCTTTCGAATATAAAAAATAATCTTTTCAAGTGTAATAGTGTAAAAGATCGATTCTAATGTAATCGTATTCACAAATACAAAAATCTTTCTTACTCGAATTCCCATCTGTTGATAGCGAAGAGAAGATGAATCTGCCGATCATCCAAAACGAGCTTTTTTGTAAGGTATTGATTTATAATCTGGCCCACTTTTGTTGATCTTTCTGTTTAAAAAGAATTAAACAGATTAGCAATGTTAAATATCTAATTATCTAATCAATTCTGATAAATCATTCTAATCTCTAAATTCTAAAAGAATTAACTGAACAAAAATACTATAATATAGGAGAATGATTAATTATAATAAAAATGAATAAATTGCCATTTATAAATTTATAGCAATTGTAGTTTGAAATCTGAATGAAAGAAATATAAAAACCACCTGGGAATTTAAGATATTTAGCTGCAACTCCATGCTCCTTCAAGTAATTAGTAATCAGCTGGCACTGAGTAGTTTTTCCGCACCTATCACAGCCTTCGACAACTAAAAATAGACCCCTCCTTCTTTCGTTATGCATTGCACCTGTTACTGGACCCCTAGTATAATAATATAGGTGTGAAAAAACTTTCCGGTAAATTCGCGCGCATCGAATATTTGCAAGGTGAAGAATGTTTGTTGTCATAACTGATAGATGTGTTGTTCTTTTCGAGCGCTATTTAACGATACGAAATAGCGCTAGACAAATTCAACCGATTGATTAATTGAAGGTTTTACACACACAAAAAAACTATTTGTTTATCTTGATTTTAACAAAAAAAACTATTTGTTTACCTTGAGTTACCTAAGTGCTAGGTTAGCTGAGTTGGTAGAGTGTTAGCCTTGAATGTGAAAGCTTCAAGGTTCGACACCCACTCCCTGCCTAATAGCCCATGTCAACGGAAAACGTAGCGGGTAAAATCGTTCTCTCTGTGGAGCATGACTAATTAGGCAAAAAACATCAATTTAAAAAAACCCATTGACGGCGCGCCGCAAAAATCTCGAGGGTGGCGGTGCGAAGAAAATGTCGGCGGTGGCGCAGCACGGCCTGAGCACCCCATTTACACACATCATGTAAAAACTACAATTTTAGTTTTAGAGATATTATTTTTTTTCCTAATAAAGTTATAAAGTTTTGAATTTGAAGCGCCCTTTTGTGTAACACTTCAGGCGTCCTCAGGGCTTTTTTGCAATGACAATGTTGCAGACATAGATATATATATATATATATATATATATATATATATATATATATATATATATATATATATATATATATATATATATATATATATATATATATATATATATATATATATATATATATATATATATATATATATATATATATATATATATATATCTATGGTTGCAGATAAGACTAGCGACAAAAACTCATGAGATCATTTCAAGGATTAAATAATATAACAGTGATAAGATAAAAAAATTATATTAATTAAGGATGTTACTGAAATAATTTCGATATATAAATTATTTATATAGTTGTTTAAAAAAAAGTTTGTTTGGTGGAATATATGTTAGGGCCTAATATTGTAATTAAGCAAAATCTTTAACGTGACTGTGACGGGATTCTGCTCGGGTATTGATGCCTGACGACGAAACAACTGATTCGAGACTAACAAAGCTCAAAAGTTTATTAATACAACACAAACGACACTAATCTCAATATCGCACGAAGAGGAGAACTAAAATTCCAATCTTTTTTTTTTTTTTTTTTTTATAGTTTAACGTCCTTATACATGGTATTTTTAGACGGGAAAAGAAATTATAAAATAATAATAATAAAAGTAAATAATAAATAAATAAAATTAAAACAAATAAAAATAGAGATATTGTCCTTTTAAGAAAGGGAAAAGAAAAATGTTAGAAAATATATCTAGAAAGTTCTTTATATTCTTCTTCTCCCTTCTTTTCCTTTGTCGTGTCATTTTCGCCATCTTCAGCCTGAAACCTTAATCCCGGGATCAGGGAAGATGGCTTCTTTCGGAACACTTCTGGTCGGTTGATGAATGCTGGACTGCTTCGTAGAGGGAGTCAGGTCATCTTTATCGGTCTTCATTGGGGTGTTCCAAGGGGAAGGCATCAATCACATCCCTCCCAATGATTTCCTTTGGATTTCCATTCTTCCAATCTTTGAAGAGTCCAGGTCCTCATCGTGGCTTCATCCGGATCATTTTTTCCTGTGTTGGAATGTTCAATTCAAGGTAGCTTCAAGGTTCAATTCAAGGTAGCTTGTTGAACTGCATCGAAACGGGGGTCAGGTCGTCTTTATCGGTCCTCATCGGTCCATTATAGGGCTGGCATAAATCACGTCCCTCCGATGATTTCCTTCCGATTTCCAGTCGTCCACGCTTTGAAGAGCTCGTGTGTGTTGGAACCTGTTGTAAAGTGACGTTGAGTTCTTTCGATCATGATTGTCATGTCATCCTCGGTTGTCATTGGAGAAGGAAGAGGCTGAAACCTAATCCGCTGACTCCTTGGAATTCATTTCTCCCATGATTGATTGAACCCAGCGTCGTCGTTGAATGTTCGGTTGCATCGCGGCGGGAAGCAGGTTGTCTTCAGTCGTCCATGGAGAAGGGTTGGGCACCCATACAACCCCAATCCGCAGACCACCTTCGACTTCCAGTCTTCCTCACTTGATGAATCTTGAGTCGTCATAGGAGGAGGGGCTGGGCATGAATCAAGCTTCACTCCGGTGGCTACTTTCAGATTTTGGATCTTCAACGCTTTGAAGAATCTTCTCTGCGTTGAAGAGCCCATGTTGGTCTGACGTGATGATGGACTGCTTCTTTCCGGGCGACTGTACTTCTGTATCCATCATTGGTAGGGGCATGGGTAGCGAAGCCAAGCCTCAGACCGTTGGTTGACTTCAGATTCCAGAATTCGCGCTTGAAGGGTCCATGACATCTTCGTGAACTACTGTTCTCCGTTGCACTGTGTTGTTTAGCTGCATCGCCGCGAGCATCGGGTAACTTTAGTCGTCATTGGAAAGGAGTGATAATCTTCCCCAGGCATCTTCAGTCTCCAAGAGTTACCTTGATTTTCGCGTAGAAGATCCTGGGTTGAAGGGTAAGCTCCAAACTTCTGAGTACCTTCGGAAACCTTCAGCAGCGCGACGAAACAACATAACAACTCTTTCGAAAACGAACCGTATTATAAAAGCACACAGATAAACATCTACTAAAACAACTGGGAGCGACGATAATACGTCGACCAATGCGCCCTACTGTAATTGCAGAGGAACGCACGGCTTACGCACCATCGTCGCTCCCGTGCGAAAGTCCGAGCAACTGTCCTGTGTCGAAACTAACTGAACTAAAATTCCAATCTTTTTTTTTTTTTTTTTTTTTTTTTTATTATAGTTTAACGTCCTTATACATGGTATTTTTAGACGGGAAAAAAATTATAAAAATAATAATAATAAAAATAATAATAAATAAATAAAATTAAAACAAATAAAAATAGAGATATTGTCCTTTTAAGAAAGGGAAAAGAAAAATGTTAGAAAATATATCTAGAAAATTCTTTATATTCTTCTTTTCCCTTCTTTTCCTTTGTCATGTCATTTTCGCCATCTTCAGCCTGAAACCTTAATCCCGGGATCAGGGAGGATGACTTCTTTCGGAACACTTCTGGTCGGTTGATGAATGCTGGACTGCTTCGTAGAGGGAGTCAGGTCATCTTTATCGGTCTTCATTGGGGTGTTCCGAGGGGAAGGCATCAATCACACCCCTCCCAATGATTTCCTTTGGATTTCCATTCTTCCAATCTTTGAAGAGTCCAGGTCCTCATCGTGGCTTCATCCGGATCATTTTTTCCTGTGTTGGAATGTTCAATTCAAGGTAGCTTCAAGGTTCAATTCAAGGTAGCTTGTTGAACTGCATCGTAGCGGGGGTCAGGTCGTCTTTATCGGTCCTCATCGGTCCATTATAACATAAATCACGTCCCTCCGATGATTTCCTTCCGATTTCCAGTCGTCCACGCTTTGAAGAGCTCGTGTGTATTGGAACCTGTTGTAAAGTGACGTTGAGTTCTTTCGATCATGATTGTCATGTCATCCTCGGTTGTCATTGGAGAAGGAAGGGCTGAAACCTAATCCGCTGACTCCTTGGAATTCATTTCTCCCATGATTGATTGAACCCAGCGTCGTCGTTGAATGTTCGGTTGCATCGCGGCGGGAAGCAGGTTGTCTTCAGTCGTCCATGGAGAAGGGTTGGGCACACAACCCCAATCCGCAGACCACCTTCGACTTCCAGTCTTCCTCACTTGATGAATCTTGAGTCGTCATAGGAGGAGGGGCTGGGCATGAATCAAGCTTCACTCCGGTGGCTACTTTCAGATTTTGGATCTTCAATGCTTTGAAGAATCTTCTTTGCGTTGAAGAGCCCATGTTGGTCTGACGTGATGATGGACTGCTTCTCTCCGGGCGACTGTACTTCTGTATCCGTCATTGGTAGGGGCATGGGTAGCGAAGCCAAGCCTCAGACCGTTGGTTGATTCCAGAATTCGCGCTTGAAGGGTCCATGACATCTTCGTGAACTACTGTTCTCCGTTGCACTGTGTTGTTTAGCTGCATCGCCGCGAGCATCGGGTAACTTTGGTCGTCATTGGAAAGGAGTGATAATCTTCCCCAGGCATCTTCAGTCTCCAAGAGTTACCTTGATTTTCGCGTAGAAGATCCTGGGTTGAAGGGCAAGCTCCAAACTTCTGAGTACCTTCGGAAACCTTCAGCAGCGCGACGAAACAACATAACAACTCTTTCGAAAACGAACCGTATTATAAAAACACACAGATAAACATCTACTAAAACAACTGGGAGCGACGATAATACGTCGACCAATGCGCCCTACTGCAATTGCAAAGGAACGCACGGCTTACGCACCATCGTCGCTCCCGCACGGCGAACTCAACTCCCCCGAGCGCAGTACGGCCGTCCGTGCGAGAAATTTTTGCCCTCGCAAAAATTCCAATCGCAAAATTTCCTTATATAGCCTAGCACACGTGTCAATTTTAATATACAAAAACCACCAATCCGAATGCAACCTTAATTCCACGTGACCGTTTGACTAACCCCACGTGACCGTTTGACTAGCCCCACGTGACCGTTTGACACACAAAAGTTTACAAAGGCAATATACAACAAAATCACCGCAAAGAAGTAATAATATTAAACTAAACTCTTTTTCCAAACAGATAATTCGTTTTATAATTTGATATACTAAAAAGTTTTACATTAGCAACGATACAAATGGCTAGAAACGACACTTAGTCAAAAGGAGTTATGATAATTACTTAAAGAGCCAATCACAACGCAGAACGAAAGCGCTTACGTCAGCACTCAACAAATTTACAAGAAAGTGTGCTTAATTAAAATAAGTTACATTTCACGCTACAACTTATTTAATACTCATCCGAAATCGATAAAATTAGGTACCATTAAACGACTACACAATATCTATACAACGTACTAAAAATTATTATCGAAAACTTAATAGGAAAGACGCTAGAACTAAAAGCACACCAAAATCGAGCAAGTTTGATTAATAAGCGAACCGACGCTACCTCTCTAGTCGGCGTTTTTCATCGCGCTCTCCACCTAGTCCGCGCAATAAAGTTATTCAGCTCAAAATTACAATCGACGATGGAGACAACCGTGACAGTGACGTTAGTCAATAGTTACGCGTATATATATATAGGTACTTCAAAGTCACAAAACAGGTATGTTTTAAATTTTCTTCTGAAGCGTCGTAGCCGATGTCACAGCAGTTGGCAGACTATTCAAAATCTTTGGACCGGCGACATCGTTTATAGTAATACTTTATTCAACATTTTAATTAGATTTTGTCCTAGTTAGGATTACCTAAAAATTAAGGTTGTTACAGTTTTGAAAAAAAGACTCAGTTTCAATTTAAGTAACTGAAAATGTATAAAGATTCTGTTTCAGTTACAGTTAACTGAATCTTCAAAGATTCAGTTTAAGTTTCAGTTACAGTTTAATTCAGTTGTTTCCAAAAAATTTTAGGTAATAACTACTAAGAAGAAACAAACAATAAAAACACTTTGCAAAACAAACATGCTTAGAAAATTTATTCAACTCAGGAACAGTTGTTGAATTTATAGAAAACATGAGTTTCAATGCTTACATCACTCAAGTTTTCCCGGAATCTGCTAAGACCCTCCGATACAACTGCAAACATATTCTTAATGGAAAAATCTTTGATCAAAACATACGGCAACTTTGTTTGCAGCAAATGATGAGTCAATCAATCAATTAATTTTAATTATATAGCGCTATTTCCGTAATGTTCAATAGCGCTCGGACATGAATTGATCAATCGGATATGTTTTAAGTCCACGACGGAAAACAGTGAGAAAAGTAGAGTTTGTAAGAGATGTACAAAGAAAATTTCAGAGAAAGGCACCAGAGTAGGAGAAAGAGCGTTAAACAAAAGAATGCTTAACAGTAAAGATACGAAAGTGACTAAGATAAGATCGAAGACCAGACTTAGGAGTGATTTGTATTTAGTAAGTTAGGTAGAATGGAGAAGGGCAAAATTCAATTTTAAACATTATTAAGCAAATTTTAAGAACCACCCTATATTTAAGAGGAAGCCAATGGAGAAAAACAAGAGATGGAGAGATGTGAGAGAAATAGGAGGTGCGAGACTCAGCGTCCGGCAGAATTGAAGGCTTTAGCGTGGACAAGCTTGTTATCGCATTTGAACCTTTTTACAACGTTTTTATTAGGTCACTTAGTTGTCTGTTTAGGTTTACTATTAAAAGGGCGAAAATATAAAGGGGAAAACCAAAAAAGCGAAAACAAAAGAGCGAAACTAAAAAGGGCGAATGCTAAAAAAAGCGCATAATAAGGGCGAAAATGAAAAAGGCGAAGCAATCTATAACTTCAGTTGACGTTATCGCAAACATAGAAATAATATGAACAATGGCTGAAATATAATTTCTTCATACTAAGGTGAATATTAAAAAATGTGTAAAAAACATTGACTTGCTTCAAGTTTTTGTTAAGTTCAAGGAGGATTTTCGAATGCTGTTTGCTTGTAAAAATTATTTATTTCCATTGTAATCAATATTTTTAACCAAAATATTATTTGTTTTACATTAAGCACATAATGTTTTATTTTAGCAATTTGGCTTTAGCAATGTTTAACACAACATTCACTTTCAGAGTTTAACAGTAAATAAAGTAACAACATTAATATAATTATTACAAAATTAACGTGCATGATTTATGTTGTGTTCACATTCAATTTATTTTGACAATGTGCAGTGTTAACCAAAGAAAATAGAGATTTTGATAATCAAAACTAAGAGCTAGAAAAACTAAAAAAATAACTGACTAAAGAAAAACCTCAAAACTGGTAATGTTCAGGTTAGTACGTTAATATCAAACGTAAAAAACTTCCCATTGGTTCCATGCAGTTTGACCAGAGACCAGAGAAGCAATTGAATAGCCATTTGTATGTTTGTTTAACTTGCATAGTTTATGGTCCATTTCATAATTTACAGAGTCACAACCTCCATATTTCTTGCACTCCATGATGCAATCCTGAAAACTTCTCGAAGTAAAAAGTGCAACATTGTAACCCTGGAGCTTAAGGTTGTTGCCAGGTTGTTTCACCTTCCATAGAACTTGGTCTGTTGATAAACCACTGTTTTATAAGCAACACATTTTAATTATTATTTGCAACTATAGATTTAAATTTAGCAAATGAAATAAACTTCTGTTTCTTTTCTTAAATCTTAAAAGTGGCTGCTAACAATGCGCCAGTTTAGTTGGAAACAGTGAAAAATAATGATCTAATCAGAGTCCAAAACTAGATTCTTTAAATTTAGTTTTGGCGAAAACTTTTTTTATAAAAATTTTATAAACCTAATCCAGCTAAAAATGAGAAAGAATTATGCTAACAACATAAACTTACTCCTGTTTACAGCTTCGTAGGCTTCCAGTTCGCAAATGTTAAAACCACCTTGTTGTATTCCGAGAGCCTGCTGGGCTATTAGATACCTGTAAGCTTTCAAGTTTGCATTGCATTTCATTGATACTTTTGCTCCTGTTTTTAAAACGCCAGGATATTTTCCACACAATGGGTAGTTGCCTCTGACTGGCTCTGAAACCACCGAGTTCAGGTCCGAAAGACCAATAATGAAGTTTGTCATTCTTTCAATAACTGGCGTAATAGAACATATTATATTATTTGAAAGTCATCACAAGTTACATTTTTTTGGTTGTCTTATTAGACCTATAAAACCGTATAGGCCCCACTACACCACTGGCTACAGGAAGTTCACACTGGTTTGGTGGCACTACCAGCCAGGTTACAACTTTGTCTCTAAATGTCGAGACAGTAGAGGTGGTTGAGTTGGTTTGTTCATTCTGTTTTTTTAACATCAATGATTATTCTAAACGATAACTTATGTTTGTTTGATTGACTAATGACTAATGGTTATATAATATATAATGAATGAATAAATGAGAAAAGTTTATAAAAATCTGGCTCATTTTGATCGGGGATATTTTTACTGGAGTCATTTTTCCCGGGGACATTTTTACCTGGGACATTTTGATCGTAGCCATTTGATCGGGGACATTTTGACTGGGGACGATTTGACCTGGAACATTTTGACCAAGTACATTTTGTCTTGGGACATTTTGACCGAGACAAATTCACTGGGACATTTTGTCAGGTACATTTAGTCCAGGAACCTTTTGACAAGGGACATTCTGACCGGGACGTTTTGTCTTGTCATTAAAATAAAATATTTTGTATGAAATTTACATATTCACGGTCATTGATATTGACTGGCAAAAAAAACAGTTTTTTGTTTTCAAAAAAATCACTATACCTACATACCCTGGCTTACAAATTAATAAAAACAATAACGATAATTAAATTTTACAACCTAATTTATTATTTATACTACTTTAATGATGTTTTAAAAACTCGAACGTTTCCAAAGACTCACACACACCTTGGTTTCTGGCAGTCAAAACGACGAAATCGATGAAGTACTGGCCTATCATGTCGACGATAAACCAGTTTGGTCCATTCACAGCGTCGTTCGTGTGAGCACAATGGCAGTCGTTTATCTCGTTGTCGTGGAAACCATCGGTGATGAAAGAAGGCTCGTACGTGATGCATTGGTAACGCGCGTACGTCTCGGAATAAGCCGAACTAGAGTTTGTAGGCTTGCGTAACAAAAGGTTTTTTCTGATTGGATCTTTAGGTGATAATTAACAGATATTTTCTTATTCTTCTGATGTTTGAAAGATGAGTTTTAAAATTTTTATGAAACAATGTTAAATTTGACAAGGTTTGAGAAAACGTTTTTCACTTGTTGGTCCATTTTACAAATTAACCAAAAGCAGTTAAAAATTCTTGTGACGCGGTCTGAATTCGAACCGCCAACTTTCAGGTCTACAGCTCAACGCCTTACTGCTTGACCACCAGCATCCGCTAATTTTTTTTCAAATTTGAAAAATAAAAATCAACCTTCAAGTATGTTTCCATAAATTTCCACTTCACAAATCGTCAAATAACCGGTTCCATTTTCCGGTTGCTGTATTATTGCAAACATTCCTAGTAGAGTTGTTTTGGAGCAATTGAACTGCACTTTGGCGTTTAGAGGAATATCGCCAGGGTATTGTCCGCATAGATTGTACTGCCCAAAAATAGGTCTTTGGTAGGTAAGCGTTGTGTTGGTAACTCCGACGATGACATCTCTGAGATTCTCCGCGGCTTTAAAGGAGGTAATTGCTGTTAGCAGAAAAAAAATTAAATTAGCGATTAAATAAAAGCTATGTTATTATTGTGAAAAAGTTTATTTGGAATTGTTTACTTATAGAGCCGTTTCTTGTATCATATTTTTTCTATTTCATTCCTGATAGGACTTTTTTTTATCAAAACAGTGCATCACTAATGAAATAATCAGTTGACCATGCACATGGATAAATAATGAAACTCACAAACCAACTAAAACCTATTGAAGAATAAAAAAGATGAATAAATAACTTGCTTGTTATATCACGACCACTATAAATGATCAAGGATTTCATCAGCGTCAGTTTACCAAGATCAATTCCCATCCAACACGACGAACCAGGTCCTTCGTTTGCCATGAAACACATAATGTCATTGGCCGTTATTAAACCGTCAACTGCCAGTGCTGGCGTCGTTGGTGTATCATAATTTAGGGGTCTGATTATTCGAACTGAACTGCTGAAAGTATATTTGCCTAAAGCCAAGTTTGCATCTTCACATAGATCTTGGAAAACAAAATTATAAAAACTGATTGATTTTTCAATAAAAAGTAGCAGATGGATTCAACTTATCATTTAGTTTAAACGGCATAAAAGTCTTAGGACTTACTAAAAATTTTATTTTCTAAAAGACAAAAGTAAATGACAAAAATTGAAAAAATCAGGATAAACTTGTTAATCAAAAATTGCAGCTGCATGGTGTGTTGTCACTTCTTGAAAGATACAATAAACTACACAAAACCACTCTTAAATAAGAACGAAACGACACAATAGAACATGGTCTGCTGTTTTTGTAGCATGTTTTCAAGGTTATTAATCATACGAAGAATTTTTGTTTTATATTTTTTTAACTGCGTTGAATGCACAGCACATAACAAAAAGAATACGACAAAGAAAATGTTTTCTTTATTTTACTAATGCATTTACTCCGTTTCTTTGTAATAACAAATCAATATATGAGAAAAAAACACTTAACAGTAAAAATCTTTTGCAAAAATTGAATAAATCTTCTATTTTGTGTTTATTTGTATCAAGACTTTATTATTTGAGTTTTGTTGGTGAAGGGAAATCAATAATTATTTAAATGTTCCTTATAAGCATAGAGTTTGGGAAGCGACGGACTACTTGCCCCCTCTAGACGAATTATTGCCTCTTGTAAAAAAAAATTAAAAAAGTTAGGCCTCTTCGTAATACGAATGTCCACAGTTAATGCATGCCTCCATCAAGACATTTCTCACAGCCCAGAGAAAAATTATTTTTTTATTTTTAGTTCACAAAAACAATGTATTTTAAAAAGAATTTCTAAAAAATTTTAATAAATCTAACAAGTGAATCAAAAAACAATGTTTTTTAAAAACACATTTTTATATGTTCGATTGTGTAGGCCACATTCTGTTACTAAAACAACGAGCATATTAGCATAGACAATAAATAGTTCGACGAAAATATCACAAATAATTATTCAATTAAATTTTGTCTAATCCTTCCGAAATTTTGATAGAATGCATTGTTAATCAGTTCGGAGGTAAGTTTAAATTTTTAAGTTTCTAGCTCATCGGGAAGTTAGAAAAGTCAAGTTAAGAAAAAGTGTGTAAAAACGTGAGACGCTTTTTACTCAAGCTAACCGTCTACTAATTTTTAAGCAAAATAGACCCGCTTTATTTGAATATTTGTTCCGCTTTCTAATTTTTGTTTTTAAGTAGTGGTTAGCTTGAGTAAAAGGCGCCCCACGTTTTT
>OZ022244.1:4864852-4892352 GCA_963978895.1 Erpobdella octoculata | reverse complement strand
GTTTTTTTACCAAAAAAATAAATAAAATTTTTTTAACAAATACGAAAGGAGCTAGACCCAAAAGCATAAACAACTCAGTTTGAATCAAAGTTCAAGGAAATTGAACTGTACGAAATGCTTTATATAGAAATTTTTTGGTCAGGGTATGTTTTGAAGCATTTTTATGTAATCATTTTTATTGGGAGTTTATTAGTTCACTAGATATACGCATTCACGTAACACCCTGTTAACCCCATCAACTTCCCCGGGGAAGGTTTTTAGTCTCCAATGTTCTGGCCTTGCGCGCTAGGGCATGTTTATTTTATGCGACTGCCTATTCTAATCAAGTCTTTGACTCTAAGTCTATGAAATTGATCAAGGAATATAGAATTAGTCAGCAATTTTTTTTGATTGTCATGGATGGGTTTGAAATAACCTAAATTTGCTATTAAAACACTTGAGTTTCTCAACAATACAAAGTTAGTTAATTTCTAATTTTCAGCGCATGTTTGCATCTTTCGATGCTTCTGGAGATAACAAGATATCAATGGATGAATACCTCCAGGGAATGGGACAAGTTCCAGTGAAAGATCAAAAGTAAAAATAAATTAGTTTATGGAATTTATTTATTTTTGTTGAAAGTTGTTAGTTTTTATTCTTTATTTTTGTTGTCACTAAGAATGAATTTTTGAGATTATATTCTAAATGTTAAAAAGGTTCGCTTATCTTATTAAAAACCGTCAAATTGGCAAAATCATTTCATGTTGTGTTTTAAATAAATTTAAAGAAATAATTATTTTTTAAGAGTTTCTTCAAATAATTTAAAAGAAATGTATATTAATCAATTTATAGTAGTTTTCTAAATCTTTTTTTAGAATTTGAAATTAATTTAAAATAATATAAAATATTTACTAGGGCGTCTGCCATGCGTTCAGTATTTCTTCAGTTTGACAAGAACTGCGATGGAACGATCGACAAATCGGAACTGACAGCTGCCTTCAAAGAGATGGGCAGAATTCTGTCCAAGGAGGAAGTAGATCGCCTGTTCAAGATGTGCGACTCTGATGGATCCGGAACCATCAACTATGAAGAGTTCATTGCGAAATGTTTTGGGAAGTGATTGTCTTCATTGGGCAAGAGATCTATTTACTCAGTTTCTTTACCTGAGATTCTGATGGGTTTTTTTTCATTAACAAGTTCTTATTTGTTGTTTCAATGTCTCCCGCTTCTAGAGATATTTAAGTGTTAATTAAATATATTGTTTTTTCTGTTACCTATCTCAATATGTTCTGCAATTTTTAAGGTTTATAATTGTTTATGCAGACGTAATTGATCAAAAATTCTTTAAAACTTGAAAGACATCAGCTGTTCGAATTTTGATTTTTCTGAAATTATGTGTAATTATAATTTGGCACTGCATTTTATATCTTTCTAGTTCTTTTTGATCTTAGCCTACAAATTGTAAACAGTGTTCTAATAAAAGGTTCATTCAGTTTATTCGGTTTCTCTGGCTAAAGCTTCTATTACTTTTCTTTTTCATTGGATCTGAATTTTTTATTAATTATTTAAATTCTTTGAAGTATTTATATCAAATTAGCCATTCATAGAGAGACTTCAATTGCGACTTTGCCGTATAATAGATTATATAAATTAGATTTATATTGTTATAAGAATAACTGTTATTCGTTATTATGATATTATATTATTATTATTGTTATTAACCAATAATATTGATAATCATCTAATATAATGCTTCCATAAGTGTTCCATGCTATGGAATAAATATAAATATTTATTCATTAGCAAAACACAATTGTAAGGATAAGTATGATATTTAAAAATATCTTAGTATTATTCATACATCAGTATTTTGAAAATTACCGTGTTCATCTCTCTTTCTCTCTCAATCATACATACACACCAGCACTATTCTATATCTAGCTGCAGTGAACAACTAATTTATTCTAATACAATGTAGACTGCTTGCTCAACTACTGCATTCAACCTTTTTATCCACCACTCACCATATCTCCCCTCTCTTCATTTACCAATCTCTCTCTCTAATTTCTCTCTTCCAGGTTTTTATATCTGGCCATCATCAGATCAATACAACTTACTCACTTTTACCATTGCTGTTTCTCATATATTATTTCAGGAAGCTATCTGCTGTTGCATTTGAACAAAATATATATAGATAGAACTGAGAAATTTGTATTTATTTTTCTCATCCGATTGGAATACTGCAATCTTCCATTATGCAGATTAGCTTGTTATAATATTCAAACTGCATTTACCTCAATCCATGATGGTAATGATGATGATGATTAAAAATGTGTCCATATATAGGCATCTCATTATCTTGTTATTGTCCTCATTTTCGAAAAAAGGTTCTTTGATGTCAGAGCAGAGCCATTTTTACTCTTTCAGATATAATGATCTGTTTCTCTTCGGTCCATCCACCTTTTATTTGGTCGCATAACAAATAATAATGATTCTATATTACTTTTTTCAAATTTCGACCAAACATCTGGCTATTGATTATTCCAGTTTATTCCAAAATGGTACTTGAAATATAAGCATTTTCCTTTATAATATGGAGAAATACAATTGTATATTTTATTGTCGATTCCTATAATATACAGTTAACATACATGTTTCTTCTTCTCTTCTTTGAATTAATGTTTATTGAGATTGATTGATCACACGACAAAAAGGTTTTCTTGCATTTCATATATTTAATATTCAGTTAAAAGATATTCATGTGAGGCTTTATTTTTTCTTGAGAAAAATATGTTACTTTAAAAATATGTGTTTTACTGGGTTAATTTTAAGGGCATTGACAACAAATAAATTCCTTGTATTTCGCATAAATTCAAACTTGGCTTGATATTCAGTTTATTATATGATTTTAAAAACCTTTCCTCTGACTTTCATCATCAGCATTTGCATTTCGCATAATTTGCTTTCATCAACCACATCTTCCAAGTTGATATTGAGAAAGATTTTTTTCTGATTCATCATTCATACAGGGAAGATTTATTTGACCTTTAAATTAATTAATCCTTTAAAAGTTGCATAGATATAAATACATACACCTATAAATTTTTCTTCAGAGGTGTTACAAACACTTATCTTTACAACACATATAGAGATCAATGGTTACAAATCATCAATAGAAAGTGTTGTTTTAGTAAGTGTTACAGTCCTGTTGTTCTAATTGAAAGCCTACATCTTTTTTTTAATTCCTTAATGGGGTAGATTTTTTTTCTTTATTAAAGCATTTGCTCACATTCGACTTCCTTTGATCTTTAGTGTGTTTCAGTACAACTCCATCCATCTCTCTTAGAACATCGACATAGTTTTTTTTAATCTTTTTAAGCATATAAAGTTTTTCCATCGGTTATCTTCTAATCGATAACGACAATTCCAGAATGCTTTCTTAAAATATCAAAGAAGTAATTGTAAATTTTATGATTAAATTAAAAGTTCTTATTTCCATGACTTTTAACTGTTTTTTGATGAGCGGTAAAAAATGTGCCTGAAATTCTGAATGTAAATCATTTGTGCTCGAGTGCTAAGCGACGTGACAAATTGTGCTTCAATTATGTTATTTAAGTTTCATTTTCTTTTTTTTGTTTCCAAATTGATAGTAAAATAAAAAGATCTTTTTTTTATTCAATATTGTTTATTTATAAAAAAAAACAGAATTTACACAAAATTGCGATTGTGTAAGTTGTAATAAACGAAACAAACGTGTTTCCAAACAACTTTCTATATATATATATATATTTCTATATATATATATATATTTATATGTATATATATATATATATATATATATATATATATATATATATATATATATATATATATATATATATATACATATACATATATATATACATACATACATAGCGGCAACATTTTATATATAGCAACAAAAACAATGGCCATGACAACAATGAGTCGTTTAGAATTAATAGATAAAAAAGAATTTCCTGGCTCTACACATCTTGCTTGGTTTGTTTTTTATCGACAAGAGGTCTGGGAAGCATGGCTTTTGCTGAACCTTCAACAATGACCTGCATAAAAAGAAAAATTGAAGTTTTATATTTGTTTCAGAATATTTTATTGTATTGTTGCTCCCGTGATGTCTAATGAATTATAAGACGCACTCGCGTGTAAAGATCCAGGCTCTCACATATATATGGAGAATAAGTGTATTAGCCATACCCCTATTATCGGCGTACGGCTATAGGGTAAAATAATTTTGTGCCAGCAAATGAAATTTGCCTGTTTAAAAAATATAGACGTTTGAATGGCTAAGTGTTATTAGCATGGTACAATATGCAAAAAAACCCAGATTCTAACTTTACAATATCATAAAATCTTTTTCAATACCAATGAAACTTAATACTAAAAATGTTACTTAAATAATTTGTTAGAATGTTGTGATAGAAGTTATAAATATGCTTGCTCATTGTTTCTTGAATTTTTCTAAGGATCTTATTATAGTACAGTATAAGTGCTGAAGAGCGGACACCCTCGGGAAGAGCAAAAGTTTCAATTTCTCTTGCCTGTCCGTTCTTTGGGGACAAGCTACTGTAGCCCAGAAACTGATTTAAGAAATTCCGTTCCAAGCATAAGTGGCCGTTGCCCCTTGCAGCCGCTTTTGAGGGGTCCACTCTGTATATAAATTAAATTATTTTTTTAACCTTTTTGTCTTCTTTTCTGTAACACTTGAGTGATGTTGTGACTCGGATACCTGAAATGTCTTTTATCTCTGCCTCTGCAATGATTTCTTCATCAACGTAAGCTGAAATATCCATATCAATCCTTGAAAAAATTATACATTTGAAGATTCTAGATCTGCAATGTTAACAGCAGAATAAATGGAAGCATTTTAATGAGATATTTTAGTTTTAACTAATTAAATTAATTATCTAAACTATTTCTTTAAAAAATAGTTATTTATTGATTAATCTACTTTTGTAGTATCTCTTTTCATACAATTAAGATAAGTAACCATTTAACATAAAACAAATAAGTTTTAATGTACTGAATTGATAAATTCACTCTGGTCACAAATATTTTATGTAAATTACCTGGGGCCAAGTATTTGCACTCAAGAGAAAGCAAGATAGCCCCATCTCCAAACTGTTTAGCAAGAAGGCCAGAGAATAAACTGAAAACATTTAGTAATTTTAGTAAAAACCAACTGTTAACAAAACATTATTTTACGAAAATATTAATATATATTTACATGGTAATATACTAGCATAGTGTTCTGAGTTATTGTCTATTTATAACAATAATCCATAATCATTAAATTGCTTATGTCTTTGCACCCCTCCCCTCTAGGTCCTAGGTTGCTAAAGAAAGGTTCGTGATGTGACCACTGTTCGTGGCATATCGTGCATTAAAAGTAATGCATACAAGTTTAAAACTAAAGTAAGTTCTTTCAAACTTGACTCAGCATGATGAAACATGAAATAACTTATATCAGATATTAGTAATAGTAGCAAAGCAAACCTATTTGATAACATTCCATGTAATATAGGTTTCTTAAACTTTGTGTTCTTCGCAAAATCTGAGTTTAAATGAATTGGGTTGAAATCACCGCTGAGGGCTGCAAATGACTTCACATCTTCCATGCCAAAACGTCTTGTAACTGATATTTTTGACCCAACCACCAGCTCAGTTTCTGCTGATTTGGTAAGTACATTACCCGTCAAATTATTTCCGACACACAGTCGATTGACACTGCAGGATATTGCAGAAAAAAGTCTATTAGAAAACTTCATGAATGGATAAATAAGAGTGACTCTTTTAAGTCACTAATAGGACTAAGCGACTAATATAAATAAAAGAGATAATAATACCGAAAGTACAGAAAACAAGAAACGTGTAAAAAGAAAAACAGGTATGGTTGAATAGAAATTTGTTTTCGTAGGTGGAAATTTCTTGATTGGTCAGAAGTGATCCAGATTTAATATAAACAACGCTTTATTCTAATAAATTTGAGTTATTCTGCAGAGCCGGCAAAGCTTTTCGGAAAGAAATTAATTAATTTAATAATTGCTTAGAAATGTATCAATGTTTTAAAAAAATATGAATTTGAATTACTATCAGAATTATGGTTGCAAGTGGAAAAAATATAGAAAACTTATTGATGCAATGAAAATTCTTACCATGAGTTGCCCAATTATTTGAAACTCGTTAACAACAGACCCCTATAGTTACTAAAAAATAATGTTATCAATTTAAAAACGTTTTTAATGACCCAGGGTTTTTTTGTTTAATCAATTTTTAAAAATTAAATTCGTCAATATAAGAGGCGTATTGGTTGGAGTTGAATGCAAGATGGAGCCTATTGGTTCGCAGCTGGCTAGAAACACAGATTTTTATTTACTATTGGATAATCAAAGCTTAATTTTAAAGTTAAAATACAAAGATTTGAATGATGTTCATAATTTTTTATCAAAAGTTAGTTTAATTTTCAACCTTTTTAAATAGAAGTTGCTATACTCTTATGTAAAATATTTAATTAAAAAGAAAATCGTAATACAACAATAATTTGGTATGCCTAGTCAGCTACAAATTGTATGTAAACAAGATACAAAATTTACAGTTATTGATTAATTTTGGGCTTCACAGTTGAAATTGTAAGAGAAGAAAACATTAGAATTAAATCTCCTCCATCTGATACGGTAACTATATTGTCAGCAGGTATGTTACCACTAATGTGCTCAAGAAATATACATATTTTATTTTGAAATATGACACGACATTTTTATGCAGTTTTAAATAATTTTGAAACTCCAAGTGTCGAAGCTTTTCATGAAGAATCAGGTTAGATGAAGCTTATACTTGTAGGTACACTACACTACAATACAAAATAACATTTATATCACGCCCTTATAAAAATAACAAATTTTTCGCAAAGGCGCGTAGTTCATCAATATCTCCTAATCAAAAAAGTCTCTTTCCAAATTAGAGACGATGCCGGATAAGGATAAAATCATCCTTGCAGCCAGAACGCAGAAGCTGCTTTGCAGGGAGCGACGAGCATGGCTAAACAAGAGACGACAAATAGGAGGGAGATGGAGAAGATCCGGAGTATATATTGAACATCAAGTCATATTTTAAAATTTATTCTAGCCACTGAAGTTGACGTATATTTGAGATGATGTGGTCTTGAGAATCAGATCTTTGACAAGCCAAGCGGCCGCATGGAGTACAGAAGTAAGGGGTCTTAAGGACGAGGATGGTAGACCAGCCAGCACTGAGTTGCAGTAGCTTACTCTTGAGATGACGAAAACCTGGACTAGGGTACAAATGCACTGCTCGTTAAGGCAGCGCTTCACCTGACGGATTCGGCGTAGATGGAAGTAGCAGGTCCTTGTAATGGCGGAGATATGGTGGGTCATTGACAAGCAAGAGTCAAGATAAACTCCAAGATCACGAACAACATTTGAAGACGAGATCGTGCAGTCACCGATATTAATAGAGCCTGAACTTATGGATATGGGCTGAGGCCTTCGATCAAACCAGACGAGTATTCAGCTTCAGACGCATGGCCGAGCAACATTTTTGAATTTCAACGAAAAAGTTCGCAAGCTTTGTTTTAGTGAGGCAGATGTCTTGTGTGGCAAGTTGAATATATAGCTGGGTGTCATCAGCATAGAGGTGGATAAGAACTTCGTGTCGTGAGGTGATGTTGACAATATAAAAGTGTAGAGAATGAAAAAATGGGTCCAAGGATTGAACCTTGGGGAGCCCTAAAAGAATTATCGTACTTTTTGGAAGTTTTCTCACCAAAAAACTTTATGAGAAGGATTATTTACAAAAAAGATTATCCACTAAAAAGCAGTAGAAGTTATACCAAACTGTAATTCAAGGATTAAAGAAAATATGGTATGGTAGACGCAGCTCTAAAGTCGAGCTTTAATAAAGTGGTTATAAGTCCGGAATCAAGGGCAAGGACACTGAAATAAAGCTATCAATTTCAATTTTATAAAAATCATGAAAATTCATAGTTTAGTAATACATTAGGTCAAAACTGTCGATAAAAATTGAATTTCGAGCCGAAGAAGACGAAGTAAAAGAAAGAAAGAAAAACATCATAATTATACACAGAATAACAGAAAACCAAGCTCAAGATGAAGTAAAAATAAAAAATAATTTAAAAAAAATGCTTTTATTTGCCTCTTTATCTGAGTCAAAAATTAAAATTTTTGAATCTTAACCGTTACGCTCAATCCTGTACATTTTTTATTTCTTTCATATGAAATCAAAATTCATAAATTGAACTTGATGTATGGATTCAACGAGACCAATTACACTTGGTCACGCCTACTTAACCTAGATTTGATCACCACAGACAAACAAACCAATGAATACACTTGGCCACGCCTACTTAACGAAGATTTGATCACCACAGACAAAAACGTGGTATTTTAGAAAGTTTTTTTTTTAATATTTTATTTATATAAACCCTTGGACAAACATGAAGAAGACAGACAAAAAAGCAAGTTGAGTTCGGTCTCCGAAATGAAGCGCTATCTTGGTTCAAATCTTACCTATCAAATAAGACACAATATGTCAAAGCTGGCAGACACTGCTCGCCGATTTTTTCCCTAGACTCAGAAGTTCCTCAAGGCTCAGTTCTGGACCCTCTTTTTTTACTGTTCATACGTCTGCTATGAATGAATGAATGAATGTTAGACAATATCTTTTATTTCCACTCACCGTTCTATTAGTTTCCAGCTTTATGCCGACGACATTCAATTGTGCATCGGAATCTCCAAAGATGATTTCCACCACTCAATAAGGATTTTATCTGATTGTGTGTCCGAACTTAATTCTAGGTTCAAGTTGAATAAAATGCATCTTAACCCTGATAAGCCGGAAGCTGCTATTTTTGGCACATAGCCCATGGTTAAGCTGTTAAATTTTCCGTCTATTGAGCTAGCTGGCTCTACACTGGTACTTTCCACATCTGGAAAAATCCTAGGCGTAACACTTGATCGACAATTCACCTTCTTTCCTCATATCAACAACGTAATCAAATCATCTTTCTATCATATCAAATCTATTAAACACTTCTTGAACGTTATTCCAAACCCAGTTCTTTACTTATTGGTGCGTTGGCTGATTTTTTTCAAAAATAGACTACTGTAACTCCCTTCTTTATGGTGTTCCTTCATATTTTTTTGAAGAAGTTACAGCGCCTCATCAACAATATTACACGCTTAGTCATGTGAGGCTTTTCCGACCCAGGTTCCGGATCTGTTCCTGCACCCATTCTCTCCACAATCAACCTCAAAATTTCAACTCTCATCTATAATGTCCTAAATCTGTCATCTCCGCCATACCTCTACAACCTCCTTCATCCACAATACCATGAAGTCAATCTGAGATCCACGGGAAAAGCATTGAAATGCTCCAGATTCAGCTCAACATTTTCGTTCAGAGGTTTCAGACACGCAGCTCCGACCATCTCGAACAAACTACCTACACAAGCAAGGACAGCTTCTTCTGTCTCTTCCTTCAGGAAACTTCAGATGCTACGATGCAAATCGAACTAATTACTTTTTTATTGCTATTACTATTTATGTTTTCGTTCCTACTTCAGAATTTTCTGACATTTTTCTTTAGCGCATCAGTCGCGTTTTGCTATTTTTCGCTTTACAAATTAATGTAAAAAAATAAATGAATAAAAATAAATTACTGACAGTGTCACAACTATGACTATGTATGCTCATGACTATTCATTCATTCATCCATTTCTTCTAACATGCAACCGACTTCGCTCCATAACTATTATCATAACTTGTAAGTACACTTGAACTCCAGCCGTAGCTACTATCATCATAACTTTTTCCCACCAGCTCCATGTGACTCATTCGATCTGGTGACCTACAATTTAATTGAACTCCTCCGATTCAATTACCAATCTGTGCCAGTGTATGTTTCCCTGTATGCTCTAGTATCTTTCTTAATTACTACTTTTTCTGAATTTTATATCGAAACTTGTATCAATAGGTTGTATAGAATTTGAGTAATCATTCCTGTTAATTTCATAAACTTGTATCAAACGGTTATTAAGATATAATCTCTAATTGCTTTTCTATCGTACCATTATTAATGTCTTCACCCGTATGTGCAGTAATGACTCCTGCCAATCATTTTCTTGGACTTTGCTCCGTTGGTATGTATGGTATTTTTCTTTGTTCATCGATGGAAAGTTTTAGGATGAATCTCATTATCCAGCTATTCCAGCTTGTCGCTAGACGAGCTGTATCGTCCTGTGTATAAATACGGCTGTCTTCCAGCCGTAAGTTAGATTTTCTGGTTCTCGATAGATTCTTGGTTCACGGTAGATTGTTGGTTCAGATTAGATTTTTGGTTCTCGTTAAATTCTTGATCCAGTATCTCGCTTGCGTGCTATTGCATATTTATTAGCCGCATTCTATAGTTAGAAACAATCTTGTGAATAAAATTGATTAAAAACCGCTACGTGTATGCGGTATTGTTTTGTTTGAAGTAATATAGGTACGACGGGTTGACCGGTAGCATCAGCATCCAGCGCATTACGGTGGTGGTCCGGTGAGAGAAAAATAAATTCGAAAGAACCTGGTCGCAGCGATATTCTCTAGAGGACGCCTCGGGGAAGAAGTTGTGACAGACAGTACCTTGTGAAGACGAGATTGATATAAAAAAAGTGTATAGACTAGGCAAATTGTCAGGCAAAAAATACCACAGACCACAGACCTCTGTTTATAGAGTTTAAAGATGGATCAATGAAAAATAAAGCTCTTGAAAATGCCGATAAAGAAATTAAAAAAATATCTGTGACAAATGACATGACAGTAGGAGAGAAAACTGGTAAAAGAATGCAAAGAAAAACAGAACCAGGATAAATCGGGGGAATGGAAATACCAAGTGAGAAGTATACCAGCAGACATGAGGATTGTAAAAATAAGAAAGCATTAGAAAATAAAAAACAATGCACGAGAAGAGAAGTTTCAAATTATAACATTTTTATGTTAATGCCAGAAGTAGAGTAAATGCAAGTAAAAAAAACTGACCTCTAGTTATATGTGGACAAAGAAAAACCTGATATTATTGGAATAACCGAATCTTGGGCTAAGGAAGAAATAAAAGACAACGAGCAAGAACTTGAAGGGTATGTAATGTTTCGGAAAGACAGACACTGGAGGAGGAAGAAAACAAGGAGGAGGTGTTCTATTGTACATAAACAGCAATCTAACTTCAATTGAAAGAGAAGACTTGAGGAATGACAGGTTCAAAGAAAGTATATGGTGCGAACTAAAGAACGGACAGAAACATAGTTAGTTGGAGTTTGCTATAGAGTTCCCGATCCAACAGAGGAAAGCAATAATGGACTGCATGAATTGTTGGTTAAAGCTTCTAAAACCTCTTGCATTGTAATGGGTGATTTCATTTTGACTGGAGGCAGAGATGGAAAAAACCAAGCAGACAAGATGTTTCTAGATTGTTTAGATGAGTGTTTTCTTTTTCAACATGCAGAAGTACCAACAAGAGGAAACAACATACTGGATCTACTGAATTTCAACTGAAGAGAACCTGGTAGAAGAAATCACAGTAAGTGAAGATTTTGGTACTAATGATCATCAGATTATTGGATTCAACATTGTTTTTAAGAATAACAAACAGGAAATATTTCAAAAGAAGTACAATGCAGACTACAACAAAAAGAAAAAAAAAAAAAAAAAAAAAAGACTTGTTAAATAAACTGGGGGACATGAACATTGGGCCAATAAAAACGTTCAGAGGGATAGAAGAACTAAAATCAAAGCGTGGAAAAAATGCAAAATTAAAGCTTAATAAACTCAGTGTTTTGGACGGCTATGCAGAAGAAGAACTGGAACTGGCAAGGAGTAAATATGTTAAAAAAGGAATTTAGCAAAAGCGACAAACTGTAAGGCGATTAGAAAATATGAGGAAAAATTAAGTGGAAACATAAAGATTGACAGCACAGGTTTTTACAATTATATACAAGCAAAAAAAGATAAAGTGGGGCCACTAAAAAACACCAAGGCAAGATTATAACCGATGATGAAATTACTGCAAAAATGCTCAATAACTATTTTGGATCAGTTCTTACAAAGGAAGACTTAAACTGCATTCCTGAGTCCTAAGTAAGACGAGAGTGCAAAAAAAATTTCGATCACGTATTGACAGACGTTATTATCACGAAACTAATGGTGGTGGACTTGGCTTTGAAAATTACGAGAATACAAATCACCAGGAATAGACGAGATTCACCCAAAGTTTCTGAAAGAAGTGAGACATGAAATTGCAGAGATTTTGACCAGCTTATTTAACGATTCCATCATGTCAGGAGATGTTGAATCAATGTTGAATCTAACAATCTGATGATCACTAGTACCAAAATCTTCACCTACTGTGATTTTTTCTACCAGGTTTTCTTCAGCTGAGATCACTAGATCCAGTACGTTGTTTTCTCTTGTTGGTACTTCTACATGTGTCGGCTGGCCGGCTGTCTGTACATATTCGTGTAAAGTATATAAAGCTCTGGTACTCTTCGTAAATTCCTGAAGAAGCTCAATTTGATAACTTTTCAGTTATTAATATTGTGTGCGCGAAAGCTTGAACAACGAGTTCTGTCGAGTTTGAGTTTATTGATTCTGTTGTTGAAGTTAATTTTAGAAAGTAGAGAAAAAATAAAAAATTAAAGTTAAAGTGTTTGTTGTGAGCAGTTTTTCTATCGATTTGGCGGTCTCTCCGGAGCAAAAACTCAGTAGCCGAAAAGCCTTGTTTCCGAGCTTCGGCTCTAGAATCATCATCCACCGAGACATGAAACTATCAAGACAATGCTATGACCAAGGTAAACAGAATGTTAAGCTTTAACAAAAGAATTGTGGTAAGCAGGAAAAGAAATTATTCGGTCTCATCTAGAATACTATGTCCAAGCATGGAACCCGCACTTAAAAAAAAAACAAAAAACTCTAGAAAAAGTTTAGCAAAGAGCAACAAAAATGATTAAGGGATTTCAGAATTCAAGTTTAAGTGCGGCTTAACAACGTTAGAAATAAAAAGAAGTAGAGGAGATCTCATTGAAACATTCAAGCTGATGAAAAACAAAGAAGATATCCCAGCATAAAGATATTTCCAGACTTTCCAGACAGCAAATAGAATAGGATTACGGGGCCATAAATACAAAATCTTTAAACAATCGAAAAGGAACTTCAAGCAGAGATTCTTCAGCAGCAGAGTCATCAATGCCTGGAACCGCGGCTGAGTGAAGAAGCAGTTTCTGTAGAATCAATTGATAGCTTTAAAGTTATGCTTGGACAAATCGGTTTTCAAATTCAACTTTTAACTGGTTCTCACACAGGCTTTTTAGTCTTCTAAAATATCAGGTAAAACTTTTTTCACTTTTATTATTAAAATTTGTTTTATTGTTTGTTTTTGTATTTAAAAAAAATAAAGATAATTTAGAGACATGCGCTTGCTTTGTCCTGCTGCTCGGAATTTTGTTTAACGGGTAATTGTTGGTGTTCTCGAAATTGCTGAAGAAAATGATCTGCAATTTCTTCTTCTTCAGGATATCTGTAAATTCCGCTTTCAACAATTTTTACAATATCTGACGTGTGATGATAGATCTCATTTTTATGTCGACGGTATGTTTCATAGGCCGTGATCAAATGTCTGACAACACAAAAATGCCTGCCTTGGATGCCTAACACCATAGGAATCCAGACGTCATCGTTCAACAATTTGAACCATAGTTCATCTGGTATGACGGATTGGTTCAGTTGCTTGACTTTTCTCAACAAGTCTTCGTTGGGAACTTCATACAAGAATGCCTTAAGAAACAATCTAAAACAATTCTCAGACAACCCAATTTTAACCATATCGCAAAACACTCCAAAAATGTTTTCTTCTATCACAAAATGAGAATTGTAATATTTCAAACCAACCAACAAAATTTTGATAATTTCACTAAACTTGTTTTGTTCTCTAGATATAAAAAGCTTTAAGTTTTTCAAACAGTTATCGTATAAAAGTGGCTTCCATAGCGAATGCTTCATTGCAGCCAGAATTTCATCAGCATTCTTAAAACTTCCAACAACTTTGCAATCTACATTAAGTAGTTTTTTAGCGTCACCGTAATTTTCCAATTCAGTTTCTTCAAAGCACAGCCCTAAATAATCAAAGTTTTTAGGTCGTGTCCTAAGAGGTGTTGTTAATGAGCAATGACCTTTCATAAGTTGTGTTGCGCTTATGTCCAAATGCTTCAACAAAGACAGACAGTCTATTAGTTCAGATAGTTTCTGCAAATTATTACAATCAGGCTCTTTACAGCAGCCAACGTCGCTAATGTCCAGCCACGTTAAAGTAGAAAGGCAAGATACTGTTTTTACTAATTCATCAAAGAAGCTCTCGTCAGATCCGCTCAAAATCAATTTTTTAAGATTGCAAAACTTTTTTATTTTGTCAACTAAAGCTGGCTTTAGGCGACAGTTAGCTATGCACAAAGACCTTAGATTTTCGCACGGGAATGTAATGTTAAGTTGATGAAATACATCTTTAGAAGGATGAATAAAATAACTACCACATAGGCAGCGCAGGTATAGATGTTTAAGATTTGGACAGGACCAATCTAAAGGTTTGTTTTCAATCTCTTCGTTTTCTATTACATGTAATCCTGCTAACAGTTTGCAGCAAGTGTCCAATTCTAAAGATTCCAGATTGACAGAAAAAAACGGATTTTTCCTTACCAGGCCATAAACTCTGAGAGAGTACCGTGTTATATGTAATTCATTAGTACGAGAACGACAAAGGGACAAGGAAAATTTTTTCGGGGCTGTTTTTTTCAACAGTCCTTTCAATGACTTTCCCAGCATACTAGGATCAAATTCTCTGATGTTGAGCTCATGATAGTTGAACTTTTTATGTTCCAGCAAACAAGGCAAAAAACAATCATGTTTCAAACCTAGTTCTAGTTCGCGACTTCTTATTAGAATGTCTCGAAACATGCGCTCTGGTAGTTCTATATTTTCTTTAACTTTGAATTTAAAACCTTTTTCAAGCAGTTCATGTTCTTCCGGACTTCTGAGAAGAACGCTTTGAAAGTTGCTAATCGTAAAGTCAACGCAAAAACATTTAAGCGGTGACAGATTGGGAATTGAAAAAACCATTTTAGAGATTCTTTTAGAAAAGGCTACAAAAGTAATATTTCGAAATACTTTATCATATAGCTTCAACAACATAAATAAAAAAACAATAATAAATATATATATATATATACCCGGAGTTTTTTATTTGTTTCATTTTCTGGTCGTAACACTAGTCCGAGATATAACGTACCCCCTGTGGTTGGAGTAGGGGAGAGTGGGGAGACCGGGGCTAGTTGTAAATTTTTTTCCTTTTTGTGATGGAGTGACTAAACTATTTAGTATTTTAGTTCAAAAATGTTTTTAAATGAGTTATCATCTATTTGAAAATATATTCCCACAATATTTTTTCTTGAATCTATAATTAATTTTTATTTATAGTACTCTTTGTGGAGAGAGTCGCTTGTTACAACTTACCCCGTTTTTGGGGCAAGTTGTAATTGTTGTAAGTTGTAAGTGTGTAACTTAAGGCAATATCATCTATATATATAAGATTATGTGTGTGTATAACTTATGCATTGCGACACCATTCATCCGATAGTAATGTATGACTTCATGGTTCTGTTACTTTGAAGATTTGCCGGTTATCTGTTCTGGTCGAAAACGGCATGTGATACACAAATTTCATCAGGGGCGGCCGTATGATCAACGGTCGTGGCCCGCCCTCCCGCGGTAGCGTCAGGAAAAGGGCCAAAACGCTGGGAAGGTCTTCCTCTGAAGACCTCTGACGAACTTGCCCGAAGAAGAATTTTCACATACATACATACATACATACATACATACATACATACATACATACATACATACATACATACATACATACATACATACATACATACATACATACATACATACATACATACATACATACATACATACATACATACATACATACATACATACATACATACATACATACATACATACATACATACATACATACATACATACATACATACATACATACATACATACATACATACATACATACATACATACATACATACATACATACATACATACATACATACATACATACATACATACATACATACATACATACATACATACATACATACATACATACATACATACATACATACATACATACATACATACATACATACATACATACATACATACATACATACATACATACATACATACATACATACATACATACATACATACATACATACATACATACATACATACATACATACATACATACATACATACATACATACATACATACATACATACATACATACGGTTCCACGACAAAACGTTCACAGACAAAACGTTCACAGACAAAATGTTCAACGACAAAATGTTCCCGACAAAACGTTCACGACACAACGTTCACGACAAAATGTTCACGACAAAATGAACACCAACAAAACGTTCACAGACAAAATGTTCAACGACAAAATGTTCAACGACAAAATGTTCACGACAAAACGTTCACGACAAAACGTTCACGAAAAATGTTCACGCACAAAATGTTCACATTGCATTTACTATTGTTAACGTTTTATTTGCGCTCATTTTGTGAAACACAAAATATTTTATCATTTAAAACTAAACTAAATTTAAAAGTTGCAATCGTGAACGTTGTGTCGTGAACGTTTTGTCGTGAACATTTTGTCGTTGAACATTTTGTCTGTGAACATTTTGTCTGTGAACATTTTGTCTGTGAACATTTTGTCGTGAACATTTTGTCGTCAACGTTGTGTCGTGAACGTTTTGTCGTTGAACATTTTGTCTGTGAACGTTTTGTCTGTGAACATTTTGTCTGTGAACATTTTGTCGTGACACCCATACATACATACATACATACATACATACATACATACATACATACATACATACATACATACATACATACATACATACATACATACATACATACATACATACATACATACATACATACATACATACATACATACATACATATACATACGTATTTATTCAAACATTCCAATATCTGTCTCCTCCTTGAAACGTATTTCGCTATTTAAGCAAGCTCTGAAATCTTACTTATTATTGTCTCACTCATAACTACTCAATACCTATTACCTTAGCATACCAATTTCAGTCTCTTCCTTGATAAGTTTATTGAACTACTATTTGAAATGTCTTAACTCAACCAGCTCATTTGGTTCTTTTTGTAAAGGTTGTCCATTAAGCGGGAAGGAATTCCCTTCGGACGAACCTTTTGGGCACCTTATTTCTTTCTCAACCAATCGATTTTTTTCTTTTTTTGAAGTTTTGGTTCTATATTTTTCTTGTCGTTTTGGTTATTTTCTTTTGTTTACGTTTAATACTTATGTTGGTGCTCAATAAATGAATTAAAATACATACATACATACATACATACATACATACATACATACATACATACATACATACATACATACATACATACATACATACATACATACATACATACATACATACATACCGACATAGGAAATTATGTATGTAGATAATTAAAAAATGTATTTCTTATGAACTAATGAGGTAAATATACTTATTGTTTTCTTTAACAGCAAAAGTCATTTTATTAGTCGCATAGGATTTACTTGGGTTAATTAAACTTATTAATAAACTCAGTCATCAAGGAAATGTTTTTTTAATATTCAGAATCTGAGTTTTCATTGAAACCCCTTTCTGACTTTCGCTTACCTACAGCCCTGTTTGTCTTTTTCTTGGTGGTGCTTTAGGTAGAGGTCTGATCTTTGAAGGTGAAAAACCGGTAGAAATAATTTGGATACCTGAAAGGTTTGGACGACCATTAACCAGCAAAATCAGAATTTTGAAAAATGTTTGGATTCAACGGCTAAAGTCTAGTGTACTGAAACCGTTTATAATGTTGCACGGATTCAGAGCCAGTGGCAAACTGTCCCTGACTATTGCAGGAATGTCATAAATGGTCATAGTTTTCCTTGCATTAACACTTCCTTTGCAGCTTGTTTATAGACCATTTCAGACTTTGACGCCCATTCTGATTTTCTTATGTAATACCGCATCCTAAAATACAATTATAAACTGTATCTTTTTCTATGTCAATATCTAGAAATTTGTTTAGGACAATTAAAAGACGGCAATATCATAAATTATAATAATACCAATAAAGTATAAAAAAACCCAGTAAAGTGCAAACTTGGGACAAGTTGTAACTAGATACTACGTGCCTCAAAATTGTGTTACATCTAACCCCAAACAAAAATTATTAACAATTTTATTTCTAAACAAGTAAATTAAAAACGAATTTTTAAAACCAATGCTCTTATATGTAATTAAAACACAAATTTTGCAATCAATTTTTTCTTATATTACTCTTTTATTTTATGTTAAAGTCGAAATATCTTAATTATATCGAAATATCGAAATTAATTAAAATTATCTAAATTAATTGACTTATTGTAAAACTAATAATTGAATATTGCATTGTCTTCTATTTTAAGCATGTATGCAAAATTTGAAAAAATCTATCATCAGGAAGTGACTCAAAAATTGATTGCAAGATTTGAAACAGACAGAGAAACAAACAGACAGACAGAGAAACAGAGACGACGAGTTAATAAAAGCATTGGTAATAATAATAAAAATATCATCAAAAAGCATCGAATTTAAATATCTCAACTATTTTCATGAAAATTTCGTACACGCTTGAGAATCGCGGTCAGTGAGTGTGGTTCGTGTTAACTTGGTAAAATAGTCTGCCAGTCGGTTAGCGTTTTGTGGTCAAGAAAACCCTCAAGAAACCCCTCGATAAAATCCTCAAGAAAATTAACTAAATTAATTGACTTATTGTAAAACTAATAATTGAATATTGCATTGTCTTCTATCTTGAGCATGTATGCAAAATTTGAAAAAAATCTATCAACAGGAAGTGACTCAAAAATTGATTGCAAGATTTGAAACAGACAGAGAAACAGACAGACAGAGAAACAGACAGAGAAACAGAGCCGACGAGTTAATAAAAGCATTGGTAAAAAATGATTGGCTTGGGTTATGTGAAAGTACTATCATTCGGTAGCTTAATAAATGCATAATAAAAACATTTTTTAATTAGAGACCATATGATCTTGAAATCAAATTTTACGAACTAGTATTTTTTAGGTTTTCTGGCAAAAAAGAGTACTCCTGCTGACAACCGGGTCATGGACCCCTCCCGCGCAGTACTAACGGGTTTACGTCGTATGCCCTATCTTAAAGAGCACTTGAGTTCAAAATCGAAAAAAAATATTTGAAACCGGCTGAGTTATTAGGCTGTTACTACTTACCCCCATTACAACAATCCCCAGTTTCTCCTATGGTGTCGAAACTTTCTCTAAATCTTATCCACTATGAAGACAACGTGTTTGTTCGCTTTCCCATCTGTAACGCTGGAACTATTGGAATAAAAAAAATAAATATAAAGGTGGTAGTCTTCCTTGAAAAGTTATTTTTTAAATCGGTTTTATTATTTTACGTTTAATGAGCCAAAAATGTGTTGCTAATCGTTAAACTCGAGAATGGCTGACCAAATGCTACGAAAAATTGTACATATTAAGGGGAATGATTTTTATCTATTTTTCCAAAAAATTGGTTCATTATTTCATTTTTTGTTAACCAAAAAACCTCTTTGGCCGAAATACCCTATGTACGAACATCAAAGGTTTTTCCGTAACCAAATTCAAATTTAGTTTACGTAACAAATCTATTTTACGTTTTATGAGCAAAAAAAGTTAGAAGGGAGTTGAAGAAAGAAAGCGGGAAAACGAGTGGGAGCGAAAGAGCGAGCAGGATTGGGAGAGTAAAAGGAAGGTGGGAGCGGAATAAAGAAAGCGAGCGCGGATGAAAACAGTAGCGAGAAAGAAAAATTTTGACAGAGAAACCCCGGGCAACCCCGCTAGTATATAATGATATTTTACAAAAATCCGTCTTTTTTTGTGGGCTATTTCTAGTTAATTATAAAATAACAGCAAACATTTTTGAGTTGTTTATTAATTTCTGCCTGGTAAACATATCATTGTAATTAAATTTTATATTGACGTCATTTTACAACGCTTGTATTAACTTGCAACGTTGTTTGTTTGTTTGTTTCATCGCGAGTGTGAATAAGCGCAACGTCGAGTGCGATTAATTGCCAAGTTCGAATGAGAACATCGAGTGCGAATAAACCGTCACTAAAAAATTTTTTAATATTCAAAAATAAACAATAACAAAAAATAAAAATAATATTCAGATTTATAAATATAAAGTATACGAATAAACCAAATTGTAACGGCCAATACCGTCATCACACAATATAAACAAGTTGAAAATTAATAAATCCCCGAGCGTGTTTTCCAAATTTTGAGCGTACTTCATCATAAGTTGAAAATAAACAATTTACCGAAGTAGTAATGTAATATTTTTAGATTTATAAAAATTTCAACAGTGAAAAATAAAAAATAATTGTTAGATTTATAAAAAATATTCACACTAAAAAACAGAAAATAATATAAATTATAAAAAATATTTTTATAAAAACAACGCTCGTATACTAATGAACTAAAATGTTAAAAATAATATTAAAGTGTATATAATATAATTTTTATTATAACTAAACGATTCGTTTGGAAGATTAAAGCGTTGGGCGCTATCTTTATAATACCTATAACCTACTATCGCCCTACGCTATAATCTTCCAAACGAATCGTTTAATTATAATAAAAATTGTAATATATACACTTTAATATTATTTTAAACATTTTAGTTCATTAGTATACGAGCGTTGTTTTTATAAAAATATTTTTTTTACTTTATATTTTTAAATACTCAAATATCAATAAATGTTTTAGTATAAGAACAAGTGTGACAAAGAAACAACATCCTGTTAAAGTCTCAAAAGATTATGCATTTGTTAATAAACGTGTTTATGATCATATTCTCATGGTAACAAGTTTACGAACTGCTCAGATGTTACCATTATATAGGTTTTTTATTTGAATTAGTTTAAATATTTTTATATATAACAAAAATTTAGAATTCTTCAAGCCACGTCTTTACATTGCACATTGTGGTTGTGCTAAAATTAAATGTTTTTAATAGACCCATGTCTAGTCCTTGAATAATATTAGGCAAATAAAAAAATACAGTACATTACTGATGTGTATATAACACCAAAAAGTTGGCTAAATTCAAATACAACTTAAAAACTTCAGAAGATATAAAAGACCACGAAACAAACGATAACACAACTAAATGCATCAAATGTATTTGCCGTTAGAACAGCATTTGTTTATACAACAGTATCTGTCAATACAAAAGTATCTGCTAATGTAATATCATCTGACAATACAAAAATATTTGCTAAAACAACAGTATCTGTTAATACAACAGTGTACGCTATTACCAAAGTATTTGCTAATACATTATCTGCAAATCAAGCATTATGTGTCATATGCTTCATTATTCTGGTTATTGCCTTATACTTTTTTTAAATATCATATTTTGGATTTTCCATAACATTTAGGCTCTTAAAGTATCCTGACTATTTGAGGTTTTATTCACAACGTGCAGTTTAAATTTAATAGTTGCTCACAAATTGAACAATATTTTAAGGCACGTAAAAATTTCGGATGATCCATCCTAAGGAGGTTCATAGCATACGGCTTTTCAATCCTGGACGAAATTATTTCTGAACGGTTGATCCTGAAATGGAAAATGAGCAGAAACATACAGTTATTATTCTTAGAGAATTAATAAATAAGTAATAGCAAGAAAGAGTAAAGATGAATCGAAAATCCTCAATCAATGGTAAATGAAACAAAACAAATGACAATTTTGTTTGATTAGTTATAAAATAATGTTGTCAGAACACACACAAATTTTATTTATTTTTCATAAACTGTGTTTGGATATTTAAAACAAAAACTTTAGCACTTTTGTTTTTACAAACTTTTATTTAGGTTACAATCTCTGTTTGTGTGTGTGTGGCTTTCTCTATACGCAAATCTTGCAAGTAAAATTTAACCAGCTTTTTGACTAGCTAGGAAGCTGAAACTTTCAGCATAAGCTTATATTTTTTTTTTTTTTTTTTTTTTTTTTTATTGACATCAGAAAACAAAACAGCATCAGCAATCGGACACTAAAAAAAAATAACAACGAGGTTATCGGTCCATAAAACAAAAAAGATGTCAAAAGGCAAAAACCTAAAGGGTATTTACATCCCGCTAAGAAGGCTGCCTACAAAGTTCGTTGTACACAAATAATAATTAGAAATATATTGAACCTGTACAAGTGCTATTGAAACATTGGCGACTCAATAATAAACTTTTTAAGTAATCGTTTGAAATAGGATAAGTTTGGTTGTTGAGATATAGTCATCGGAATTTTTTCATACACATTAGGACCCGCACATACAATTGAGCGAAGCTTTATGTTGGATTTAGCAAAGGGGGGTCTATACCTTGGATATGAACGAGGCACACAAGAATGTAATGAGGATGATTGAGGTAGCAATTTTCTAAATAAATCAGGAAGCATATTATGATCAAGTTTATACATAAAGATTCCCACATGAAAATGATTTATTTGGTGAATTTTAAGTATGTTCAATTGTCTAAAAAATGGATCAGTGTGAGAACTACATGGTAACCTGAAGATGATACGTAAATATCTTTTCTGAAGTTTAAGCAAAGGCTGCAGATAAGTTGAGTAATTAGAAGCCCAAATTAAATTACAATAATTTAAATAAGGAAATATAAATGAGTAATATAAAGTGACTGCTACTGGTAGAGTAATGTAAGGGCGAATACGTGAAATGATTCCAACATTTTTTGATAACTTACTAGTTACATATTGAATATGAGGTTTAAAAGTAAGATGTTCATCTATGACAATCCCAAGAAATTTACATGCATTAACACGAGACAGAACAGAGTCACCAATACATATAAACAGTTCATTAAGGCTAATATTTTTCCTTGCTTTATGAAACAACATGTAAACAGTTTTTTTTACATTGAGTGAAAGAACGTTTGCTTTGCACCAGTTAGCAACTCCCATCAATTCTTTGTTCATAACAGAGAAAAGTTCGGTAATGTTATCACCAGATATGAATACATTCGTATCGTCGGCGAAGAGCAGAAATTCAAGGCACTCAGAGGAATTGCACATGTCGTTGATGTATATCAAAAATAGGAGTGGGCCAAGCACCGAGCCCTGTGGAACTCCCAGGGTAATTGGTATTGTAGAAGAGATAGAATTTTCAAAAGAGACCATCTGGGTACGATTGTTCAAATAACTCCGATACCATGCTAAACACCTGCCACGAATACCATAATGTTGCAGCTTTTCCAGTAAGATTGCATGGTCCACTGTGTCGAAGGCCTTGGCCAAGTCCAGAAAGACCCCAATTGTAGGCTGGCCTCGATCTAGAGCATTAGAAATTTTTGAGTGAATAACAGAGATAGGCATATATGTCGAATGTTTCTCCCTGAATCCGAATTGGTCATCTTTGATAACTGAGAACTTGTTGAAAAAAGAAATTGATCTGTTGAAGACTGCTTTCTCGAAAATTTTTGAAAAGTATGGAAGGATCGATATTGGTCTATAATTCAAAATACTCTCTTTTGAATCACTCTTATGAATTGGAACAACTTTGGCAATCTTCAGCAGATCCGGAAAGACGCCTGATTTAAAGGAGCAGTTGATTAAGGCCATCAGAATATGAGCAATGACAGGTACCGAATATCCTGCCAGAGCTGAATTGACTCCATCACAGCCTTCACTGTGAGAGTTTTTGAGAGTCTTTGATATTGATATGACTTCCTCTGGAGTAACATCTGATAACAAAATTGATTGTGGTATGGGATCTTTAAGATATTGTCGAAAGTCTAAATTGCTTGACACAATCTTCTTTGCGAGCTCAGTCCCAATACTTGTGAAATATGTGTTAAACGAGTGAGCAATGTCCGTAGATGACGCTAGTGGAAAACCCTCCGCGTTATAGAACGTACAGGAGGCAGTTTCATGACTGTTTCTATTTAAGAGATGCTTTATTAGATCCCATGTTTTACGGCAGTTGCCTTCATATGAACGAAATTTGTTAGAATAATATTCAGTAATAGCAACTTTTTTAATTTTTCTAAACTTGTTTCTGGAACAGGTGAACTTTAGCTTGCTGTCACCTGTACGCTTGGAGAGAAATTTTTTGTAAAGAGTATTTTTTGTCCTGCAAGACTTTAGGACATCAGGAGTCATCCATGGTTTTTTGAAATGATATAAGTTTGTTCGCTTATGAGTGATGGGAAAACAGGTATCATATATTGTACAATAAGTTTTGATGAACGAACAATAAGCTGCTGAGGCACATCCTTCGTCACAGAGCAATAATGATTCGGTCCAATTCACACCGGTAAGTTGTCCAATAAAGTTCTTCTTATTTTCGTCACTGAAATCTCTTTTGCATTTTGTTTTAGGGTTCACCGATTTATTTTTTGTGGTTTTGATTGAGTAATAGACAGGGAGGTGATCAGAGATGTCGTCAACAATTATTTTTACAACCTCCTCCTTATCAAGTATATTAGTAAATATGTTATCAATAACCGTTGCACTTGTTGAGGTAATTCTTGTTGGTAGGACAATCTTCGGATGCAGGCAATAATTTGATACAATGTTACTAAATTCCTGAATCATAATGTTTGACGATTCCTCTGCTATATTTATATTAAAATCTCCTAAGAGTACACAGTTCTGTTGCTTGATAACATGATCCAGTAATAATTTAAATTCGTTATTAAATACTTGAAGATTGGTAGCAGGTGGACGATAAATGACTCCAACTGTTATTGTTTCACTCTGTAGCTTTAGTTTAGTAAATAGATACTCGAATGATGTGACCTGAAGGGGCACCTCAAGTGAAGAGACTCCAATGGTGTGGTGAATGAAGAAGCCGACGCCTCCTCCCCTTCCGCTACAACGACATGCTGAGTGGAAGGAGTAATGAGGCATATTTACGGCTTCGCTAGTGTCAGGGTTTAACCACGTTTCTGTCACCGCAATTATTTTAGACCTCACAAAATTATTTAGAATAGCAATGTCAGGAACTTTATGCAATAGACTTCGACAATTTATGTGTAGAAAAGATATTTCCTGAGAAGATCTTGGTAATTTATCAAAGTCTGATGGAGTAATGTAGGCATTTGAGAGTCCTTTTTCAGGAAAATTACTATCCGGATCGATGTCCCCAAGTCCAAAATTCACTGCAAATTCAGAGATCTCTTCTTCCGCTATTTGAGACAAAGAAAACTTGCTCTCATTCACGGAACCAAAATTTGATATGGTGGCAATACTATTACTATAATCACTTTTTAATTCAGTTGTCTTTCTTCTGAGTCCATCAACTCTCTCATCTCCGCCTGTCCATTCCGACGCACTCAACAAATCCGCATCAATCATCGCACTGCTACGTTCAATTATTTCCGTCAGTCCCCGTGCTTTACATCGCTCATTGAATACTTCTGAGTCAGAATTTCTCAGACTTTTCCCACAACGGGAAATCTTTTGGTCACAATTCTGTCCCTCACGATGATCACGTTTGTCTCTCCGGCCCGTATCCTCTGTTTCATGGTTTCGACAAGGAGCTTTCGTGCTTCCCTTTCTTTTACAGTCATATCCCTGTGTATAAAAACTGCTGACCATTCTCCTTCCTTTATCATCTTCAAGTTTTTTGCCGATCTGAGAATATTTGTCTGTTGGTCTTCATTTTTTAACACCAGCTTAAGCGGTCTGGGTCTAGAGAGTTCGCATTCACCCTCGATCTTTTTTCCAAGCCTGATTACCTTGACAATTTCAGCATCATCGCACGAAATCACCCTCAACAATTCCTCGACTCTTGTCTTGTCATCCAGTATGCGTTTATCAGCCGTTGACGATTCCGATTCTCGCAGTCCATAGATAACAACACAATTTTTTCTTCTGAGTTTATCTGCTTCCTCATCTTTATCCTCCTGCTTCCTAACATCAAGTGCCCTTTTGAGACAAGTCTGTAGGCTTGACACCTGTTCATCCCTTCCAGTCAGAACAGTGTTTTGAACTCTCTTGACATCATCTGTTAATTCGTCGACCTTTTCTTTAAACAATTCCGACCACTTCCTGGTCGCTATATCAACTTTTTTTGTAATGGGTTCAAGGTCAACTCCAGCTATTTTCTTTGCCAACCCCTTAACTTCTTCGAGAATCTCATTTAGTTTCTTCTTGTTCATAGAGGATTCTTTTCTCTCATCTGCAAGTGTTTCCTCTCTTTTTTTAGAGTCTCTCTTCATTATTTCTATTGCCTCTTGGATTTGAGTTTGCTGCTGCTTGAGTAGATCTTCATTACTGTTTAAACTTTCCAGACGTATGTGCATCTTCCTCATGGTTGATTTAATCTCTTTCGTCTCCATGGTACCTTCTCTGGATTCTTTAACACAGGTTCTCATCTCCAGCATTAGATCATTAACTTCACTGTGTCTATCTTCCCGCTCCATCAACTCCTTCAATCGCTCATCATTTGCTTTAATACAGCACTCGCACAAATGGAGCCCCGCAATGTCGCTCACCAATTTAGCTTCACTTCTGGTTTTTCCTCCAGGCATTTAAAAAAAGAAAAAAACGTAGAGACTAAAATTAAGAATATTATTTCACTTGATACGATAGAGAATAAAGCTTAATTATTAACTATTTAAATATAATAAAAAACTATAACATAAATTAAAGTAAAATGACCAGTAGAATGAAATTATAATTGAAGAGGTAAATTAAATAATTAAAAAATTTTTTTTTTTAAATCACGACTGAACTTTGAAAAAAAATAATGGCGATTGAAATCAAAAGATGGTGTTACTACACGCTTGAATTGTACGGGCTTTGCTGATTGGTTGAGTTGGTTTCTTCTGAGCTTTCTGATTTGCTGAATGCGTTTATGACGTCTGCTTTGGAGCAGAATTGTCGTTGAAGATACAGTAGAAGAATTTCGATTTTCGATTGTTTAATTTGTATTTATTTGTTAAAAATGATTAGCATTGAATTTTTTCTTTTCATTTTTCTTTATTTTAATTTTCATGAGTTTTTCGAGTTTAATTACTAATTTTATTAGAGATATTAAGTAGAGAATATCAACGTTGAGATGAAATAGTTCTTGAGACTTTTCAGATTGTATAATTTTGAAGTTTCTGCACTAATTAGCTTTTTTTTAAATGTAAAACTTTAGCAATTTACTGCATAAAATGTTATACATAAAATTATCGTTGAAATTTTTGATAAATTCGAACCAATTCTTTAGTATGACCAAGCTGAGAATTTGTAGCG